>OZ053310.1:15394852-15994852 GCA_964056655.1 Arabis hirsuta
CCAAAAGCAAAGCAAAAGAAAGCTTTATGTCTGGAGCCAAAGAAAGTGTTCCCAAGAACTATAGAGGAGAAGACAAGGGCTAAGAAACAATTTGGAGCTAAGGATGTTAAACCAGATCCAAAACAACAAGTCATAGCCCAAACGCAAAGTACAAAGCCACTACTTGAACAACACGACAAACCAGAGCAACGTAAGTCTTCTAAATCTTCTAAGGTAGATAACATGATCTGTTATAGGTGTCACCAGAGAGGTCATTTTGCTAAGATATGTCCCTCTAGAAAAACAGAAGCAACTTCACATATTGAATTGGAAAAAGAAGACACTACAGGCATAGGTGAAAATGTTGAGTTGAACTTTGAGATTTCCAATGCTAGTTTAATACACTTGTCTTTGTCAAAGAAAGTTGAGATAAGTACATGTCTGACCAGAGAGGAGTCGATTCAAGAAGGTGCAACAACCATTGGCATGGAGCAAAGGCCAATTCCAAAAGTCGTACTAACTAAGGCAAAAAAAAACCGCAACAAGCTAAGGTATCTGATCAATAATTCAACATGTTTCTAATGACCCAAGGATTTTCATAATTCATTTTCTGTTTCCACTAGTTGCTAAGGAAGGTTTAGGTACAAAAGAGAAACTCCCTGATCCTTATTCCAATACTGAGATTCAAGAAGAGGTCAACATGGAGATCAAAAGCGAAATAGGATATTTCGCAAAGAAGGCAGCCATGATGCTTAAGAAATCAGGGTGTAGCACAGGATTCATTGCTTCGTTTCTGATCAAAGAAGAGCCACGAGATATCCAATATCAACCATATCAGAGCTACACGGGAACCATGACCTAGGTAATCTTCTAGACTCGCATTTATTTGAAGATGCTAACTTGATTTATGTCCGTTTAGATCCTATAATTTTGAGGACAAATGAAACAACCCAATTTTTTTTTTCTTTTTTAAATACGATAAACGAGAATTAGTATTCCCATAAATACTAATTCTCCAAAACAATTCAGCACAACAATGTAACAGTTAAAAAAACAACAGTTTAACACAAACAACAAACAGCGTCAGAACGAAAACATGAAGTAAATAAACACACAATGACGAGACCCTAGATCATCTCCTCTTCATAGCCGGATTCCACGATCACACTTTGTCTTTACCTGCATCACATGGTTATAAGAGATGCGTGAGTATTATCATAAATACTCAGTGGAGCGGTCATCCCATCTACTTGGCTAGATGCACGGTCATAAGGGATACCATAATACCCAACGATCAATCAATCAAGAAGTCAACACAAAAGTCAACCCGAAAAGTCAACCCCAAAAAGTCAACGAAAAGTCAACATAAAATCAACCACAATCCATGATACTTAAATTTGATATAAACACTAATAACACCCCAACAAGCAATAATCGATCAACAATCATTTCAATTCGCAATCAAACGCATTATGACACCCACATACACGCAAAAACCATGGTCACGCACTCACCTGTTTTGCGACTGGAATAACTTCCGACTCACTGGACCAAATCGCGAACGAAAAATGGTTCTGGAGACTAGACACCAACAGCTTTCCAACGCCATATTGCAAGACTCCTAACTCCAAACGGTTCACCGGGAAATCGTTCCCGAAAACAGCAACTACGGACGAAACCGCAGGAAATTGCAGAAAAACTGTTCAAAGGACCATAACTCAGCAAATTCTTAACCAAATCAAGGTATAAAACCTGTTCTAGAAACTAGACATCGAGAGCTTTACAGAGGTGTATAGAACGTAACCTAACTCTAAGCAGTTCGACGGGAAAATTAGCTCGCAAACTCGGTGATCAGAACTGAGAACAAATATTTCAGAAACGCCATACTAACTTCAAAAACACACAGAGAACGGAGGTCACCTCTGAATAAACCGAAATTGGTGTCTGTGGAAAGATAAGACTCAGAGCTTTCCAATGAAATCTTGCTCGCCTCTTGGGTCCTTACAGAACGACGGGAATCTTCCTTGGAAGTGGACTGATCGCAGAAGAGATGCTGCAGAAACATCTCTCAGTAAAACGACCATAACTCTTAGAATACTCAACCAAAAGACAAGCGGTTTTCTCCTATATGAAGCTAAAAGAGTGGAGAACTTACCCTCAAAATTCGAGACCAAACCTATCCGTTCTCCCTAGCCGTTCGTCCCTTCTTCACTCGGTTGTTACTCTTCTTCCTCCTCTCTTTCTCACTAACTCTCGGTTCTACTAAAAATTGGGCAGCGTTTTGGTATGGAAGAAGAGTGGCTGAGAACAAAAGGGAGGGAGTGATATTTATAGGCAAAGCCCCAAGACATCCAAGCATGGGTGTGATGAGCATGGGGGAACATGTTTCTTCTTTAACATTTCCCAAACACAAAAAAAAACACTTGCCCATGCCACTCATTCTTTAATCAAAGAGCCCATGCTCATTTGTTTAATTCTCAACACCCATGCTTAATTAATTAATCACTCCACCACACCCAAATATTTTATTCCTCCGTTACCCACAATGGCTAAAAACCTTCCCGAGATCCGACTATTTTTCCTTTAACACGAAGAATTTTTCCCAATAAAAACGACCCAGTCGATTGAAAACGAGCTGGTCAATCGACATCCGAACCAAAAATACACATTTGGCTTGCGGACGTTACAATTCTCCCCCACTAACAACGATTCGTCCTCGAATCACTCAACTCTACCGCTCTACAGCCTGCCTTCCTGGCCAAAAATCCGTCCTTCCGTACGCGAGATCACCCTCAACCGTACACAACCTGCCACCCTAAGGCTCACTTCTGATCGGAACCCTGATCAGTTTCACCCGGAGCATCCACAATGTAACGTTCTTGACCCGGATTAGGTCTGTCCATTTGTTTGCGCAACAATCAAACAAGAACATGAACAACCAACCGTAGACCTAAAGTTAGACCAAGGGTACTACATCTGTTACCAGGTTCATCTGAATCGAAGTCTCGATCATAAGCGAAACCCTAGACTAGACGCCATTCCACAATCTACTCCACAATTCTTGAAACTCCTCCAGTCTCATAATCACGATCACGTTCAGGCACTACTGCTCATAACTCATACTCATACTCATACGCATACTCATACTCATATACAGTCTACCGTATCTACTCGCAGGATCGTCACCCTTTGAGCTACGGTGCGCAGGGGACCCACTATCCCCCGTGTATATGCCGAGACCCACTATCTCTGGGTATATGCCGAGACGCACTATCTCTGAGTATATGTCGAGACCCACTATCTCTGAGTATATGCCGAGACCCACCGTCCCCCTCACCGAGACAATAGCCTGAAACATGCATCAAAAATCACTTGTCGACCTACATGACCCCACTAGTCACATGTCGACAAAACTCGCATCATGACACCAAGATTAACAAGAATACGCCATCTTATTAAATCGTCGGCAATGTATAATCGTTACAACCCAAAACGAAAATACAACTCATAAATCCCTCGCGTACAAGTCTGAAACACAACAAAACTCAAGCCTCCGCTTGTTTCTCGAACCACTTCGCGAACTTTGCCTTCATCTTCGCTTCTGGTTCCCACGTCTCCTCCTCGGCACCATCACAATCCCACACAACTCTCACCAACGGTATCCTCTTCCGGCGCAGCACCTTGACTATCCTCTCAAGAATCCTCACCGGTCGCGCCTCCAACGTCATGTTGGGCTGAAGATCCTCTGGAATCCTAGCCAACACCTCCTCAGACTCACGAAGGCATTTCCGCAGCATTGACACATGGAAGACCTTATGAAAAGCCTTCATGCTCTGAGGTAACTCCAACCTATAAGCCATTGGTCCAACCCGCTCCACCACCTTGAACGGACCTATGAACCTCGGACTCAACTTATTCTCCGACATGGATCTGTTAGGACCCCTCAACATCGCCGCCTTGAGATACACCAAATCTCCCAACACAAACTCCAACTCCTTCCGCCTCTTATCTGCATAGCTCTTCTGGTGATCCTGTGCCTCCTTCATGTTTAGCTTCAAGACTCGGATCTTCTCCGTCGTCTCCTGAACAAAATCTGCACCGAACATGCTCCTCTCCCCCACTTGAGTCCAACATAACGGTGTCCTACACGGCCTCCCATACAGAGCCTCATACGGTGCCATCCCAATACTCGCCTGGTAACTGTTGTTATACGAAAACTCTACCAGGTTCAGATGATCCACCCAATGACCACCGTAATCCAGTACACACATCCTCAACAAATCCTCAAGTGTCTGAATCGTCCTCTCCGACTGCCCATCTGTCTGCGGATGGTACGCTGTACTCATATGCACCTTAGTGCCCATCTCACTCTGAAACGCTCTCCAAAACTCAGAAGTAAACCTCGGATCTCTGTCTGACACAATACTCGTTGGTACCCCATGCAGCCTCACTATCTCACGCACATACTTCTTAGCCAACACCACCGTCCCATCGGTCTTTTTGATGGCAAGAAAATGTGCTGACTTGGTCAGACGATCCACAATCACCCAAATTGCATCATAGGTCCGTGACACTGGCAACCCCGTCACGAAGTCCATGGTAATCATATCCCACTTCCACTCCGGAATGGGTAAACTCTGCAACATACCACTCGGAACCTGATGCTCAGCCTTCACTAGCTGACACACGTTGCACGCTGCAACCCAGTTAGCTACATCCCTCTTCATCCCGACCCAGTGATAATACCGCTTCAGATCCCGGTACATCTTAGTCGCTCCCGGATGAACAGACAACATACTCGCATGTGCCACACGAAGAATCTCCTGTCTCAGCTCAACAACATTAGGCACACACACACGCCCCTTCACAAGTATCGTCCCATTCGTCGAGACCGAATACTCTGAACCTGCAGCCCTCGATGCCTCAATCAAAACCGGATCCTACTCCTGCGCTGCTCGAACTCTGCTCAACAAGTCTGCCTGGTTAGCTGCCTCTAACCCCAACGGCTCCTGTGAGATTACACACAACCTCAATGTACTAATCTCGCTCACCAGAGCTTCCATATCACGCTCCTGAGCCGAGGCAACCCTCTTCCGACTCAACGCATCTGCAACCAGATTAGCCTTACCCGGATGGTACTCAATCTCTAGATCGTAATCCGCTACCAACTCCATCCAACGCCTCTGTCTCAGGTTCAGCTCTGGTTGCGTAAAGAAATACTTTAGGCTCTTGTGATCCGTAAACACCTGAACCTTCCCGCCATAAAGATAAGATCTCTAAATCTTCAAAGCGAAAATCACCGCAGCTAACTCCAAATCGTGGGTAGGGTAGTTGCACTCGTGCTTCCTCAACTGCCTCGACGCATAAGCAATTACCCTTCCATGCTGCATCAACACACAACCCAAACCAACTCCTGAAGCATCTATATACACCATGTATGGTTCACTCGGCTCGGGTAACGCCAACACTAGTGTACTCGTCAACATCTCCTTCAGCCGCGCAAAGCTCTCCTCGCAAGCTGAAGTCCACTCAAACGAAACGTCCTTCCCGGTCAGCTTCGTCATCGACTGCGCCATACTTACAAACCCCTTGACGAATCTCCTGTAATACCCAGCTAACCCAAGAAAACTCCTGACCTCGGTGGCATTTCTCGGTCTAGGCCACTCACGAATAGCCTCTATCTTCGCCGGATCCACAGAAACTCCATCTGCAGAGATCACATGACCGAGAAAACCGATCTCCCGCTGCCAAAAACTACACTTGCTCAACTTAGCATACAACCTCTGCTCCCTCAACTTCTCCAAGACCACCCGCAAATGAACCTCGTGCTCCTCAGGACTCCTCGAATACACCAATATATCATCAATAAAGATGATAACAAACTCGTCAAGATGCCGCTGGAAAACCCCGTTCATTAACCTCATAAACGCTGCTGGTGCATTCGTAAACCCAAAAGGCATCACCACGAACTCAAAATGCCCATATCTCGTCCTGAAAGCAGTCTTCCGAATGTCCTCCTCGTCAATCGGAATCTGATGGTAACCCGAAGCCAAATCAATCTTGGAGAACCAAGTAGCCCCACGCAACTGATCCAACAACTCATCAATCCGCGGTAAAGGATACCTGTTCTTCACAGTGACTCGGTTAAGTCCCCGGTAATCAATGCACAACCGGAAACTCCCATCCTTCTTCTTCACAAACAACACCGGTGCTCCCCACGGTGAAGTACTAGGACGAATAAAACCCTTCTCCAACAAATCCTCCAACTGCTTCTTCAACTCTGCCATCTCCGCTGCAGCCAACCTGTAAGGTGTCTTGGATATCGGAGTCGTTCCGGGTTCTAACTCAATCGTGAAAGGATCAGACCGAGATGGTGGTAATCCCTGCAACGACTGGAATACATCCTGGAAATCTCGAACGACTCGAATATCCTCAACAGCAGCTTCCCCAACAGTCTCCGGCGTCATAATCGTCACTAGATATGCCTCGCAACCCTTCTCTAACAGCTGCTCCGCCTGAATAGCTGAAATCACGAGACTCCTAGAAGTCGGTCTCACACCCTAGTAAACCAACCTCCCTGCCTCTCGCTCAAACACTACTCGTCCCCGGTGACAATCTAGAAGAACCTTGTGCCGATCCAGCCAATCCATCCCCAAAATCACATCATACAGCTCCACCGGACTAATGATCAAATCTGCTGGCATCAACTCTCCGGCCACCAGAATATCCACACCACGAGCCCGACCGAACGTAGCCAACGACTTCCCTCCAGCCACTCTCACTACCCCCGGCTGCTCCCCAGAGTCACTCTGGATCTCGCTGCTCTCCGCACACTCCGGCGTAATGAAGCTAACGGTTGCTCCAGAATCGAACAGGACATGGGACTTACACCCGCCTACAAATAAGGTCCCTGCACAATTCATGTGTCAAGAGCCCTAAAGTCTTATCACAGACATACTATTTATAAAACAAACCATCCACATCACCAAAAATCACCAAGTTAAGATCAAATATGTACCTGTGATCGGCTTGGCGCTAGGGCCCCCTGTCTCCACCGAAGTGTACACCTGCGGTGCTGCAATCTGCTGCAACGGCTGCACCACTGCTGCTCCCTGCTGTGATGGCTGCACCACCGCCACTATCCCCTGCTGCAGCTTAGGGCATTGGGGCTTAATATGCCCCGGCTCCCTGCAATAGAAACACACCTGCGTCGCCCGAGACTCTACCCTCTTCGGACAGCTCGCCACCCTGTGCTCCATGCTCCCACAACCATAGCATCCCTGACCACCCTGACTACTCTGCGCCTCACCCTTCTTCGGATAACTCGCAACCTTGTGATCCAGGCTTCCGCACCTGAAGCAGCCCGGACCACCCCGTCCTCTCTGACCCGAACCCGCAGAGTGCTCAAGCTTCCTCTTCTGTCCCTGCGTAGGTTTACTGCCTACACTCGAACCTGCCTGCTGCTGAGGCCTCCTTGGCGACTACACCGGTGCACTGACCACCACGGACAGCTCCCTCATGTCGTCCTCAATCCCAGCTGCCAACTCAACCAACTCCACCCTCGTGGCGTACGTACCTGCTCGACACTGGGTCCTCAACTCTGGTCGAAGTCCTCGAAAGAACCTCTTCACCTGGTCTCTCTCGCTCTCCCACTCTCTACCAGCATACACCAGAAGTCTGCTGAACTCCTCATCGAACCCCCTGACAGAACGGCCACCCTGAACCAAAGCCAAGAACCTCTCCTCCAACCGATCCACTGTCTCCGGCGGAAAGAACTTGGCGTTGAATTCCGCCACGAAATCCGCCCACGTAATGCCCGCCCGAGGTCTCCTAGCGATGACTCCTCTCCACCAGAGATGCGCGTCACTCACAAGATGATGCACAGCCAAGTCCACCCAGTACTCCTCCGGACACCTCAAGGACTGGAAATTACGCTCCAGTCTACTCATCCACTCACTCGCCTCCTCAGGCTTAGTACCCCCGGAGAAGAATGCGGTAGTAATCCGCCCCATCTGCCCCAACATCTCCAGGTAGGAAGGAACCACAACCCCTGCCGCTACACCCGGCTGAACCCCCGCAACACCTGGCGCCACCGGAGCCTGACCCTGGGCCGGCGCCACGCCCGGTAGATGCTCCAAGATCTGCTGTAGCAATCACACCATAAGGACATCCTGCTCCCGGACCCCACCTGCAGCAGCACCCGCCTGTGGGCCCGCTGCACCACCACCTACTGGACCCTCCTGACGCGCCGGTGAATCCGCTGCCTGCTCCTGAGCAGCACCCTGTGTCAAACCCGCGGCAGACTCACACACCGAAACCCGTCCGCGTCCACGTCCTCGTCCACGACCTCGTCCTCCGGAACCTCTCGCCATCTCTCACTCTACTTCCCACAGAATATGCTAAGAACACTAGAAAAGCGAGAATTAACACGAAATACACATACCGTGGAATCACATCAAAGGCTCGAAGAAGATGATCTAGGACTCTAAACTCACTCAGCAAATAATCAATTAATTCACATAATTAATTAAATGCATCTACCCTAAGCACCAGGCTCCTCGCCCTAGAACCGTTAGGGTCCATACGCGCCCTAGAACCGCTAGGGCTCTGATACCAAAATGAAACAACCCAATTTTTTTTTTTTTTTTTTAAATACGATAAACGAGAATTAGTATCCCCATAAATACTAATTCTCCAAAACAATTCAGCACAACAATGTAACAGTTAAAAAAACAACAGTTTAACACAAATAACAAACAGCGTCAGAACGAAAACATGAAGTAAATAAACACACAATGACGAGACCCTAGATCATCTCCTCTTCATAGCCGGATTCCACGATCACACTTTGTCTTTACCTGCATCACATGGTTATAAGAGATGCGTGAGTATTATCATAAATACTCAGTGGAGCGGTCATCCCATCTACTTGGCTAGATGCACGGGCATAAGGGATACCATAATACCCAACGATCAATCAATCAAGAAGTCAACACAAAAGTCAACCCGAAAAGTCAACCCCAAAAAGTCAACGAAAAGTCAACACAAAATCAACCACAATCCATGATACTTAAATTTGATATAAACACTAATAACACCCCAACAAGCAATAATCGATCAACAATCATTTCAATTCGCAATCAAACGCATTATGACACCCACATACACGCAAAAACCATGGTCACGCACTCACCTGTTTTGCGACTGGAATAACTTCCGACTCACTGGACCAAATCGCGAACGGAAAACGGTTATGGAGACTAGACACCAACAGCTTACCAACGCCGTATTGCAAAACTCCTAACTCCAAACGGTTCGCCGGGAAATCGTCCCCGAAAACAGCAACTCCGGACGAAACCGCAGGAAATTGCAGAAAAACTGCACGAACTATCCAAGTTCAAAGGACCATAACTCAGCAAATTATTAACCAAATCAAGGTATAAAACCTGTTCTAGAAACTAGACATTGAGAGCTTTACAGAGGTGTATAAAACGTAACCTAAACCTAAGCTGTTCGACGGGAAAATTAGCTCGCAAACTCGGTGATCAGAACTGAGAACAAATATTTCAGAAACGCCACACTAACTTCAAAAGCACACAGAGAACGGAGGTCACCTCTGAATAAACCGAAATCGGTGTCTGTGGAAAGATAAGACTCAGAGCTTTCCAATTAAATCTTGCTTGCCTCTTGGGTCCTTACAGAACGACGGGAATCGTCCTTGGAAGTGGACTGATCGCAGAAGAGATGCTGCAGAAACATCTCTCAGTAAAACGACCATAACTCCTAGAATACTCAACCAAAAGACAAGCGGTTTTCTCCTATATGAAGCTAAAAGAGTGGAGAACTTACTCTCAAAATTCGAGACCAAACCGATCCGTTCTCCCTAGCCGTTCGTCCCTTCTTCACTCGGTTGTTACTCTTCTTCCTCCTCTCTTTCTCACTAACTCTCGGTTCTACTAAAAATTGGGCAGCGTTTTGGTATGGAAGAAGAGTGGCTGAGAACAAAAGGGAGGGAGTGATATTTATAGGCAAAGCCCCAAGACATCCAAGCATGGGTGTGATGAGCATGGGGGAACATGTTTCTTCTTTAACATTTCCCAAACACAAAAAAAAACACTTGCCCATGCCACTCATTCTTTAATCAAAGAGCCCATGCTCATTTGTTTAATTCTCAACACCCATGCTTAATTAATTAATCACTCCACCACACCCAAATATTTTATTCCTCTGTTACCCACAATGGCTAAAAACCTTCCCGAGATCCGACTATTTTTCCTTTAACACGAAGAATTTTTCCCAATAAAAACGACCCAGTCGATTGAAAACGAGCTGGTCAATCGACATCCGAACCCAAAAATACACATTTGGCTCGCGGACGTTACAACAAAATTCAGTCAAGGGAAAGGGTATGATAAGGTCACCAGACCAATAGCTGAACCAAAACTCAATCAATTTGAATGCACAAGGCCTATTGAACCCAATCTGGACATATGCATCTTCCAAGGAGCCTTTTGAACGAACCAAGAAGATTTAAGCAACAGATCAAATTATTCCACAAACTTTACTCATCGTAAACTCAGTGAGAAATGGAATCATCACAATCAGAGTTCATATGAAGGAGTTATTCAGCCTGCAAATTGGGTGATTTTGTACTTTGCCAATTTGGACATGCGAGCGTTTATTGGAGGATTTCCATCAAAGCAGAAGGAGTTAAGCTACGAATCGGCTTGTTATGGAATCTTGGTTAAACAAAGAAGCTCATCGAGTTGGATTCATGATAATACGGATTTTGGTTTAAGAGTTATTCAATTTCTAAACCACAACATTCTCGACTTGCCTTATTTGGAACCTTTCAAATTTGGGAGATTGCAAATGTATCTCTGGAGACCAGGAGACCTTCTACATCAACTAGAAACTCTACAATATGTCATTAGCTCTATTAAAACGCACAGAATCAGCGGATATTGTTCAAAAAGTCACTTGCCTTTTTCAGACCCCTTTGTCATTAAACTACAACAGCTCATTCCCAATTTATTTTGCTGATGAGGACTTATTCAAGCCACCAGAAGCTTCCTAAGGCACCTAGAATCTTCCCCAAGCTGACCAGATACAAGCAAACCAACGAATTCCCATATTTAGCCAAGATATACCCATTAAGAGGTCAACGGCTAGTATGATTAATTATGCACGATTTCCTTTTTGTATTTATTTTTAGACCGTTAGTTAATTCTTGTAATAGCTCTATATCATTTCTGTCCCATTTCTAAAACACCTTTCAATCACGATTCAATAAAAGTATTTGTTTTCTTTTCAAAGTGTTTCTTTGCAAAGAGTGTTTTTTTCTTTAGATTTAGGTGTGCAATTCACTTAGCTCTATAGAAGCTGCGAGATTAGTTTGTTTGTGCGATTCAAACAGTCTATTTTCGTTCACAGATTGAGAGAGTCAATCACCACGTTAAGAGAGTCAATCAAACCACCACCTTTCATCTCAACATCACGTCCATTTCCGCAAGAAAGCTTGTAAACTCTTGATTCTCTCTTAAACATAAGTTTGGTGGATTCCAATCTTATATATCATTCTCTAATTTTACTTGCCACCCAAATTCTCCTCATCTTCTATGTCTTCATATAGCCTACCAACTTTTCAACATTGAATAGATAGAGCCAAAATTAGAGATCTAATGGAGTATGTGACAAGTAAAAAGATCTAAAATTATGATCGAGAAGACAAATAAGGAATGTGCGAAGTGATTGTGATAAACAATTAATTTATTGAACATAATGAAATGAAAGTCGTAAGAGTATTAAACTATTTTTTTTGGTTAATTTTTTGTGAAATCTGATGTTGTTTAGGAGTATTTATTAGTCTAGGGATATGAAAGAAGACAAACGGATGGACAATATAAATAAATGCCAACAAATTTAAAAAAAAAATAGAAAAAATGATGTGCCATTTGGAGGGATGCATGTCAATCATTTGTGAGAAATAAGTCAACTATTATATAATATACTAGGTGATTACTTTTACATACGCGCACGATTTTTTCTCATTCATAATTTTTTACTATTGTGTTTGTTATTTTTGTACAAGTTTATGTAATTATCCTAATAAAACTAAGACAAATGGTTGTAAAGAAGAAATATTAAAATTGTACATGATCAAATGCTTTGAATCGCAAGTACATACATGATGATAGGAATGGGATGTACTTTGTGGCACATCTTAACGAACAAGTGATGGCTCTTTAATTTTTGAGTTATCTGTGTTTCTAGAATCTATTCATTATTCACATTTTTTATTTGTGAAGAACACCATTTATTTTCAAAACGACAATCTAAAGTTATTCTAATAGACTTATTTTGTGAAAGGCTAAAACCAAAAAACATTTTTTTTCAAAGAATCTCTTACTTCTTCTATTTACTCTTTTTCAATACTTGGTGACTTAAACCATGATACTAAACGTAGAGAAGAACATAATATCTTTTGTTCATTGAAAGTTTGAAACGGATAATAAGTTTGGCCGGTAATAATAATAATAGGGACAACATACACTTTGCTCTAAAATATAGAAGTCAGAGAATTGCTATGAAAACAAAATAGACCTGAGTATTGTAACAAAAATTTATCAAAAGTACGGATTATTAGAACGTACAAAAAAATCAGTTATGATGAGAAAATAGGTGATCTTCACTATTTGGGACCTCTGCATGTACTGCACAGTGAAAATCACTATTTCTCCAATTCTTTGTCCCATGTGGATTTTCTCATAAAGCCAATGTTCACCAACTGCTTGCGGTCCTTGCCGATAGAGATGAAGTCCATATATAAGTGCTACAAACTAAAACCAATAACGAAGAGAAGAAGTGGGAAACAAATATTATTACATAAAATTAATCAAACCAAGAGCCTTTACTTATATGCTTAGTATGAAGTGTTATTCGATATTAGCACAGGCTTCTCTTGGTCTTGCCAAGTTCAGTCTGTTACTAAACTCGAAGCGCTTGTAAGATCGGACATTATCTGCCTCCTCAAATCCAGGATAAGAGCTTTGTTTTGGCATGACAAGTGGACTGCGTTGGGGCCATTAATCGATCTAACAAGTGAAGCAGGTCCGAGAGTGGCAGCTATTCCTCTTTTAGCTTCTAATCCTGAGGTCGTTAATCATGGTTCCTGGAAACTTCCATGTAGTCTATAACTAATGTAAATCCAGTAACATTTGAAGTAAACTCTCTGCATTGTGAAGCCTCCTGCCATAAGTCCACGCATCACCTGTTTTTCGAGCTTCAATACTCTTAAGGAAAGATGAGACGTTTTCATCATAACTGCAAGATTAACCAAATCCATCGAATTTGAGAAATCCTTTCCATGATTCCTTATTGCAAATTCAGCATCAAATCATATTTCTTTTGCCTTTTCCATATAGTTTCTGCGCTATGCCATTAAACCAATAAGGATTCTTCTTAAAGTGACGAAACCCATCTCTGTATAAATCATGGATGCTTTTAATGTTATCAATGATATCACAAGTGATAGATATTCCCCGGCCCAGCTTCTCCATTAGATTCCCATATACAGATTCTGAGGAAAATCTTCTCTCGAAGCTTCCAGCTCCACTACAACAGAGATCTCTTCCTCGTCGCTACAATCAAATCATTCTTCTCAATCATATTTCCTCATGATGTTACTCTCAGCCCAAGTGAGAAGAACTCCACTTGCTTTCGGATTCCGTTTTCCCATCGACCTTCGTATCGATTCCCGTTCGGCCAAACAAACAAACCTTTCCCGAAATTGCCAATGCGCCATTTTCCTGTTTCTCAATACATACCTTCTTTTAGATTCCTTCTCCAAGTACCTGATCGTGGAGAGAACAGTGATTCTAGAGAGAGAAGGATAATAATGCTGGGAATGGGAACGAACAAGAACCAACATTGAACTGGAGGGATTGAAGCGATTGAGGAAAGGAACCATTATTGAATGGAGAAAAGACCCTTGACTATATATTTTTAGCGTGATAATATATGATTAATCAAAAATAATTTCGCAATTATATTTTAGTGAAAGCGTGTCCTAATAGATTTCCAACTTTTGTGATGGCCCATATCATTTAATTTTGGTTATCAACTCCACAATGTCTAAGATGCAAACGAGTCTCTCTGACCACAAATAAAATAAAAATATACTTAACGTGGAGGGCGTCTTTGAACAACAGTAGAAAAGAAAATACTATGGATCAACAAAAAATACCGTTAAATTTGAGGCTTTTTCAGTCTGACATGAATGAGATGGGAGCAAGAATCTCAATAACAACTGCTACAGTTTGAGTACCATTGGCAATCGAGACGTGAGGAACAAGTGTGCTCTCTACTCTAATCAGGAGATGAGAAACATGGGTTTCCAATGTAGAAAAGACAACCCAAACTGCGGGACATGAGAGGAGTGTGTTTGCTTGCCACAATTTCACGGATTAGATGATCATTTACTGTTGCAAAAGAGGCTTCAATTGTGCTTTGAAAAGGTTGGCCAGTGCACCTCGTATGTCCATCTGCACACACAAAAACTCGTGGACTTAGCTCTCTACCATAAACAAAGTTCAGGTGGGGAGGAGTGTGAAAAATCTACAAGAGAAGAGAAACGAATTGAAGGGAATTCAGGAACTTGCCTGTTCGCAGCAGACAAGCCTTGTGAGCAGAGGGTAAAACTCTCTCATGTGTGTCCTGAATATTTTGTTGTTCATGAAGCACATGCCTTCCAGAACCTAGAACAAGAGGACATAAGAAAAGTTATCCTTTCTATCAAAGATTTTATAGACTCAGCTAAAACATTTGTGGCACAATTAAGATGTATATTACCTTCACAATCACGGGAGAACGTAGCTCCAGTACCCGATGAACATCCATGTTAGTACTCTCCCCCAAAGTGGACTGGAGATCAGATGTTTCTTTCAAGACCTGTTCACAGAACGACACCAATTTTTCTTCTGCTGCACCTTCTAGTTTATCTTGTGTGTTAGATGCAACATCCGCAAGCCCAGAAGTTGTCTTTTGCAAGACATCTAAATATATGGTGGTTCCTTCCAACTCTTGCCGGAGAAGGTTTAAAGGTGGCCTGTAAAATAACGAATAGTTCAAATTCTATCTTTAGTAGGAAAACTATTTATTCATAACTCATTCCAAAGGCTTTGTCACTAACCTCTCCGTGGGAATTTGATTCATACGTGTTCTGAGGTTCGAGTATGAATTGTAGGAAGCAGCAAATTCTATGAAAGAGAATAAGATGTCCATAATCGCAATCTTCTGTGGTGTTTTCAAATTACTCCAGTATTTTTGCTACATAATTAAGAGATCAAACAGGAAAAAAAAAGCAACTGTCAGTTCAACAATACGCCACACATTTCCTCTAAAGCTGACTGGGGATCAGGTGTTCAAGTATAAAGAGTGTTTGCTTTAGAGCATACATAATAGCGAAGGAGAGAAGATGTCTAAATACCTGGATACTGTTAATAGCACCAAGTAGTAGTAACTGTGTGATGCATTTGCCTCTAATAGTTCCCAGAGATGGACTCTCTTCTTCTCTGCTGTCGGGCTCTGTAGGGCCCACATGCTACAGAAGGACGTAATTAATAAAGATTTTTCCCTATATATCATATTATTAGGAGAAACAAGAGAACTCTGACAGCGAAAAAAAATGGAAAGGCCTGTGAAGAGTTTAAATTAGCAAAGCTATATCAAAAGGAAGGCAAGCTAAGGAGTGCACATGCAAAATACCTTATATGGAGAAGAGGGTACAGACACCTCTGCAGCAGAGCTTTTCGGTTGAGATGTGAGATTTCTAAGGAAGAGATTGTCCATGAATCTTTGACCAAAAGTCTGACTCCGCTGCAGATTCGTATCATCTGCATCCTTTTGAGACCTTCCAGATGACGACGGACGCCCTTTAATGGAAAACATAAAGGTAAGAAACATGGCGTTGTACAAATTAAATTTTCTGTCAAATTCCTACTTCACTAGCAGAACTTTTCCAACATCATAAGAGATATATATTGTAAATTGTCAAGCATAAATCCAAAGTTTACACAAATTAAGAGAGATAACCTTCAGAACCATCAGACTTGGGCTGTATCCCAGATTCTAGGGAAGCACCATGAGTACCAATCCTTGGAGATGCCTGGGTGGAAACTTTTCCATTACCGTCCGCGTCATGATCAATCCGCGGAGAATCAGAGGTATCGGCCTCTACATCTCCGGTCAGATCTAGATTCTTTTTTGGATTGTCAAAACTCAAAGCGTTCAACAGCTCCAACGGTTGAGTTGTGTATGATGCATCTCTAGAACCCGAAAGGAAAAATTAGACAACAACATTTGTAGATAACAGTTTGTTATGAAAGATGGTCACCTTATGCTTTTCAAGAGCATATCCCAGTCGCCCTCACTAAATTGGTGGCCTCCAACCTCTATGAGGTGAACCAATGCTCCTAAAGAAATTGAAACAACTGTCTGATCTGATTTCTTTGCACAGTCTAGGAGCAAACTTAAAAGGGGAGGCAGCATAAAACAAACTTCCTGCTCCAAAGATGAAAATTCAATGGTCAAATTTGCAGCACACAATAGTATGTTCCAACGTTGCATGTTAAGAGAAATTTTCTGTACGATTTCATGTGGTAAACATGACAAGTACTTCAAAAAGTCTAAAAGTTAAATGAATAAACAATTGACAAAATGTTCACAAAAAGGAAAAAATGAAAAGCTTTATCAGTACCTTGTAGAACGTATTAAAGAGATTGCAGAGGAGCTGAAGGGAATGAATGCTTGTTTCACGGAATTTTACATCACCAGAAGTCATTAAGCCATCCTTTCCAGCATGACTCACATGATCAAAAATTGGAAACAAGATGCGATGGAAGATACTCTCCCAGAAAGGTGTGGAGAACTTTTCGCCTCTTTCATTGAGCAAATCAAACAACACCTCCAGAGCGCAGTTTCTGACTTCAGGCCTTAAATCTGACGTGAGATCAGACAAACCGGCAAGCATCGGAAACCAGTAATGCTCAGTCACATCAAAAGTTTCATCCTCATTGGTATTGACAGGCTTGAGAACACCACCAGGTATAAGTCCCTGAGAATCATCATAAGCTAGGCAAATGAGCATACGTAGTCACAGATGGAGAATTCAAAAGGAAGCGAGGGAGTTTGAAGACAGCTCAGAAAGTAGATACGAACAGGAAGGACTATAGTAGAGTACAGGATTAAATTAAAATTGAAGAGTAAAATGCTAAAATGTCAAGCTAAATTTAGCTTGAAACATACCTCTGCAAGCCGATCCTCACATATTCTGAGAAGGGCAATAGCTTTCAGGCTTATCCGGTCGGAAGCTTTGTTATTGGCAAACCTGATGAGACAGTTGACGCAATCCATGAAGCAGTCACCAATCACCTGGTCAAAGTGCTCCAGAATAACTGCAAACAAACTAGTGGTTACACAAAACTTTGTCGAAACGCAAGAGCGAGAAAATACACTAAAGCTAAGATACAAGTGCAAGAGTTTGGTGGACAGGTTGTCACCTTGCTCAACATTCTCAAATGATTTTTCAACTATCGATTCAACTTCGTCATCTGCAGCTGCTGTAAATATCATAAAAACACTCCTCCAACCCGATTTTATACTTCCAACTTTAGATTTTATCATCTAGAAAAAAAGATTGATTAGCTGCTGAAAAACAGAGCACACGTTAATTTTCCAATTTAGAAAAGACCAAGCAAGCAACCTGAACGATGCAGTCAACAATTAGGCTCCTTATGGTCTGACTTTGAGTATTCCGCATGATAATAACGAACGGTTTCAGGATATCATTTTGGAAAGTGAAATTGGTGAGCTCAGCACGTTCCAAATACTTCATTCCAAGCTGTCTCAGAGAATCTATGGCATACATTGCAATCTTTTCATCATGATGGCTACCAGCAGATACGAAATGTTCAGCAAGGACATACCATATTCGTGCCCAGACCTGGTATATGTCACAAAAGCAAACACAAAGTAAGTAACATTTCCATATATTTTAAGTACCAAAATACATGTATAGCCTAAGATATATAATCTATCGGCCATTCAATATAACTTTGACAGGGGCGTGAGGAAAAAACTTTATAACAGACACCAAAACTTGTTACAATGCACACTAGAGATAATCAAAATTTAGAACAGATTAGACAGAAAAGTTAACAACGTATTTCACTCTACTTTCTCAATATGTTTTTATTAATCTTGTTCATTCCTAGTGTATTCATACTAAGTTGCATGAGGTGCGAGGATAGGGTGTGTGTTGTGACTGTGAATAAGTTCTCATAGTTAATGATGCATCGAGTAGGATAGAAGACTATAAGAAGAGTACCATTCGAATACGAGCTATATTGTAATAACTGATCTCAACGAGCTTCTGTAAGCTGAAAACACGGGCAGGAGACTGTTTCAGTTCTTCAGCTGAAACACCACATAGAGCAGTAAAGAATTCCACAACAGATTCGCTGGGCAGCTTCACAGTGTTTACAAAAACTTGTTCAGCGGGTCTCCCGGCTAATTCTTTCAATGATTGAACTATCCCATCCCTGGAGATCTGGTTTGATCCATGCATCACTGTTGCAGCAATCCCAGGAGTAGAAATAATGAACTCGAGCCGGGAAACACATTCTAAAACTGCATTCCAAGTATCTTGAAGGGTATCAGGTTCTGAGTCACACAAATCCAGTAATATCCTCAATGCTTCAACATTTTTGCTCCGCATTTCTTTTGGAGCATGCAAGAAAGTGAACCTATGGACAATTCAAGGAAAAATAGTCAACATGCCACAGATTTGTGCTCCAATAAACTTTCACCGCAATGGCACAATAGCTGACATAAATAGCTTATACACAAGGCAACGTAAATAAGTGTTCAACACTAAAACATAAATGAAGAATGTAAAAGAAGTTACAGGTGTACCTGACAAGCGATGTTAGAAAGGCATAGCGCATTGTATCCATTCCGAGAACATAAGCAATATGTATGCCAGCTTTAAATCCCTCCATGCAGAGAAGAATCCTTGGTTTGTTATCACCTACTTCCATTGTAACGGAGAAAGCAGCAAGCAGAGGCCACCCAACAGCTTCCACCATGGGCCTTATAATGTCCACTTGATCTACAGTGTGAAAGACTCCTCTTTTCACTCCATGCTTTCGGAAAATTTCCTGTGTTTTCCTAACAATATCCTCAGTCTCAGACTTAGCATCAGCTGCTGATATTCTTTTTGGCAAACCCAGATTAAGAATACTGACAAGACCACCTCTTTCTTCTCCTCCTGGCCTTTGACTGCTGAGCTTCCTTATGCTGCTGTCATCATCTTTTAGTTTAATTTCGTCTTTTACAATAGAATCATAAATCTCTTCCAGAAGTTCAGTTGGAGCACAATCTTCAGGATCATTCCTAGCATTCATACGTATAAAATCTGATTTTGACATCTTAGGCCACACCATTGGATTATGCGCATCTGTATTCAACATGATAACTGCATATGCTAGAATATAGGCAGTATCTGCATTCTTGAAGAGACCCGGATTATCTGCGCAATATCTACTCAAACGCAACAGTGGAACAGAAAATGTTAGTAATCAATAAGGAAAATGGATATGATAATCAGATATCGGTTTCCAGTTCTCCTAATCCACAAATATCTACCAAGCATAATATTGGTATACTAAACTCAAAATCTGATCTAAGGAGAATAATACATGGTGTCCTTACCTCTCTGCAAACTTCTCCATAATGCGATCAATTTTTTGAGCCTCTCCTGGGAGTCTAAAACCTTTGAGAAATTCACGAATAGCCAAATGAAACTTCATTTCTGAAAATTTCATTGAATCAACATATGCGTGCATGACAGCGAGAGGAAACTCCTCGTGTTGGCCCAGGTAATCGCCAATCATAACCTATATATAAGAACGGTTATATCCCACCCATAAATACCGAAAATAACCATGCATAATTTACTGTTCCACCTTTTTCAAACTTGAAGTACTTCGCAGAAACTGTGCAACTGAAGCAGGATTCCTTTCAAGCAACTTGTTTGCTATTAAATATTCTACACCCTTCACAGAATTCCTGTTGAACTGCAAAAATGATTATCCATGCATTAGTATGTCACTACTTGTGACACTCATTCAGGATGTTGAGCAATAACCTCAGAGATGGCAGCCTCCATTGTGGATTTATGAGCTTTAGCCTTCTCAAAGTTGCTTGGGACTTCCTCCCTGCTTTTGGTTTCAATTGGCTCTCCAGCAGAATCAGAGTCCTCGTTTGCATGTCTTGTACTATTTGCTGCTTCTCTCCTTATTTTCTCCCAATCAACCAGTGATTTAAGAACGTTCACCAGGCACTGAAATAAGAAAAAGGTTCCTCCAACTGATTATTGAATATTTCATAAGGAGTTAGATAAAGTAAATACAAAGCAATCTAAGTAGTTTACTTTCTGGATGCAGGTAAAGCAAACGTGTCATGACACCTACCTGAAGGGATGAACCTTTAACTGAAGCTGTCTGCGAAGCCATGGCAGGATTTGGATCTGCACTTTGAGACCCTTGAGCAATTTTAGACAGTGTTGTCACCTAGAAGAAAAGCAAAAGATGTAATATGAGCCATAACTATCAGTGACATTGCTAACGTACGGTAATTATATAAAAGAGAAGAAAGTAGAGCACACCATGCGCTCAAACAAGTTCGGGGCCTCTAGATCACAATCATAGTTTACATACACATCAACAAGCATTTGAGGATCTTTACAGACTTTCTCAAGCATCCTGCAAAAAGAAAAAGAGTATCCATGAAATTTACAGCAAAAGAGATAGTCGACTCACTTAGCAGACGTATTCAAAGCAAAATACGTCTGGACAACAGAATCATTGTACCTAAGAACTCCCATCTTTTGGTCATTGGGACATTCGGAGCTATCTAATGCTCGTAAGACGATGATGGGGAAAAAAATACCAATTTCACCCTGGAAAAGAGATTTAGGATCAGAAAAATATGGTAGAAGGTAACAATCACGGCAAAGATAAATTCTAAACTGGAGACAACACATGCTTACTTTTAAACTATCTCTGAACCGCAGCAAAAGCACAGAGAAGATACTAGATGCATACTGCCGGAACATAAATCCTAGTTAGATAAAACATTTTCAATAGTACTCTCAAAGATATACATGAAAATGGAGAATCAAACCTGAAATATGACAGGAGATTGAGAAACTGAAGCCCGCAACAATGCATATGAGAGATAGGCTTTCACTGAATCAATAAAGTGAAAGTTCTTCGTAAACGAATGACTAACTCCTTCCAGCATACCCTGCATATTGCAAATATATTTGTTGCAGAAAAGTTGGTCAAACTAGACCAACAGAAAGGAGCTTCAGAGAAAATACAACATAAATAAAAATTTAATGTCAACAATCCTTCTTCGTTATCCGAGACTCAGGATAAGCAAAGAGGGAAATATGGGCTTTTCACAACATTAAAGTTATGACAAAAACACAGACACTGTTTCAGGTGTAAATCCAACTTAGAAAATAAGATGTATCTCACAAATTTAGGCAGGAAGCAATGGAAAGTTCACAGTCACAAGAATCATGTAGACACAGCTCTATTTGACTACAAAATAAATTTAATTTATATAAGATGTGCAATTGGAAAGTTCAGTCCTAACAATCATGTATACACACATGTGACTTCAAAACAAAACAAAAAAAAATATGATGAAGCTCTAGCGTCATGTAATCCCTTTGGTTACAAATTTACAAGATAATATAACTAGGTGTACCTGAAGAAGCTCAAGAGACAATATACGGGTCTTCGTTGTGACTTCATCACTATCTTCTTTCATACCCATCTGATACAAAAAATTTTAAAAATTCACGGAAGCACCACAAATAGCTAGCCAAGGATAAAGAGATGGAACCCTCAAAAACCAACCTTGCAAAGGGTACGGAACACTAGCAATGCATCACGCTGTCCAATACTCATGCTCTCTAGCTCGATCCCCCTATGGAACTACAAAGTCATGACTCTTACAAAGAAAAAACAAGTCTAACCCATTACTTCCTAATCAAACAGGTAAATATGAATGTTTGTATGTTCGACCTCAAGCAAGTTTATATGTATAAAACAGGCATGTGCGTGGTCACAAACTCAAACACATAAACAAACACAAGCATAAATAGGCATCAAGACATACTGGTATATAGATCAGTAAAGCAAAAGCTTAAACTCAGAAATTGAGCAGAATGGTATGAACAATACCGTTTTATCTTTTTGCCATCTTCAAGATGCACAGCTTTGTCAAGGGCGGCTTCTAAACCCTGATCAAAGAATCAAGAACTTCATTGTCCGCAAAAATAGAACTTTTGAACCACAGCAAAGAGCCTTCCATCTATCCCGAAGGCTGAAGAAACTATACTAGACAACTTCTTCCACTTTCACTATTTTATATATTTCGTGCTAAATTTCAGACACGGAACTCTATTGAGCCTATGAGCGCATACGTATCCAAAAGTAAATATTTAGCAGGCATTCGAAGACAGTGACTGATAAATATCTCTACTTATCCAGAAGCAACAACGAGGATATGACAAAAGTTTATAGAAAAAGAGAATGCTAAGGAATTTATAACCTTCTTCAAAATAACACTTCTTTCTTGAAGAATAGATCTCCAATCCAGTCACGGCAATGGTGAAAAGTCTAAGATATAATTTCAAGACTAACCTTAATATCAGCACCGCCCACAAGGGTATGCAACTCTTCAACAGAAGCAAGAGTTGTGTCTTTTGCCTGAGTGAGTGCATCTCCCAAGGTCATTTCTTTCTCAGCTTGGTCAGCTGCAGTAATTTCTTCATTCTTAGGGCTTACATGTTCTTCCTGAGACACTGTGGATGATGCAGAAACCTAGATAAACATTCAATTGTCAGCGCTTTCATACAAAATGTGCTTTGTTTTCATGCATCCAATCAAACATATGCAACAATGAGAAATTCAAATTTCTTACAATGTCAGTCTCCATTCTCCTGAATACAATGCTTATCATCTGAGTCAACATTGCTTTAGAAGTTGCTTGGTTTATTGGGCTCTTGCTACATGTATATACTGCATTAAGTGACTACACCTGGAATGATGAAAAATCAGATAAAAGGGGAGAAATGATACCTGTTTAGAGCAATGTTATAGCAAACTCGAATAACTCCCAGTAATGGTTCCCCATGCACTGCGATCAAAACAGATTAAAGTAATTTAATTTGATTTTGCAAGCACAATAAATAAAGAAACTGCTTCAGCTCTCCAAAAGTTATAAAACATAGCTTTCTACAACAGAGGCTCACCTTTGAACTTTCCTGAAGCAACAGCTGTAAGAAGAACCTTCAGCACTTGAAGTACAGTGCTGCACAAAATTTTCATCTTTAAGAGTTGGTATTAACAATCTCAAGAAGATTTCAAAACGCAAAGGCACATACCTGTCTGGTGATGAATTATCAACACAGCTGCAAACCATGGTCAGAATGTCGGTGAAAGGTGCAGAATTTTTTCCTCCATCCAAACCCGGATCCCCCTCCAAATGATCATAAGCAATGAGTTTCTGCTTGCAAAAAACACAGAACCAAAAAAACATATACAGAACATCAATAAAATGACTGGACATACGTTACATAAGTACAGAGTTACATGAATCTCCAAAGAAACAATCTTTAATGGAGCAAACGACCAGGGATACTCAAAGCAATAAAATTAGAAATATACATGAAGACAATCCAGAGCAGCATCGAAAATTTTTAAGTTTTTTGTCTCAAAGGCAAGGCGCAGAGGCTTCAGAACAAGCTCCACTTCAGCTACCCCTAATGTGTGTCCAGCATTTGCTAAGGAAATGTTGATAGTCCCGCTTTTTGACTGGCTAGCCTGCTCAGCCACTTCAGCACTTGGGACTTTTTGCGGTTCATCTGCTTCCCCCCCAGTTTTTTCACCCCCACCACCTTCAGCTTGTGAACTGAAATTAAATATAATTCAGTGTCAGTCAAGCCGAAATAGACCATTGAACTTATTTCTCACACCAATAAGGCAGAAAGTCAGCCAGAACAGGACACATTTACATATAAATAACGAAACCCTTAAGAATTGGACAACTCAAATTAAATCACAAAGAATAATAAGGCTCAAACTCTGACAGAAAACTAAAATTTGGCAATGAGTTTCATAAAATCAAGCGTGGCTAGTAGCTACCAACGTTACACGTCAATAAGATTAACCTGAACAGATGCCTACCTCATATCAAAATAAAAATTCAAAGTAAGTATCAATTTCTATCGAGAAGACTCAATCCTCAGCAGAAACTCCTGAAGATGGGTTAAAGCCAACAATCTAGCAGAAAATGGAAGAGTAGTTTTGTCATTACCTCTCATCTATGTTCGAGGGTGCAGCTTGCGTAACAACCTTCGAGCCGTCTATAAACAAATCACAAATGGACGCTAAATAGTTAGCTAAAGAATAATTATCACAGCCATATTTTCTATCATATAAAGCCAATATGACCAAGGCCAAACTAGAGAAAACTTGTTTAAAAGTCAGTGATTGGTGGATTACAGGGAGTGAAAATCCTTCATACTACTTCTAATATCACCTCATTGACTGAGATCAGTTGATAATCTAAGTAGCACATGTAGCTAAGAGTAGCAATACCCCAGAGATAGAAAAGTTTGTAAAAATGGACCAGACTTCACTTTTCTTATCGTAGAACTAAGGAAACCATTATGTAATCATGTACCCATGTCCAGTTCTTGTACAAGAAATCATAGATTGATTGGAGCCTAGAAGAACTTATGTCACCCAATTACTGAAACGAGCGAATAAGAAGTTAAATTATTCTCATGTGTAGCAGCTATGGTCACAGGTCCACATTCAGGTATCAGATACAAACTAACAGCCAGAAGTTGGTCGAAGGCCTAAGTGCCAGCGAAGAACCGAAATTCCATAGCATTGGCCTTGTCCTATCACGCCATACTAAAGTTCACTGGAATAACTCAGCTTGTGCGACAAGATTCAAGTGAAATACATACACCAACATCTAGCAGATAGTGGTAGCTACGATCGTCCCGGACCAAAAGAAACACAGATCAATTCAAAAATGAGATCTAACCTTGATACGCTTGAATAGCTTTCTGGAGATCAGGATACTTCTTTCCCCCAGACTCCTTGAGCATCGTCTCGAATGCTCGGGTCAGAAATCCACCCGCCGCCATTTTTCCTCCCTCTTCCAATTGTTCGCGTCTTCAACAGCAATTTTCTGCACAAATTCGCCAAATCAAACACTGAATCGAACGGAATAAAACTGGATCATGCGCAGCGAGATACGAAGGAATCGAGAGAGAAACGGGATACGAGAATTGCCTCTGCTCTCTGCTTTGATTATGCCCTTGACCGATCCAAGAGAGATCTCAAGCAGCGAAACGAGCCACTAGCGAGATCTAAATTCCCATTTTAAAAATTTATTACTAACTATTTCAATGGTAACAAAAAAAAAAAAAAAATCATGTTTGGCTACTGAGTCGATCTGAGCATAATGAACCGGGATTTTAAGTTTAATTTTTTCGGTTTGAGTTTATTTTCTCCGGTTTTAATGTGAGATTGCCTCTGTTCTCTGAACGTCTGCTAGTTGCTTAACATGCGTTGATTACATATATTGGTACTTTGTGGTAGATTGTTTACACTTTAAGGTAAAGAAGGTGTACTTTGCCTTTGTAAATTGTATATTGTATCTCTCAAATAAAAAGCCTAGTTACAAAACCTGGTTAAAACATAAATTGATTTTCGCTCAAGCCATGAACTGGCTTTGCTATCCAGGGACTGATACTAGTTTGATATACTCTCCAAAAGTTTTTTATATCTCCGGACCTAGTATTTGATGAGCTAGGCATCTTAATAATTCGATAGGTTAGTAAATGAGTTTAGTGAACAATCGAATCTTACATATAACGCGTGTTTTCACCTTGTAATAACTTGCGATAGTTGAGTCTATTAGGGTAGAAGGCATAGAGGTTTGAGGCACAACAGTGGGATGACTTTACATTAGTTATTTGAGTTTTAGAACAACTAGTATTAAAACCTTAAATCGATTGCTTGTGTTTTGCATATGTTTTGTGAATTACTTTATCATTTATCCTTTACTTTATTGCTTTGTTATTTACTTTCATAAAATCTAAAACCAAATAATATGATTACTTAGCTTAATTCGCAACATATAGATTTGTAGCGCATCATCACTTACTCCTCGGGGGTTCGACCTCTAAGTACTACAATTGTCAATGTTGTGCACTTGCAGTTTCCTAGGGTTATAAATTTAAAACTTGCATGCATCAAAACCCTCTAGCACATCACAACACTCTCTTCTTCACCAACCTCAGAAACTTCAAAGCCATAATCTTTTGAATCCAACTAGCAAAAAGCACCTAAAACAAACACAATTTATCTATCAACACACTTTAAATCCAAATTTAATTAAAAATCTCATGTGAGAGATCAAAATTAACACCATAGAAAACAAAGGAACATAATAGAATAAGATAATTTTTTCTCAAGACAAAAACCAAAACACGTATTTCATGGTAGGGATCAGCCAAAAGACCAATTGCAAACAAGAAAAATACTAATTTTTTAAATAATCATGAGAGATTGTGTTGATTCTATTTTGCATAAGATCATAAATGATGATGAGAGGAAATCGAAGCACACAACTCTGGATTTTGCAACTAATTAAAATTCACGAGGTGGTGGATGGATCAAAGATCGGAAGCTTCGTTTCCGGTCATGAAGGTGCAAGGTTGAGGCATGAGAAATGCAGTATCTATCACGCGCCACCATATGATCCTTATATGTTTGATAGTTATTTGTTAACTTATTTTCCATACCAAACTCACTTAATCAATATTAGTAATTCAAAATATATATGGTTTTGGTCTATTGATCAATACCATTTGAAGTTTTGAGGAATACTTGTAAATGATTGTACAAGCCATTCGAAAGTACTGTGTTTTTTTTTGAAAAAAATACAAGCATGTGTATGAGTTTTGAGTATTTATATAATTGTAATATATATTTTTCAAATACATATAAACACATTACAAATTTACTATATATATTGTATGAGTTTTTCTTTTAAAAAAGAAACAAAAATTCTTTTCCTCAAAACTTCAAAAGATGTTGGATGAATTTTATTCCCAAAAATTCATCTACCTTCTTTTGAATTCCTCAATTCAATTGTTACCATTTAGAGCCCATAGAAGCCACTCCTAGTCCAAAGCCTGAAAACGATTAATTTCGGTTGTAATAATAGAGTGTGGAACGACCCTTAGTTCCCAAATATTATGTCATGTCCGGCGAGAGAGCTAAGAAGTTCTAGCTATAGAGATCTGACTTAGTCCAATATCTCATTAGATGAGACAAGAACGAGTGAGATGTAATTATCCACCCGACTGACATCCTTCTCATTTTGGGGTTAAGACCTAGTTGTACATGTTCCCTAGATGGATATGCATGGAGATACACAAAGTCCAGAGTGTATACAATTATATCATGCTATGAATTAGCAACTAAGAACATGAAAGTTTGGTTTGTGGCTAGATCTATATGTTCGTGTGTGCCATTAGTGTGTATGAGCATAAAATAAAGAAACACATAGATTTTTTTCAATAGATTCGGTTTTCCTACATCCCGGAGACCAAATCCATAATCAATCCAATAGAAAATGACGCAACCTATAATTGCTATATGGCATCCACCACTCTTTTCTACATGGACAAACTATGAAGACATGTATCAAGCCCGCATGCTTGACTACCAACCAGCAGCATCGGTGCATTACCGTCTTCTCAACGGCTACAATATCCATAGACAAGCACTAACAAATCTACAAATCATGTATGATGGGACGACGCCACACACCTTTGTGTAACTTTCAATAGAACCCTAGGCGCATGCCTTTTTTGCCTACACATGTTGGCTTTTATACTACGCCTACAAAACCATTTTAAACTCTAACCTTTTTTATAATTAAGCTTTCTAATTCCAAGAGAAGTCCAACTTCACTTTCACGTTAGCTCTTTTGCCAAGTCACTTTAATCTATCTTCTTGTTGGAACAGTTGCGCATGTGTTTCAGCAACTCGTATTTTGAATGTGTGCATCCAAACTCATCCTCATACTCTCTAGAATCAGCATTCGACTCCCCCACAATGGTAGCATCAATTATTTCCTCAGACTCACTTCTTCTTGCTCTCCATCGGGATTCTCTAGAGATGCATCCGCACATTAATCTCCCATTGTTTGGTTGACACATTCATTTAAAAACTCTTAAGCTAATCAAAGAACAAGGGTCTACATCACACTCTTTCTCTATGTGAATTTTGAAACCACTTTTTTGAATCTATCTCTGTTCTGGTCCATGTTCCAACATTTTCTTTTCTGTTCCAACCCCCGTTGCTGTTCTTGTTACAGCTTATGTCCTCCAAAGTTGATCGTGCATCTCATATCAGGAAACAAACTAATTCATATTGATTACCTTCTGATTTTCTCTGTTGAATATGACTTTCAATATACCACCAATTATGTCTCTAATTTTCAGCAAGATCAGATTTCATTTGTCTCCACCGAATTGTTTTCTAGAATTTTGCAAATTTTGATGATTATTGGCCAACTTTCACCACGATTTTTACAAATGAAGTTTAACTTTGATTGACAAGGCGTCAGTTTATATCTCTTCCTTGCAATGAGATATTTTAACGGGCACGTTGAACATGGTCTGAATTTTCTTGAGTCATCGGGAATATGTCTTCGAAGTTGGCTCCTTGTTCGCTGATTGGCAGGTTCCAAATTGCATTTATTTTTTTTGGAGATTTATCCAGAAGAAAACACTCATAACTTTCGAATTTACAGATTTTGGATAAACGGTTCAGTTGGTCAGTGTATGAGTACACCGAATTTTGAGAGTTGAGGTATGAAATTCAAATAAATATTGAGTGTGGGTATGTTTTAGCACAGATAATAATAAGCCAGGGTCGGGACCGCAAAGCAATGTACATGAAAGAATTGGCCGTTTTCCCTGACGTTGGTAAGAAATCTTTAAAAATATCACAATTTTGTATTAACTAGAAGACACTCTAGTTGCGAAAGAGTGTTTGCCAACTTCTTCCTTGCGTATTTTTTTTTGTTTTTAATTTCCTTTTAAGGTCGTTTAGAGGACTTCCTAACTAAGAAGAAGTAGAGATGGCGGATTTGGTGTTGAGTTCCTCTGCACAGTCCTCTCTCCTTCACGTCAGACCCAAGATCCATCTACTCAAGACTCCTACTGCTTCACCGATCCGACGTATCGCTTTCCTTAATTCCAACGGTTTTCATCCTCTGGCGTTCGCATCCGGTCACCGACGACTTCCTCTCAGTGCGGTCGTTGTTCCCTCCGATTCGACCAAGACGATCACCACTATTACTGCAAACTGCGTCGACTCGGAAGTCAAAGCTGTTGAAGTTGAGCCTGCGATCGACCGCGGAGGTGGCGATGGAATTGGAGGTGATAAATTTGGCGGCGGTGGAGGCGATGGAGATGACGGTGAGGAGGAGAGTGATGGGAATAGGAACACGCCTTTGTCTATGTCGCAGAAGTTGACTCTTGGTTACGCTTTTCTCGTTGGAGGTGAGTGAGATTCATTTTAGACCATCTATTCAACTTTTAGGGTTTAGGGGTTTAACTGCTTCTTCCATTTAGACTTGATCATTATTTAAAATTGGGATTCGTAGATCGACCTTGATGCGTTAATGATACCAATATCATCATTAGATTTTTTGTCTGAGCTGAGAGAATCTGATCAATGCTTCAATGGTTCTTCCTAGCGCAATCCATTTTTTGAATGTGTTATACAACTTTATTTTATCTTGAGAATACTCATTCACCTATGCATTTGCCAAGACAAAGATTCATAGAACCGCACCACATGTTCAGAGTGTTGAATTTATAAGATGCTGTTGTTAATTCTCACTGAGTATTTGTTTGCGATGTGACTTGAATTCAGCAAAAGTTGATGCCATAGAGGTTTCTGGATTTATTCGTGTGTGTGACTAACATAGCTTTAGATTCAATTAGAATGGTTAGATGTTGCAATTAATGTGCATCAGATGGTCCTAATTGATACGATTTTTGCTGCAAGATTCGTCTGATCTGTATCTGTGTATGATTATCAGATGAATCGACATGTGAAGTTGACTCGTCATTTTATTAGGAAGAAGAATATAAATTGATACTTGATTTTTGACTATAGTCTTGTGACAGAACTCTCCCCCTCCCCCCCCCCCCCCCCCCCCCAACATATATCATATATTGCATCTTAAGTTTGATATGCTTAAAATAGCTCATATGTGATGTGTTTGGCTGTAACATGGTTTTGATGCAGTTGGTGGACTGATGGGTTATCTGAAGAGCGGTAGCCAGAAATCGCTGCTTGCGGGTGGACTGTCAGCTGCTGTTCTGCTGTATGTGTTCCGCGAGCTCCCAACAAAACCTGTTCTTGCATCAACCATTGGAGTAGGTAAGGAAAAAGATATCCCATGGCAAAACTATATATTCCTCACATGAATAGATGCACAGCCTTAACACGTGAAATCTGTGTGTTGTTGTTAAAAGTGATGGCGGGTGCATTAACGTGGGTGATGGGGAGCCGGTACATGGGTTCGAAGAAGATATTTCCTGCTGGGGTTGTGTCATTGATGTCTTTCATTATGACGGGAGGATACATACACGGCATCATGCGTAGCCTTCACTAAGCAGCAAACTTTGTAGTGTGTCTGTTTGACCTTTTTTTCTCGGCGTTAAAATTGGACTATCTTTGTGTTTTTTTTATCTATCATGTAAAGCAGCTTGCTACTTGTTTGTTCCACAGAGTTGCCATGATAATTACTTGATGATTTTAGGCACGAGTGTTGAATCCGAACCAAATCAAATATAATCATGTCATAATCCTATGTGTCACTCAATGAATATTTCAATGAACATGTCATTTAAATCAACCAATGAAAACATTTCAATTAATTCTACATATACTTATTAATTTTATAGCATAAGCCCGTCAGTACATGTTTTGCAAATCTAATTTCAACTAAATGTAATATTTAGACTTACCAAATCATCTATTTTTAAAACTTTTTTTATATTTTAAAAACTTTTTATTTTTATATTTGTGACAATATTCTTTATTGTGTATATATGTATTTAGATTAGTAGTACATATAAAACATTTACACATTTCATTATTGAAAATATATATATTGCTTTTCGTTTACTATGTCCGACAAATTCATATAAATCTAAATTTATCAGATTTATCGCATACTTTATAATTTACATGAATAATAAAAATTAATTTTATACTTCAAATATATTGAAATAAATAACATTTTCATATGTTTTGATCAATTGCATATAAAAATATTAAAATTGATGGCATCAAAATATGTTTTATCAAAATTTAACTTGATTATACTTATGCACAATGTATATCATTTTGTAAGTTTATAAATATTAAAAATCATATGATTTGTTAGACACATTTACATATTAAAATAGATTAAAAATAGGGAAATTAGGCTAAATAACTAAAAAAATAATGTATATCTGAAAATCTAACCAAAATTATCTTCTATGGCCAATTCCTATCCCTTAGATCAAGGGTTTTTTGCTATTTTCTTAGATATATTTTTTTTTTATGGTTATTTGACAAATTAATCCTTAAAGTATTTAATCATTAAATCTCAAAATCTAGTATGGTTTAACTAGGTAGGAGCGTGGGACAAAAATATTTAAAAGTCATTAAGAAAACATTACATCTAGTATTTTTAATTCTAATGGTTTCCTTAATTCTGAAAGATTGAAAAGTCTAGAAAATTGTAGACGTATCTTTAATTCTGAAATTTCTTTGTAAAATCTTCACCAACTGATTGAGTAACCAACTGGTAGTAATATAGTTTATAATTCTATTTTGACAAAAAAAAAATAAACATTACATTTAGTAATTAACTAAAGTACATACTATAATTAGAAATTAGTAACGCGGGGAGTCATCTAGTAATTAAGATTTAAGAAGTTAGAAAATATTTGTACATTAGACTTCTACATTCAACGCAAAGTGCAACTATATTATAAAATATCATAGAAAGATATAACACTAAAATTATGATAAAAATATATTTAAAAATTAGTAGACTAAGATTATTAAAACTTATTTTCCAAAACTGTTGATCACTAAAATATAATTATTTTACATATTATCTTTCAATAATACACTATCCAACATTGTTACGGAGTAAAATCTACATAATCTAATCGAACATAAACATTCGAAGGCAAATGTATACAATTGAATTGATAAATAACATTAATCTAATATACAAAAATTATGCATACAAAGTCGATGGTAACAACTTCGAGATAGAGAAACATCTCATAAATATTTTGGTTGACTACTAAATTTATTCAAATTCGAGTGTCAATAAATATGTTATTGTGGTTGAGTACTAAATTTAGTTTTTATGATTAACTTGAATGATATTGTTATCCATAATGTAGTTATATATGGAAAAAATCATCTAAGTGTTAATTTTTGTCATTGCGAAAGTAATCAATAATATATGGGTCCATTTTCTAACTAACAAAAAAAAATTATAATTAAAAAATAGCCAAAATAACTATATGTGGCAAACCATCAACCATTAGGTCTAGGTTATTTTCTTAGTATTTTAGTTATAGTTTTTTTTTATGGTTATTCAACATAATTTCCCATAATATATTTGAGATTGTGAATTTTTTTTTTTAAATAAGCAATTTTTCAAATTCTAACTCGAAACTAAACCATGCAACTAAAGTAGATACATGCATAATGCATTTTTCTCATATAATTAATCATATGTCATTGTTAGAGGTTGTTACAACATATTAAAAATTCTAGGAACATGCTACGACTTATAACATATTAGTATTTTGATAAATTTAGATCTAATTTTAGAAATGAATATTCTAATTTATAAATAATATTTATTTTGTATAAAATGTAATTTTTGTTCATTTTGAAAATATTTATGATATGTTAAAAAATTTTCCACTATCATTGTTATCCTCCTTTGAAGTCCCAACATTTATTGCAAATTTAGCCCTGATTCGCGTACAACCTTTCTCTCTGTTAGTATTTTCATTAATATTTTTTAATTCAAACATTTAAAATTATTCATTAACATTATACCATCAAATTTCTTGAAAATTAAAGGGTATGAAAACTAACATGGAAGCCTAAGATTAATTTTTGTTTTTGTTCTTGTCTCTAGCCCAGAGTTCTAATTTAAACAATAAGTTTTTTAAAAAATTAATATATTTTTTTTCATTCAGTGGAACGCATGATCTTTCCTTTCTTTAGCGCTAATTGTTCGGATCAGATTACGGGATCGTAGATATCTAGCATAAAAATTTGGATTATCATATGAGAATAGTCGTAAAGGTTCGGAGAGAAGTTTCGTCCTCTTTTAAATTAGATCGTAAACTACTAATTTACATTTCATTCAAAAAACTCAGTTTAACACAAATCTCTTAATTGGTAGTTAATATAATTTTGGATAGCCAAATTTTTTTAAAGTAATGCAATTTTTTTTACTCATGGTTGTATGCCTACACCGAATATTAACCACTCTCTTAGTTTTCGTCATATCTTTGGATTTTATTAACTATGAATACGCTTTTTATTTGATTAGAAGTTTAATCAAATGCATCCTTAATTTTCAACTTAATTTAGGTTTTGAGATTTCTTTCTTTTTTTCTCTTGGTTAAGTTCAAATTTTGATATGTTTTCTTTATTTAATACATTTAATAAATCTATTTAAACCATTCGAAAATATGATTTGGTTTTATTTTGGTCAGATTTAATCATATCAAATCAAACGTATTCTAATTTAACACCTCTACTTAGTTTGTTCGCCTTAAGGTGATACTGTTATATTATTGTGAGTCTGTGACACAAAATACTTCCCATCATGAATCTAATTTCTTTAGTGATTTTCTATATGCTTTCTTATCAATCTATTTTTCGATTCTTTATGCAACCATATTACAAACATTGACAACCCAAGTTTTATTACAAATTCTCTTTAAAGTTTATGTTTAATATGTACTTCTCTTTGATTCTTTGGTTTCCATCAAACCAATTTTTCTCCATCATCTTTATCTTTGCTAACATCTTCTCGACTTTTTCCAACCTTCATTTTTCTTCATATATTTATTCATTTTTCTTCATCATTTCTCGAATTTTTATATTTATATTTGTATATGATGATTGTTACTATGATCTACTATAAACGTGGATTCCGAAAAACTAATATACCTGAATTTCTATTATAATCTACATATTCTCTTTTTTTTTTTTTCTTGAGAACATGTTTTCTAAAATTGTACAAATCATTTTTCCTCGTAATCTCTCTTTATCAATCTAAAAAAAATACAAAACCATAATTTTTACTATGTTCTATGTTTCTACATCATAACGATGATTTTTGTACATAAAATAAACTTATAGACAACACAAATGAATCGCAACTTGATATAAAAAACAACTTGCGATACTTTTTAGTAGCCATCATATAGTCTCGTTTCTGAGAGTAAACGTAGGTAGGAAAAAAAATAAAAAATTTTAAAATGAAAATATAGGTAAAAACCACTCATAATTCTTTTTAAAAAGTAATCGAATCATACAATTAATTCAGTAACCAAAATTACAAAAGTCATGCACGGTTCCTCAAAATAGATAACACGGAGATTCACATATAGCCAAGTTGAAAGCTATAAGTTATAGCCAAGAATATCATATGTTACGTAACTAACAACTTTCATGACTAAGAAATTTTTTAACGAAGACACTAAACTCCACAACATGACCAAAACTATTAACCAAAACAGAAAGAGGAATTTGTAAATTGTTTTTGATTAAAATAGTTATTTGGAATGGATTTGAACACTGGATTTCATGACGGATTCATAACAGTTATAGTCGATTGAACCGGAATTACCACTGAGCCATAAACAACATATGCAAGAATCAAATTAATAAAACTTAGCATATTTCCAAATTAGAAAACACCAAAAGAGTTACATTCAACTTCTTTACTTCCTAAATTAGCTTGAACAGTTCATCAACTTACAATATGACTCTGGTGCTAACTAAATCATAAATGATAAACAACTAAGATTACAGTAAAATCTCTATAAATTAATAATGTTGGGACTTTGAAAATATATTAATTTAGAGAGATATTAATTAATCGATAAATTATTTATAGAGATATATACCTGTTTTAGGTAAGAATTTTCTTTAACAAAATTCAAATGATATTCTGTTCAAGAATTTAATCAAACTAATTTGTAAAAATAATATGTATTAACTTGAAATTATGATTTATACTTTTTATTATTGTAATAGAATAAATATTAACACCATAATATAATAGCTATTTAAAATTAATACACATTATTAGTACAAAATTTAGAGAGAAAAAAACATGGTTATCGTTATCAATGTTGATGATAAAGTCAGCAACGATATATATTATGATACATTTGGAAAAAATTATGTGTACAAAATCAATTATCGTGTCTATAACTTATCATAAATTTTGGATACCGAAAAAACAATCATAAAAGTTTGTTTGAGATAGTAAGTAGAATAAAAAGTTACATAAGCCAAAAAACTATATATATATATATATATATATATATATTCACAATTATACATGATTATTAATTTATGATATTAGTGGGACCATATTTTTAAATGGAATTTCAAAAAAATTATTATCTTATCATCTTATCGAATTTCGCAAATTTTTACATTGGTCCGACTCGGAATCGGGATAATTTATTAATTTATGGTGATTATTAATTTATCGAGTATTAATTTATAGAGGCTTTACTGTACTAACTAAGAATATATCAAACTATAATATCCGAAAACATACCGGAAAGCTCGTTTCAAATTAAATTAATAAACTATTAAATGGTTTACTTGATACAATCATCGGAACATGCAACTGAACATAAATTTAGATTTCACGGAAATAACTCCATACATAAAAGCAAATAGTTTTCACCATAAAAATATAGACTTGTACTTCAATTATTTAAAATGAAAATATAAAACACATATAAAATGACCAAATAATTATATTCTAAAAATAAATAAACAAAAATGCAACATAATAAAATCATGATTGAATTTTTTTTTTTTTTTCGCTAAACTGGTCATGATTGAAATTTGAAATACCAAACGCAGATTTTTTTAAAATGCACCATCGAGAAACACATCCATCGAGCCATTCAATCATAGACGTAATAAATCTGGACATCATGTGATAGAAGAAGACCATTAAAAAAACAACTGAATATTAGATCTGCAAAATATTAAAAAGACAATATACAAAAATGCATTAAACAAATATACAAACGAACCATAAGATGCATGTTAGTAAAGTAGAACAAACAAAGGCCTACAACCAAAACAGAAAACACGATAAAATAATTAAAACTGGTACAAAGTAGCATCCATGAGAGACAAAGCTTCTCATCAACTTTTTATTTTCTTTGGCCATCATTTTATGACGACCTAACTCAATTAAGAACCCTAACCTACAAAAGTCAAGAACTTAGACGACTTGCCAAACAATTCGATCATGTTCATGTGTTTGAGTAAAATATTATGGAAATGGATTTAAGTTTCATTAAAACAAATAAAAACAATCGGCAATTGGTCTTTGAGTCAAGCCAAGAAATTCACATGAACAAAGAAAAAAGAGACATTAATTTTTACTAAGCACTGTCAATTGGACTATGAAGAAACTTACTTGATTAATAGAATTTAAAGATGCATATTACGTTGTCATGTCCTCTTCTGGAAGTAACTTACTTGAATTCATCAAAAAGAATTAGGCATAGTGTTGCGGAGCGGCTTGGCTTGTGATAATATATCACAGACCTGAGAGAAGAAGTGTGTTTGTTGTTATGTGATATGGGACACTCTTTTGTAGATCCATTTTTCCACTGAGGTTTCTAAACCATTCTATTTTTAATGAACTAAACGAAACTGCAAGAAACCCGTGAAAGTCAAAATAAACTCAATAGTATAGAGAAAGGCAAGCAAACACTTCTGAAGATTTGAAAAGCATGATAATAAAAAAAAGTGTTATTCTTACATAATATGGAGAAGAATCGATATTTGGTTATAGCTCATGGCCCCTTCACTGACGCAGACCGTAGGGAATACGCTATGTGAGTCTTCTCACAACCAGGTGGCTCATAGAAGAGAACGTTCGATCTCAAACATAGTGGTGACTTGCAAAGATTGTGGGATTTTCTGGAATCTTGATGAAAACTTACGTATCTGGACATGTAAAGAGTAAATAATCAAGGTGAATATCCATAATTATAGTTCTCTAATTGCCTATAAATAACTCAATTGACTCACCGTTTTCTTTTTATGCAACTGGCCTCATCCTTGCAAGATTTTTTGCTATTAATGAGACACTCGTTGCCGTTGGCTGCTACTCGAATCTTGCAAGAAGGAAAACCTTCAATAACTCAAACATTGTTACACATCACTGGCCATCTATATAATTATGCCATATAGTATTAACCGAACCCTTTATGTACATTATTGATTACTAATGATGCAAAAACTCAAAAGAACATGTAGTTTTATTACCTTTACAATAAGTTTTCAGACGCATACTATTTGGTTTTATCAAACTTGAAGAAATCTCAAAATCTTTGGCTCATTCACTGCCGGGTTTCACCATGGATGCTAAGTGATTCAAGAAATAAAGCAAAACATCATCGTCAAGTTGCCATTAAAAAGACGCTTGAAAATATATAAAATATATAAAACAAAAAAAGAAGAGTCCTTACAATAGCAAGAAGAAGAAGAATAGTAGATCAAAGACTATATACACGAAATATAGTAAAACAAAATACACATTGCTCATACATCGATTAGAAAAATATAAAAACTGCAAGAATATTCTTTTGATCATAATCTCTCAATAAACTAATAATCGAAAATATAATACATATTGCGGCCGCTCATGAACATCAAATATTTTATATATATAAGAAAATTTAGAACTAGTTGATGGGGTTTTTGTAATCGATTTTGGCTCATGGACCACATAAAAAAATTGTTTTAACCCTAAAATTTTCGTTGGATTCATAAGGGTATATTAGTCCAAAAAAACGATGGTAAGAAAGGTAATTAGAAAGTTTTTTAAGAGGGTATCCTTGTAATCAACCACTTTAAAATCGCTCTAAGGCCGTCACATAATATTTTTTATTTTATATTTAAAAGAATAGATTAGAGATGATGAAAATGGAAAAATCAAATCAAAATAAAACAGCAATATGGCTGAATTAAAGGAAAAGAAAAAAAACAAACACTATATATTTTTAAGTTTTTTTTTTTTTTTTTGTTTGGTAAAATATATATAGATATATATATTTTTAAGTTAGTTGAAAAAACTGAATATAATTTTTTTACGGAAATTCCTGAGGTTCCAGGCTGCTTGCTTGAATGGAGTTTGCCTTAGGTGGTGGTGCTAGGAGTTTTCTGGGTAACCAAGTGATTCCCGCCACTCAGTTTCGCAGACAGGGTCGAACCGTGCCACTTACCGTCACTGCGAGTGGCTCTTACAGTCGCCGAAACGATAAGATTTACACGAGGCTTGACTCTTGTCTGGTGATTCCTCCTCCTCCCAGATTCAAGAAACCGCGTGCCATTGTTAAGTTCTTGGGAGGTGCCTTCGTCGGAGCTGTACCTGAACTCACCTACAGGTACTTGTTCTGTTGCTCCGATTAGCCCTTGTTGATTCATGATTCTGGGTTTACATGTTGATGGGAATCGGAAGACTCAATCATCTAAAGCCATATCAGCTAGTTTAGGAATATCGCTTCAATTTTTATGCTTCTATTTTTCTGTAGAATAGTTATGCATTTGATGACCAGAGCCAATCATAGATTTTTATATGGCAAATTGCATGAGGATTGATTCTGAAGCTCAAAATATTCTTCTTCCTTTTGTGTCCTTGTAGTTACCTCAAGGAGCTACTAGCAAAACAAGGCTATTTGATAGTATCTGTGCCATACAATGTTACATTTGATCATGAACAAGCTGCTAAACAGGTTTATGAGAGGTTCAATTCCTGCTTGGACATGATTCTCTCTTCTGGAATTCCAACTGCAAATCTCAACCCTCAGGATCTAGCTCACCTCCCTCTTTTCTCAGTTGGTCACAGGTCAGGACTCTTTTCACTCATTGATTAACGTACCATACCAACCTCCTCTTTTATACCTTTTTGTTTGCTCATTCTCTGTCTCCTGAATGCTGCTCACTACTGTCCATGTTTCAATTTTATACAGTAATGGTGCGCTGCTCCAGGTTTTGACTGCAAGTTATTTTGCTGACAAGATACCAAAGGTTAGGTTAGGTTTCTTGTGAACTCAAATGGAAATACCAGCAAGAGTAGTTCACCAACAATGTCTTTGTGTATTATTTTCCGGGCAAGAATGCTTCAGTGATGTATAACCCTTTCTGTCTTAAATCTAAGCAAGTGTGACAAATTTTTTTTTCTCTTTTGAAAGGTTAATGCCATCATTTCATTCAACAATAAATCAGCGACAGACGCAGTTCCATATTTTGAGCAGGTAACATTATCATTGGTTATGACTTATGATTAGTCTCTTAAGCTTTGCTTGATTTAGTATCTATTTCCCTTGTCATTGTTCTTGTACGTTGACCTGTTTAAACCTCATTATATGATTCTGATAGAGATCTCAGGGTTAGCTAATGCAAGCCGCCTTATTTATCTTCCTTATTTGTCAGAATCAAGGCTACAATAGAGCAGGATTATATGGGCTTTATGCTGACAGTCATTTATATATAGCTCAACGTTCTTATTTGCCAGAACTTGGGACTGAGATTATTATTATTATCTTCACAACTTTGACTCATGTTTGATATTTTGTTGCTATCTAATGCTTCCTGAGTTGAAATGATTCTTCAATAATATGAAAGCCAATCTGATCCTGTAGTTTGCAAATCGGCTCGCCAACAATTTTTGCTTGTGTCTTATATTGCTTATGTTCCTTTGCAGCTTGGTCCTCTCATCCAGCAGATGATTCCCGTCGTGGAAGCTTCTCCAGTATATGAAATGGCTCGAAACGCTTCAGGTGTTACTACTTAACACTACAAAATTCTAATTCAGATGTTCTTTCAATTAATCTATTTAACTAGTGCTTAAAACAATGTTTTCAGGCTTTTTTTCTATTGAATATTAGTAAAGAAAAAGAGAACTCCTCTAGTTAGTGTTCATATTGTCCTGTTTCATCCATCTTTAACCCTTGTCGACTTAAAAAGTGTCTTAATTTATCCAGGTATATAATTTCATGTCACCTGAGACTGGAAGACATCTATGCCTTGGAGTTTTTTTATCACACCTATGCACCAAAAAAACTTTTGTATTTCTTGGCAATCAAAGGACCCCTTTCATAATATCTTGCACTTGTTCTCACTTACAGGTGATGTGGTGAAAGCTTTACTTGATACAGCTGGGGCAACAATTCTAAGCAACGATCAAGAAGCTCTCAAGTCTCTTACTAAACTGGTGGATCAATTGCCCTCAGTATTTGGTGAGGTATTTCTTCAACAAGGGATTCTTGACTTAGTATCGAAGATTGAGATTATGTTGCTTCCTTTCTAATTGACCAAACCATAAAAGAAATTGAACTTGTCGTTCTTTGTCTCTTGTTCTATGAAGGTTGGACAAGGGGTGTCGGAATTCAGACCGTCTCCACTTGAGAATCGCAATTGCTTTAAGTGCTCCTACAGCGTTCCACACACTCTACTGGTAATAAGCACACAGGTTCATTAGAGTTATATGAGCTTAAAGAATTAAATATATTACGAGGTTTAGATTGAGCCTGTTCTAGTCGAGAATACATGTGACGTTCCAGTCACCAAATACTTAATATATATCATCTACCTGAAACATCATTTCTCGTTATAGAAACGTCTGTTTGTTGAAATGCTATTTTATTTGTCAACAAACCAGGAAAGCTTTACAAGCAGAGAGTTTCCCTTATTGGGGATTTGACTACATTAAGCCTATAGAAAGAAATAGAGAATGTGGGAGAATTAGGTCGACTGAAGAGTGAACTAACTGCTAAGCAAACCGTCATATCTGTCAGCATTGAATTTGAGTAGAGATTGTTAGACTCTGTTTGTGACAAAATTTCCATTTCTGAGATGATTTCTTAAACATAGAGACTGTTTGTTCCCCTTAAGTCATAAGCAATTCGTGTTAGCTGAGATAGGAAGCATAGAAGTGAACAGTCTCTGTGATTGGAACCTGCAATCCTCATATTTGATCTTGGTTTGCTGCAACATTTGCTTAGATACAATTCAACTCCGATGCAATCGACGAGACTGATTTACTCGAAGAAACCCTTAGGCCTCGGATAGATTCTATTGGTGGTACACTTGAAAAGGTTCGGCTGAATGGAAACCATCTCACACCTTGCATACAGGTAAAAGACGAGCAACTGTAGAGGTAGTAGTAGTTCTGCAGTTAACAACATTTATCTTGTTAATATGGGTTTGATTATGTGTCTCCAGGACCCGAAATGGCAAACTGGGTATGTGTACACGCCAGCAGACGCTGTGGCTCAGGCGCTAAAGACCATTCCTCTGAGCGAAACTCAAGTTCTTTCCAGGACAATCGTCGACTGGTTTAGACAGTTTGAGGATTGAGCAGTCTCATGCATTGTTGTTGCAATGTAAGAATAAGATATATACTGACGTAAACATCCTTGTATACACCAAGAAAATAACTGGTAAAATATGTAGACATGTATATAACTTGGTGATGCGTTACAACGATTTTCGTTGTTCAATCATCATTAGTTATTGCTATTACCTTTAGATATTTTATCCGATCCTGGGCGCGGATCGGATATCCGGAAAAAATGCAGTATTTGTGATTCGATTTGTTTTTTACGGATTTCGATTCGCTTTGCTTCGAAAAATTTCGGATATCCGGGATGACGGATATCCAGATTTTTTCTAGATATTTGTGGATATCCGGATATTCGCGGATATTTTATTTAAACAAAAAAAAATTATAACACCATAATATTATTTAAAAAAAAGTTTTAATATAAGATTTAAACTAATTAATTAATAAATATATGAAATAGGTCTAATTTTATTCGATAAATTGTTTAAAAAATGAAAAGTGAAAGATTAAAACGGTGAAAATAAAATATATATTTTTTAGTTAAGAAATCTATTTCAAATAAAGTACTAATCTATCTATTTTTACTCTAAATATATTCGCCAAATATATTTGAAAATAAATCTACCATATTATATATATGCTATAAATCTACCATATTATATATATGTATAAGTAATATACGGATTGGATCGGATATTCGAATTTTTAAAATTAGTATTTGTGATTTGCTTCGGTTTTAACGGATAGTAAAATTTATTATTTGCTTGCTTTGATTCAAAATGGATATCCGGATTTTTTGGATCGGATCGAAACGAATACCGAATCGGATCGAATTTAACGGATAATTTGTCCGGCCCTATATTCTAGATAGATACTGCACAACATAACCAAAGAAATGAATGCTATGTACTTCACGTTCTTTTTCTTTTTCCCATGATGCGTTTCTTTCTAAGTTTGTAGAGGAACTTAGCGTTCCAAGTTCTCATTATAAGTGAAAAATAGACAAAAAGAAAGGTAGAGAAATTTGTTTAAAGTAAAGTGTTCTTATGTTTTTGTTGCCTTTGATTGGGACCTCCATCATTTGGTATCATAGCTTCGATTCCGTTTTTAATTTAGACCACTTTGTGGTATCAAAAGAAACCTTCATTCATCATCTATCTCGGTTTTGATCTGGATCACGTGATTTGTGGTATCAAAACTTTTCTTTTTCTATATATATAAAAAGAAAAGAAAGCACACAATTTTTTTTGTTTTCCAACATATCATTCCATGGTACGTAACAATACATAATCGATGAATGAGAATCAATCTGCGGAGATCTAAAAGAGAAGATAACCAAGACAAAGTTGGGTATTAGAGATCAATTCCAACACCTTGAGAGCTCAATTAACCGGCTCAAAGAAGCAATTAATTAAAGTGCCCGAGAAGGATTTAACACATCCGGAAGGAGACGTGGGCATAACGTTGAGACAATGGCTCGTACGAAGATAACCGCTACCAAATCAATCGGACGAAAGAATTCGAGGAAGCAACGTGCCATCAAGAAGCCGATGAAAATTGTATTAACCACGAGAGGAGTTAGGAAGAGTCATCGTTACTATTTCCGAACCGTTGCTCCTTGTGTAAGCTTCCCTTCCAGCATCGAGTTAGCTTCATTGAAGCCGCTGTTGAACAATTTTGAATTGCAAAACTTAAATCAAATATATAGCCAGAATTGACCATACTAGATACTAGCAAACTATAGATATTCTACAAGGAAAAAAACCTCAACCAAAATCTTCACCCATAAAAAGTAAACCAAGTGAAAGAATCACAAACTAAACCCAATAAAAGGAATCACAAACTAAACCTAAAAAAACCAGACAGCGAATAACATCGCATTGTCTTCCATACAAAAACTCTCATAGACATCCCTAAAACTTTATGTCGAACATAAAAGTTCTATTAGGTTACACTCATCTCCCTCTCATGAAGTCGGTAAAAACACCGGATATCGGAGAGGGAGAAAACTCAAATCACATTTAGTTCTAGGGCCTGACTGGTTCAGACGCAGCGGATTCGGTTGTGGTTGTGGGAGTTTGCGGAAGCGGGCGGTAGCGGTTTCAAGCATTATTGAGCGATTTATACGACTGGCGCAGCGGTTGAAAACTGGTGCATTTGCGGGATGTTTATGACTGGTTGACAACGGGCGCAGTAGCGGTTTAAAACATAATTACCAAAATAAACATAATATATAAATATTGAAAAACACCAAAAAAATCATATTATTATGGTAAATGTTAAAAACGACTAATTCAACATGATTAATAATGAACAAACCATAAACAAAGCACTAAAATTTATTTTAAAAGAAAAATTATTGTGACATTCTAACTACTTCATGCATTTGGTTCACCACCAAAAATTGCATTCAGTAGTGTAACGAACTGCAGAAACTTTGGTGGAACTCGTGGATCTTCAGGATTGCGCCTATAAAGATTGTAAACTTTCTTCAACGAGTCCAAATGGTTTTTTGCTTTACTCCAACTCAAAGCAGTTCCAAATTGTTCATTAAATTTCTTAAGGATGTTTTCTTTTTGGAGACCACTTAACAATCTTTTCAATCACCCATTGAAGTAACGCACATGTGCTCTCGGCTTACTAATTATATTTCTGAAAACTACAATGTTAATCAAACCATCTTCTTTATATAATATTAGAAGCTAAGGCAGAACAAATTAAACTTACCACTGTAGAAACGGAAGCAGCACGGGTATGTTATGAAGCCATTAACGTCACTTTATGCACTGGATATAATAAAAATTGGTTAAAAACAAATATAATTTGCAAAAGATAGCCAAAGTATTATCATGAAAAGGAAAAAAAGTATACCTTCTTCTCTGGATCTCAGTTGAGGAAGACTGCGTACACAAATAACAAAAGAGGTTGTGTATTATAGTTCAGATCAGTTGACTTTTATACTAGTTTATTAGGTTGCTAACGTGATACAATATAGGGTTCACGTTAATTTAATTTACGTGATATTGTTTTTTTTTTTAACCACCTGCTACCGCCCGCAATCGCAAACAATCTTGCGGGAAGGAACTTTTGATTTCTAGCGGCACAGAGCGATACAAAGCGGTATGAAGCGGTGTTCGTGATTGATGGTAAACGCTATCAACCGCAACCGCCCGGAAACACAACGTCTGCGGGTGGTAGCGGGTGAACCAAACAAACCCCTAATGTTTATGCATAACTAGTTGACGTTTTTTTTCGATGATGCATTTTTCTCCAATTTTGTAGGAACTTAACATTGTAAGTTGTCATTATAAATAGAAATCAAGACAAAAAGAAAGGCCGAGAAATTTGTCTAAACTAAAATGTTCCTCCTATGTTCTTATTGCCTTTTGATTGAGACCTCTATCAGAAACTATGGGCCTGACTGGTTCAGACGCAGTGGGTGTGGTTACGGTTGCGGGAGTTTGCGGAAGCGGGCGATAGCGGTTTTAAGCGTTATTGAACGATTTATACGATTGGGCGCAGCGGCTGAAAATTGGTGCGTTTGCGGGATGTTTATGACTGGTTGACAGCGGATGCACTAGCGGTTAAACATTAAATTAATAATATATACACATTATATAGTTATAAAAAATCAAAAACTATACTATTAAAATAAAATATCAAAATCATTAATTCAATATATTTAGTATATTTTTTATGTTCATTTTTATTTTTTTTAGTTTAGACGAAAGTTATGATTGTGACAAAAAAAAAAAATGAAAATTATGATTTAATGTGATTTTTGAACATTCTAGTTTGCTGGATTGTTTGGTTGGTTGGTTCAGTTCGGTTCATTTGCCAATCCCTAATTATTAAGTTCAAAGCTGATCCCAGGAGCAAAATCGTAAAACGAACAAAAACAAACCCTACCTAAGCTGCTTCCTCCGCCGTATCACAAAACTAGAAGAAATAAAAAAAAGTTCCAATTTTGGAACCGCACTATCCGATTCCGAAATTCGATTTAGGGTTTTGATCCCTTAATCATGGCCACAAATAATGATGAGAAATTTGTTTTCGATGAAGACGACAGGGAAGATCCAGTAGCCAGTAGCGGTGGCTGCGACGGTGACGATGACGATGAGGAAGCTAATGAAGATCTTAGCTTACAGATATTAGAGAAAGCGTTATCGAGGCGTGATTTCGATGATTCAAAGGAGTCAAGTATGTCGGATCTCTGCACTTCTGGTGTAGTAGACACTGTGATTGTTAATGGAGGAACTTCAAAGGGTAATAAGAAGATGAAGAGAACCAAGCTAGAAGCTACCAACGAAATTGTCAGTGTGAACGATTCTTTTCGCTTTAAATCGCTTGTCTTTGACTTGCAATTTTGTTATTTGTTTAGGAAAGTTTCATGTTTGTGTATAATGCTCTTGGATTTTTCCTCAGTCCATTGTTTCGAAAGGCCAAGATGAGGAGATCATGGTGGAGGATGTAGTAAAAGGTGATGAGGTTGTGAGATCTGCTGAAACAAAACCTGGAGAAACATCCAGCAATATGGTTTTGAAAAAGCTTCTTGTGAGTTGAAACTTATCTACCACTTTTGTTTTTGGGGAATCAAAACCTGTATACATCTCTGTGATGACCATTGTTGGGGGTCTTGTGTTATCAGCGCGGAGCGAGGTACTTTGACCCTCCTGATGCTGGTTGGGTCTCTTGTTATAGTTGTGGGGAGCAAGATCATATAACTGTCAACTGTCCTACTCCCACCAAGCGTAGGAAGCCTTGCTTTATATGCGGTAGTTTGGAACATGGTGCGAAGCAATGTTCAAAGGTGCGGTCTTTAGCTTACTGGTAGACCTTTTATGTGGCCGCCTCTCTTTCATTCTTCAATCTCATGAACAAGCTCGCAGAATTTTGGTTTTGTGGTTGCCGTGGAAGATTTAGTCTTCCTTATCGCATGAGGTTTTGAGTAATTTTTTCCTTATTTCTTCAGGGACAAGATTGTTATATTTGCAAAAAAGGTGGCCACCGAGCAAAAGATTGTCCGGATAAGTACAAAAGTGGGTCTAAAACAGCAGTATGTTTAAGATGTGGAGACTTTGGACATGACATGATTTTGTGCAAGTATGAGTACTCTCAGTATGATTTGAAGGTAACTTTATTTCCAAAAATTCAGGACTTTGCTTATGATCTCTTTATTTAACCTTCCGTAATTTTCTTATACTTGTTTAAAATTCAAATCAAGAGAAAACGGTTTACAAACAAAGGAACTGATCATAATGACCATATTGGGGTTTAGTATTTTTTCCAAGGACTTTCTTTAACTTGAGGATATCCCGCATTGGTTTTCAGTTTTCACCTGTCTTTATTTTCGGATTGATTTAGTATAATTGGATTATGTTGCAGATCAGACAAACGATAATATGCTATCTTGACCTATTTACTTTGACCAGGATATACAATGTTATGTCTGTAAAAGCTTTGGCCATCTGTGTTGTGTCGAACCTGGTAACTCACCGTCGTGGGCTGTTTCTTGCTACAGATGTGGTCAACTGGGTCACATTGGACTGGTAAGTTTTTCAGATTCTGATTTTCAAATACTTATGATCGTCGAATTGATCTATTTTCATTTTAATTAAAATAAAGATGCAGAATTCATTATGTGATTAAAACTCTCTCTCTAGGCATGTGGTAGACACTATGAGGAAAGCACCGAAAACAATTCTGCCAGTTTATGTTTTCGGTGTGGGGAAGAAGGGCATTTCTCACGGGAATGCCCGAATTCGTCGAGCATAAGCACTTCACAGGGCAGAGAGTCCCCGAGTATATGCTACAGATGTGATGGAGCAGGACATTTTGCTCGTGAATGCCCAAATTCCTCGGTAGGCTCTCTCTCACCATTTGGTGCTTTGAGCTCTTCACTTCATTCCTTTCTCTCTCATGAAATGACTCAGTGTTCCCCTTTTTCTACATTTAGGTTTCTAAAAGGAACCGGGAGACATCTACACCGTCACACAGATCTCGCAAGAAAAATAGAGAAAACTCAGAACACGAGTCTACTCCCCATGAAACCAACTGGATGGCAAAGAAGAAGGATAAAGAAAACTCAGAACAGAATTCTACTCCCCATGAAACCAACGGGAAGATGAAGAAGAAGGATAAAGAAAACTCAGAACAGAATTCTACTCCCCATGAAACCAACGGGAAGGCGAAGAAGAAGGATAAAGAAAACTCAGAACTGACTTCTACCCCCCATGAATCCAACGGGAAGGCGAAGAAGAAGGATAAAGGAAACTCAGAGCAGAAGTCTACTCCCCAGGAATCCAACGGGAAGTCGAAGAAGAAGAAGAAGAAGAAAACACATAGAGGAGAACAGTCGCAGACTACCCCACAAAACCCAAAGCAGAGAGGTGGTTGGATCACTGAGGATCCGAGGTCTCCCATTACACCATCGGGTCCTAACCACCATAGGTTACCCATTACACCACCGGGTCAGGACCACCATAGGTATCACACTAGATATCAGAACCATAGATCACAAACATTCAATGCTGGTGGGCATTTCCCAGGTTCTCAGTCAACCACACCATATGGTAGATACCACAGAAATTCGTCATTAGACTCTAGTGGGCATTTCCCAGGTCCTCCACCTTCAAGGCGGCAGCCTTATCATCCTCCTTCCTATCAGCAATATGGTAATGCTCCTCCGTATCATCCTTCCCATCAGCAAAACAGATATTCTCCTCGGCCACCCTCAAGTTATGGTCCGGCCCACCAATACAGGGAGTTTGCAGGGAACTATGAACGATGATGGTGAGTATTAATTGATATTCGTGAAGGGTCAAAGCCGGAGACGGTCTAGCCCAATATCTATTATGCGTGATGGTGTTTTTTGGGATCCAAGGTTAGCTTTCCCTTAGACCTCTTGTATTTGATTCAGGTTTTGGGGTAGTAGCTTCTTTCTTTTTTGTTCTCTTCTCTTACTCAAGAAGTCTGCTCTTCAGTCCACATTTCCCCTCAAGTCAACTGCTCAATTTTCCTTTGTTATATTTGTTGTTTTATTAAGTTGAACTTTTGAAAGAGAATTCTGTATTTCTTATTAAGTATGGTTACTATATCATTTATAAAATTGATTATTATTTTTTAAACATTTAAATTGATGAATTAAAACTTAAAAGCATTGGAAAAAAATAAGAAAGTTGTAATATATTATTTGTTTTGTTATGAATAAGAAAAAGAGAGAAGGAATTGTATTGTGTTATTCCATGAATAATACAGAGTATATATATGATTACAATGACTTGGAGAACAACTAAAACTTGGAGAGTAAGCAACTCTGGAACTTTCTAGAATATGGGCCTATAATGGACATCCACATAATGGGTTTATAACACTTTCCCTTGGATGTCATTATAGTAAAATTAATCCTAATGCGCTTAAGATGTTGTCTCATTAAAAACCTACCAGGAAAACCCAATTGGGACAAAACCATGGTAAGGGAAAAAGAGTGCAACGCACTATTTCTCCCCCTGATGAGTGCATAACTTGATATCTTTGTGATGACGTACCCAAATGTTAAACTTTCATCTTAAAAGTACTAAATGGAAGTGTCTTGAAAATAAGTCCGCCAAAGCTACACTTGAACGAATCTGTAGAACATGTATACCGCCTTTTTCTGCAACTCATGGGTCTTTCGGATGATTTATCTTAATCATTCTCTTTGTTTCTCTCGATATCATCAATGTATGATATATATTTGGGAGATTGATAGACTTTCATATATCATTGTAAAGTAACATTCCTCTTTAATTATCTATCATATGCGTGTTCTTTTGATGTCTCGTTAAAAACCTTTCATAGAAAATCCTATGGGATAAAAACTATGATAAGGGAAAAATGGTACATCCACGCTCATCATTATATATCTCCCCCTCGGAAACATCTTCTTCGGGAGATGAATTTTGATCTTTTGAAATTACTATAAACATAGCCTTAAAACTCATATAATTGTCATATGATATCTCAGATGATTGGACTTCTAGTCAATACCATCTTTTCCTTTATCATACAAAATCTCATTGCATTTTTATCTATGGTACTTCAGGACCAAACATATATGAGCATTTTCTGTAAAATCCTCTAGGGATTTATTCAGATAACATCTTTTGCGCTAGATGTTCAACTTGAGATATCTGAAGATAAATTTATCTTTCCGAGGTATATTCTCAAATCCTTTCTTCATATGTTAATCTCTTAAGGAGTTCTAGTGGTGTTCAAATCATCACACACATTGCTATTATAGCAAATCATTTACGAAATCTCCTTACATTGAATTATTCTGGGACTTTCATGAATATCATTATCCAGTGATCTTTTATCATATATTATTATCATCGTACTACTTGTGATAACTTTGCTGGAGTTTCGATGATCTTCAATTAAGAATCAATTTATCAAAATCTTTTGATAAATACATGGGTATAATTTACATGATTATACCCCATGTTACATATTTTCTATTCATTCGATTGAGTATAGTTCCTGGAAAAATATCTTTAATCCTTCAGAGATTACAACTCTGATATCACTAATCATTCAGGGATTATAACTCTGATATCACTAATCATTCAGGGATTATATCCTTCAAGGATTGTATCATCCAGTGTTTCTTCTTTTATTGCCACACTTATAAAAGTATTGTATCCACCACAAGAGAATACATCTCTTCATAATACATTATATGTCTTTACACACAAAGACTCATTTATTTCCACTGGTTTTACACTTCAGGTGCATAGATTACTGGTCTAATTCTCTGCAAGAGATAATACGTCTATTTCTTCTTTTCACTTTGGCCAATCATTTTTTTGTGTACACTTCTCAATAGACTTTCTTTATGATCCTCTTATTCATAAAATCAACTGCTCATAGCATGCAAAATATTACGACGTCGATTTGGTTTTTAGTTCCATTTTATTTCAAACATGGCATAGCTAGCTAGCTCTTTTCATCATCAAGTACTTGAATATTTTTATTCGTCATGTTTATGTCTCTTCTAGAGCTCATTCGGTCTCCTCTGGAGATCATTCGAAATCTTTCTTTCCTCGATCTGGTCAATCTCATTTTGCTCCTTTTCTTATCTGAGGATTTATATATTAGGAACCAAATATATCTATCACGCTTCATGCGATCTTTAGACTCACTAGCAGTTTGATATTGTCCTTCCGGAACATCAATTCTAATTGGAGCATATACAGCTGGTTAGGTGATTTCATCACTCTATTTGGGTTAGTAAATGCGTCTAGCAATCAATACGCTAAATTTGGAATTATCTTTTGGACTTCTAATTCTCATCATTTAGTCCGAGGATCATTGATAATTCATAGATACTTATATCTTTTTCCAGCTATTTTACTTTTTCCCCCTAATGTTGGAAAAACTGACTCATTTAAATGAGAGTCTTCAAACAAAACCTTAAATAAATCCTTCTGGGATGGCTCTAGATACTTAGTATCATTCATATCCAACATATATTTTTATCCTCTTTTAACGTCCCATCTTAAAGTAATTTGGTGGAACACTTTTCACATTCAAAGATTCATATGGGAACTTTTTGGTTTCTACCCTAAACCAATATTGATGGGGAGAACTATTATTTATTCATTGGCTTGATGCGAATCAATGGTACTATACCATTTTGTGTATAAACATTTTGTGTATGAACATGAACTTAGGATGTTCAACACTTATTCCAATGGACTATTGGTATGAACTCACCAGCATTATCATATCAAATTTTTTTTTTTTTTGAAATGAATATATATCAAATAACTTCACAAACTTCAGGTTGCGGTTTGATGACAAGGATAAATGTGAATATCTAGTCGATGTATCCATCGATTTTATGCTTCAATCGAGTCAATGCGTCCACTGAATCGATGCGTCTATTAAAACCATAAGGAATCAAAAATTTCACATGGTGGGTGATCAGCCCATAACCATTTTCTTGTATATATTTCACATTACCTTTAGATTCCAAAATATTTTTATCTGGTAAAAACCACATTATCATATTGCTTTCTCAGCAAGCAACCTATGATAAATCATTAAGAAGAAACTTCTAGTTCTTCATGGAATGTCCACATAAATTTTTTTTTCGCATCATCATTAAACCAGGATGACCAATCCGGTTAAGCCAAATATTTAATCTCTTAGTAAACATCTGGTTTACTTTTCATTCTTAGTAAACTTATGTTTTACTTTGTATCGATAATCACTTACTCTCTTCAGGAGATATCATAATCAAAATTACTTCTGGAAAATCCAAAGCTAACTTCCGGAGAATGCAAAGCTATTGGTGGGAGTTCTGAGAATTGTTCGAAGAACTTAGTGAACATAATCTTCTGGATATGTCACTTATTGTATATGTGAGATTCTTTAATTCTCTCCCTCGAGATGGTAAAACTTCAGGTTCATCAATCTCGAATCGCCACTCTAAAATCAACAACATTCTTTAATACTTGAGATTTGGGAGAGTATAACGCATCAATGATTTTAAATCGCGCTCATATGCAAATTTTATATATGCTCTTCAGGAGCTTTCACTAAGCTTTACACTTCTTAATATTGTATTCACACTAAATTCTTTCATTTAGATCCCGTAGGCAATATTATCTTTGTGCTCTTTCTGGAGCATTAATATACATATGCTCTTCTTTAGCATTCAATATGTTTTTTTTACTATCTTGTATAGTATCATCTTTATTTTCTCACTTCTGGTGAAAATATGAGTTCTTAATAGAAACTCTTTGATCTCGATATTGACCTTTCAAAAAATTTACTATAGTCACTTCTTTGACTTAGTGCTATTAGTGTGATCTTATGTATAAGACGTCACATTCACTTCAGGGAATGAACCATGATCAACTTCTTACTATTTTTTTTTTTCGCACTTCTGGTGAGAATTTAAGTTCTTGAAAGAAACCTCAAGACAACTTTTATAGCCATTTCTTTGGCTTAGTGTTATTAATGTGATCCTCTCTTTTCTCATATAAGATGTCACATTCACTTCAGGGAATTGACTACCAGATGTATTCATGAATTTTGTTGTAAAAATCCAACAATTTTAACCATTCATCAAATGATAGAAATATATCATATAATCACCTCATCACAATTTTAGTAGTATTTCTATCATACTGTTAACTTTGATTCTCAATCTATCAATCCAATTTATCAAACAAAATCACATCAATTATGATCAACATTAGACAAAACATGATCTAGCTCACTAATAATCAGATTCATGATTATGGATCAAATATTAAATAACAAACATGTCTCACCTATTATATGATTCGGTATATAGACATGATTATGTACGATCTAATATAAATCATGATAAAGTATGGAAACATGGAGCAATAAGCATGGTCTAATCATAATGAAGCATATTTCGATTATGAATCAATAAAACATGGTTCTCTCTTTTAGATTTCCACAAATTACGAAGCCATTAAATCAATAAACAAAATCAGATTAACTAAAAGTCAAACTATTAAACTGTTATAGATCGGCAATCAACGTGAGTCAATCAAGTATTGCATGATTTTAAAGTTTTATGTAAAACTTATCTCGATTGGAATTATGATTACTCTGAAGGATTCGGAGATTGAAATTGGAGATCGGATCGGGGTTAGAAAATTTGACGAACGTCTTTTCCAAATTGATGATCTTCATATGACCGATCGAACTAACAAATAACCAAACCAATTCAAACCAAAGTGAGGATAGTTAGTAAAGCAACGATATGAATTGATCTAATGTACATGATTTCGTTGGTTATATTCGAACAGACCAATAATAAAGCAAGCATATGCAAGTTCAAACAAATCGTAATTCAAATATCTTCTTGTGAAATTAAACCATGGAATACCAAACTACAAAACCAACGATTTATCAATTTCCACTAGTGATTTTCGAATCATAAGAGAAAATATGTGTTACTCAATTATCTAGCAACCAATTTAAGCATAGAGACATCATTATGAAAGCATTAAGAATTATGAGCCAATGATAATCAAGCTACTGACGATTATTATAAACATTCATATTGATCTCTATAATAAAACCAGTGAAGCGGTAAAGTATGCATGAGTCTTAATAAATAAGCATGGAATTGTGAATAAAGCATGAGTCAACTAAAACATGATTCGATTATTGTCAACTAAAACATGATTCGATTATAGGGTCGATAATGAAGCAATTAAAATCATGAGCACAGATCCTAATAAAACAAAAACATGAGCCAATAATGAAAGTATACATCGATTATTATCATATCGATTCCAATAATAAACATGTATCGAGTTTTCATAAAACACTAAAGCATCATATGATCAAGCAATAGCTACATGTGTCGATCTCTTATATATCAATTAAGCTTGTGACGGAAGATTTTAATAAAACATGGTTTGGTCTATAACGTGATGATGCCATGAATTTAATAATGAGATCGAAATAATAAGATGGATTATTAGTAGCACTTATCTCGATGGAGTTGGGAGGAAAATAACATCAAAGACGCGTCGGTGTTATTAGGGATTCATGGTTGTTTAAACGGCTAGGCTTTTACTCAGTGGCTAGGGTTTCGTGCTCAGACGACTAGAGCTTTTTACTTAGTGGCTAGAGTTTCGTGCTGATAACGTGTTATGAATAAGAGAAAGAGAGAAGGAATTGTATTGTGTTATTCCATGAATAATACAGAGTATATATATGATTACAATGACTTGGAGAACAACTAGAACTTGGAGAGCAAGCAACTCTAGAACCTTCTAGAATATGGGCCTATAATGGACATCCACATAATGAGTTTATAACATGTTTCACAGTTTTTGATTTTTTATGGATATCAATTTTTTTTATCATGATAGATGAATCTTATAAACGAAACGAAGCAAGTAACAAACACACTTACTTTCAATATAGAGAGAGTTATAAATTTGTTGTTAACTCATAATCTTGAGTTAGCACGTAATTTCCACTCCAAATAACTTTCAACGACATCTAGGCCACATAGCTCCTTCACAACGGGCATAGTAGCTGGAACCGGCAACTGAAACGTTGAACCCGAACCCGAACCCAAACCCTCCCCTTTCCAAGTCCGTAGCTGTTTCCGCGCTTCTTTCACAGCCTCTCTTGTGGCGCAGTGCACCGAAGCTGCCAGTAGCAACGGAGGCTCTCCTGAAGCTGCATTTACCCCCAAAAAACAATGTGATCACTAAGTAAAATAAACCCTAGTTGAAATGTTGTGTACGGACAGCGACTGACCTTTAGAAGAGAGTACGCGTTTTTCATGGCATCCACTGTTTAGTATCTCGACGTTGAACTGTCTAGGAATGGTGTCAACGGTCGGGATTTTGTATGTCCATGTGCTGTCTGTCACAACGAGTCCTTCCGGATCTGTTATGTACTCTTCAAGCATGAAAAACCCAAGTCCTTGCACAAAAGCTCCTTCAATCTAAAGAAGAAAAACCACATCACAAAAAGGATCTGCAAGTAAAGGAACCATTTGCTTTGTGTGCTCTTTCCTATTTACCTGTCCTAAATCAACAGCCGGATTGAGGCTTTTTCCACAGTCATACAAGATATCTGTCTGTAGAACCGTGGTTTGTCCCGTCACAAGGTCTACTTCGACCTATATATTAACACCATTGAAACACCAAAGTTACTTCATTTCCACTACTCAAATCCAGATTTTAAAGAACAGGAAGGTAGGCCACTGAGAATAGAAACCAGAACTTGCCTCGCTAACTGCAACACCATAGTTCAGGTACTGTGTTGGAGTGTCTGCTGGAGTATACAAATCACTAGCTGATAAGTTCACAGATTGAGCATAGGCCTGCATTTGGATATAAGAATCCAGAATCAAAATCAACAAGCTCAACCTTTGATTCATTGACTCAATAATAAGCAGCTAGTCGAGGAAGAGAACCTGAGAAATCAACTTATTCCAGCTGATGGGACCACCCGATCTCTCCACTAAAGGTTTCAATCTTTCGACCAAGGTTTCACAGCAGAGACGAACAGCTGCACAGCTTCCCTCGGATGTTGTGCTACCTCCTGTAAAGTTTCCTTGGACCATGCTCAATGTATCTGATTGTACAACTCGTATCTTGTCCAAGAGCTCTTCCGTTCCATCGCATTGCAGCAAACCAAGAGCATAACCGGTCATTTGCTTCACCTTTGTCCATAGCCCTTGTCCTAGCTCGATTCCACCAACCTCAACAACGATCGTACCATCTCCCAAAACACTTACTCTCCCTGGCGTTGCAAACATGGAAACCTGATAAGTGATGGGTACTCGAGATATACCTCGTTTTTTCCATATGTTAGACTTGTTGAACTCTCTGACAGTCGAAACCCGCTCTTCAAAGTTGGAAGATACGCCTATCTTGTCCCACATCGAAGACAAAGTATACTCATGTGGTTCGCCAGCACCATCCTTGTAGAACAGAGCTAAGCTCTCGTATGTATGGAGATTAATCTTTCTTATGGTATCAACCTCCAAGGAGAGACTAGAGGCTACATTTTCGATAATGGCTTCAGCGATGTACGTACCCTGCACATCCCCGGGGGCTCTCATGATTGCTCTGCTTAGAAGATTTGTTTTACAAAGTTTAATATCAAAAGATAAGGCGCCCCAATTGTATTTCTTTAGCGCCCCTATGATATTTGATGGAATCACCATACTTAGACCAAGAGTTGCCCCTACATCAATTAGTATTTCTAGCTCCAGAGCTGTAATCTTCCCTGTGGATGTGAATCCGACGCTGTAAGTTATTTTCATGGGATGCCGCCCACCAGTCATTATCATATCGGTCTTGCGGTTTACATAGATTCTCACAGGACGCTGCAGTTTATTAGCAGCAACAGCGCACGCTGTCGCAACCTGAGACAATGGAAAGCTTTAAGGTTTTTGTCCATTTCTTTCACCAACTGAGGGAACAAAAAGGACATAATTGGTTTTAGGAAACTTACAGGCATTGCCTTGATAGCTTTCCCTCCAAAGCCTCCACCAACACGTCTGGTTATGACACGGACGTTGTTTTCAGGGATGCCGAGGCAAGCAGCAACCGTGGAGTGTACGTGCTGAGGGGTCTGACTTGAACAATAAACTACAATGGAGTTGTCTTCATCAGGCACTGCAAGAGCTGTTTGCGTCTCCATGTAGAAGAAGTATTCCGACCCGAGTCTAATCTGTTTCGTACATCAAAGTTGTAAAGATGTGAACATAGACATATCACTGAGTTTTACTTCAGAAATGTGAAGGAGAGACTACATTACTTACTTCCGAGCTGAGAATTCTATGATCAGCTTCGGCCATTCCTTTTGATGTGTCGCCAACTTGTTGTGGGTATAAGAAAGGGAAAATGTCGAACAGGCTAGCTTTGTTGACCGCATCTTCCATAGATAATATCGGTGGTTCCAAATCCTCTGTTTCGTATTCAACTACTGCAAGATTAGCTGCACTGTCGGCGTGTCTCTGTGTATCTGCAACCTGCAAAAAGTTATGTGTTACTACAACCAATGGTGATGAAACTCAAACTCATGGACAAATAAGATTGGACTTACCACGAGAGCGATGCATTCGCCTACATTAACGGTAAACTCCTCTGCGAACAATGGCTCGGAGCCAAATCCAGTCTTCGCACCCACGTTCTGTCCACCTGTAGGAACATCTTTGCAAGAAATGATTGCAAGAGCTCCATCAGGTACTGCGCTTTCCTTGAAATGAATACTTTTTATCCGTGCGGATGGTTTTGTGCTATAGATGAATGCTCCATAGAGGCAGTTTTTGGGAGATGGAATGTCATCAACATAAACAGCCTCACCAGAAGCCTGAAGGGAAGCTCCAGATTTGGTAACAGGATCGCCAACCGGATAATATTCATTATTTACCGGAACATGTTGTGAAGAAGACACCATTGGCAGCGGTTTTGACGGATCCAAGTGGTAACCATTTGAAGGTTTTTCTTTAAGAGTTAAGGTGTGGAAAAACTTGAAAAGGAATCCCGGCGCCAAGCTTTTCCTGTAAGAGGGATTGCTTGTACCGTCTTGAGGCACCACGATATTGCCAAGTAAGGTAATAGCTTCATAGAGAACATTTTCAGTGATTGCTTTCCCAGCCAGAAACTCTTCAACTTCCTTACACATAATGGCGTGTTTGGTCCCGTAAGCCCCGAAAGCCAATCTACAGTTAATTACCATTGTCTCCTTCACTTCAGCCAAGAAAGCAGCATTCAGGTAAGCCAGAGCGCTTCCCTGTGGACGCGGTGCTGCTCGAAAGGTTTCGAAAAGCAGTGCAGAGTTTGTTTCAGAAGATTGATAATGCGGAAATGGAATTTCGATACTCAAAACCAGATCATGAGCCTCAAGAGGAGAGCGCTGAAGGAACTCTTCCAGTGCTAGCTTTTCGAGTCCTCTTGGCGAGCTCATTATGTTAACAATTGCACCAGCTGCAAGAAGTATTGTGGCCATGTCAGAAGGAAACTGTCTCCTCTGAGCCATTACAAGGTTCCCCCCAATGCTACCAAAGTTCCTGATGAATCTCGCAGCAATCTTTTCCATATGAGTAGCAAGTTTCTCAAGCATCTTCTCAACTTTCGGCGAGACCCGAATCTCTTTTAAAGCGGTAATAACTTTAGATATTGTTACCGCAGCTCCTATCTCAACCCCATTTTGGGTTTCTCTTATCTCTTGAAGCTCGGGGATTCGAGTTAGATCTATGTATTTGTCGTAATTAAGCTCTCTTTCATCCTTGTAGTATCCTGTACCTGTATTACCAGCAACCAGTTTCATAGAGACTCCATGAGTATTAGCCTTGCAAGCCTCCAATAAGCTTTGAAGTTCCTCAACACTTGCCGGGCTGCACCATCGGTACATTCCTGAATCCGCAGACTTAATCTCATCCTTGAGAAACTCTGGAAATGTGCAGATACGCTTCTCACTATCAAACCGAGGTAAAGTCATACAAGAAGAAGCCCCTTTCTTACAAAAAGAGTTGAATCCAAGATCCTCAATGTCCACATCCGAAGCAAAGCTCTTGCAAGCATCAACAATGGGACGGTATCCAGTACACCTGCATAGGTTCCCCGAGACAGCCTTCTCTGCCTCAAGAGCCGTAAACTGGGAAGATTTAGACTTGTCAGCGTCTAAGAGAGCAGAGAAGAGAGAAACAGACATTCCGGGAGTGCAGAAACCGCATTGAGAGGCATGGAAGCCGGAGAATCGGTTGTGAATGGAGTGGAAACCGTCTCTGCTGTTCCCAAGTCCCTCTGATGTGGTGATGCTGCAGTGGTTAACGCTGCAGAGGAGGGTGAGGCAAGAGCTGACTGTGAAATCTTCCACATTTTGTACAACAGGATCGTACTTGGAGAGAAGAACAACACAAGCACCACATCCTCCTGAACCAGAACAAACAAGAATATGAGACTGAGATAATCCAACAAGACAAATGAAGAAGAAAGGATAAGCAATGACCTTCGCCGCAGCTGAGCTTAACGCTCTTGAAAGACGTCTGATAACGGAGGAACTCCAACAAGGTTGTTGATGGGTCGACGGAGGAAAGGTCAAGCTCAAACCTTTGCCCATTAATGGCGAAAACCAAGCTCATTTTTCCCCTCTCTCTCAATCTCTCTATCTCTCTCTATCCGGAAGAAGAGAGTACACTAAGTATATACGGAATATCTCTTGTCCAAGTATTATTATATAATTAGCATTCCGAGATCTTGAGGGGATAGTGGATATCGCTTTCACCACTAAATTGGGACTGTTGACGTAGCTACATGTATTATGCCTACACTTGTTTTTGTCTCTAAATGGACAAGAAGAGATGCCCACAAAAAGACGAATTCCCTACTTAGCAAAAACATGACTTTTGAGTGACCGGAATAGAGCTCAATTATTCGTGTGAGAAAACAAAAAACACTTAAAAGTGAATCATATTTTACAAAAAGAAAATATACAAGACACAAGAGTATATCAGATATTGGTTCTAAGGAATAAGTCATGAAGGATATCTGAATAGTAAAGGTTGAAATTGAGGCAGTCCCAGAAGCGTGAGAGCCCACACCTCCCATGTTTTGGTGATCTCAGGTGACACAAATGCAGCTCCTTCAACTCTTTGTCAAACTTCTTCTTCACCATCATCACCTGTTTAATATGAATCTACACTCAGCTCTCGCAACAAACTCGATAAAAGGATTTGATATGCACGTTTTTCATCTTCTTCATTTACCTGAGACGTGTTTATGCCTAGCGCTTTTTTCCATGAATCGTTTGGAACTCCACCTGTACTCTGGGGAAGACAAGACCGGAAGTCCAGTGCGCATTGCAGAATGTTCTCTATCATGTTAGATATGACTCGGGTTTCTTGAGATAGGAAACATCTGCCAAGTGTTTGATAATGGGCGGTTAGATTATATGGTGTATGTCCAACGAGCAGGTCAGTCAAATTACAGTGCCACAAAAGGTAGGAAGCAAATTTTTGCTTTGCAACTGAATTATGGCTTCTGAAGCCGATAGAAAACAAGGCTTACATGCGCAGAGCTTCGCTAAGATAAGCCATATGCACAGACTCTAGATCCATCATATCCTTGACCTGAACAACCAAAGGATGTTGGATGTGTAACTCTAATACAGAAACAATTAAAAAGAAAACCGCCACTCATATCACAAAAAAATTATACACTGTGCACTTTGGTTTCAGAGTAGCTAAACAATGATGTGAAACCAGCACCAATAAGCTATAGTGACAGATGTTCGCTTGAGACACTCATACTCAACAATCAAACAAAAACATAGCATTTCAGCAGGCCATCATAGAAGCATATTTATATTTTGACCAAATAAACTGTAGAGTGTAAGGTGTGTGCCCAGACCTTATGCTTCAGGGAATAAAGGAACTTGGACCATGATACATGAGACAATTCCGAATGTACATATTGCTGTAATGCTGATACAAAATGGTTGACCTGATGCCTGGCACACAAAAGAAAGATGTCAAAGAGATCAATGAGAACGTATAGACTCCATGATCTGAAGAATGCATTGTGTATCATACAAGCATAGTGATGGAGAAAGAATACAAATGTTTATCAAATGACATTTAGCCTTTTCACAGATAATCAATGCTTTCTGTTACTCTTATAAATGGTCATGCCAGAAGAAATATGATCACCATGCATAAGCTCATGCAGTTGCATTGCCTAATAGATACTTAGCTCAATGAGTCACCATGAACTTATGAACGTGTTAAGCTTTTATTTTTGAATTTACCTTAGTTTCATCAATATGTTTAACCATCGGAGTTCTCGCTTCGCAATCTCCTCTTTGTTCTCATGCATCTTATGTCTTACATCCTAAAAGGACAGTATAGTCATTGTGCCATCAAAATACCAGAAGATAAGTAGTGCTTACGAGAAGTATCAGGCAGAACATAAAAAACATTTTCAAATCACATCTTCCATGAAGAATTAAGAAAATTGCAACGAAAGTTATGTTAAGAGGCACAAACAGCAAATCAACAAAGTTGAACCTTTACCTTCAGCGAACACCAGACATCAGTTAATGCATAGGCTGCTAGTTTCACTTGAACCAGAAAACTAAATACATCAGCATATGCTTTCAACGCATCACATGTCAAAATTATACTGATTGGCCAGTCAACTCGATAACCCAACCCTAGGAAATCAAAGGAACGCACTCCTGCAATTTTCCACACATCAGTATCAAATTAAATAATTCACCCCGCACAGTAGTAATTAATTTGCTAAGTGCAAGGCGATACCAATGGTTGATGGTGGGAGATGCATTGTGCCTTGTCTTTTGTACACAAATAACCTGTCCTTACAAGTGTCTCGTTCGCATGATGATCTCTGAATTGATGATTCAAGAAACCCTTGGATTCCTGCAATTCTCTTATCTGCCTCTGTAACAAGCCACTTCTGGGAATCCAAATGAAAGAAAATATAAGGATCATCCAGATATGTTAAAAGTATCATCACAATAAAATAGATTGATAGCAGACTTACATGATGCCAGAGGGACACTACAAATACATCTGCCCAGTCAGCTAGCTCCATAAAATGATATCTGCGTAGAGCTAGCAGATGTTCTTGCAAGCCAAATCCTTCTTCGAGCAACTTGATCGCTAGCTTACTGACATAGTTATATCTTTTGTTTGTTAAGGAAAAGTGATTTATGAATAGTCATGACATGTTATGAAGAGAACCCCTAAAAGGAAAAAGACAGCCATATATCCAGTTTTAAACCTAAATATGTATATCTATAGCAAACAAAAGCATTGAGAAGGATACTGAAGACGTATTTCCTGCAGTAGACACTTGTCTATAACAAAATCAAGAGGCAATTCAAATGTACCAGAGTTCTGTATGCAATCACGAGATGCACAAATTTCAGGGTTATTTGACCTGAGAAGCATACCCTCCCATCTACTTCCACCAAATGCATCTGTTTTTTTTTCTTCAGTGCAAATTTTTAAACCCGAAGATAAATAACTGCAAGAAACTTTAGGATCTTCAACATTAAACCTGTCTAGGCCACATTCTTGGTTGGCATGGCGATGACTCTTTCTATCAGTCTGAGAACTATGAGATTCCAGGTGTAAATCAATAGGGAAACCTACAGGTATCCTCGCAAGACATGTTTTGGAAGGGTCATCCACTGCAGAAAAATCAAACCAAGGCAATGATTTTCCCTGGTCCCTCCCATTTGTGTTTCCATGCTTGCGCAAGAAATCACATCTTAGCACAGGATTCATACTGAGCACCTCGTAAGGATAGTTCCCCTTTGCGTCTTTCAACAAATATAATTTTGATGAGGAACAGTATTCCAGCAACTCTTGTTTTCTCTCGTGCTTCAAACAACTATCACCAGTGGGATTGTCGGTTGAAAATAGTGTGCTTTCATCAGTATTCATTACGTTCCTCTGCTTTATCCTAGCTCCTGAATCAATTCGTGGATATTCTCTGTCATCTTGAGCGTACTTCTTATCAGCACAAAATGGATTTCTAGGTAATCCACCAAGGGGCCATGACTTAATAGAAAGGGGTCCCCTAAATTTATCATCCTCACATACTTCAGTTGACTCTTCTGGCTCAGTATCCATCCACTGGCAATGAGTATCTGCCTTCTCACCTTTCCTCACAAAGTTATTGTCTATATAACCGGATTCACTATGCTGAACCAGATTCTGATTACAATTGCCATCAGAGGCAACAGAGAAACATAGAGCTGATAAATAATTTTGTGAAGGTCCCACTAATGTACTTTGTGAATCCAGGAGTCCAACATCCAATGCATCCAAAGAGTCCCTAGTCGATGAATATTCAGATGAGCATGACGCATCTACCTCTGAAAACCATCTGTCTTCTGATTTCTGGTCATCAGAATCCGAACCACTCTGGTCCCTGAAGTCCCAAGGAAATGTCATCAATTCATGTTCAGCAGGCTGGGGGTAAATGATACATAGAAATAGGAAAAACACCTGGTCAAGTCCATTGCCACTGTTGAAGGAATTAGTAAACTCTCATCCAGTGTGAAATTATCCAAACTTTTCTTAATTTTTTCTCCGTCGCCATAAGATATTGGTACAGATATTGCTCCAGGAACCTAAAATCAAAATGTCAATACAAGATAGAACAGAAAAAATTAGTGCAGAAATAAATCCTTGATAGCTACAAATACAACAAAAATAGAGATGCATTTAGGTTCCTATATTACTCACTACCACAAATCAGCTCAGAGACCAGAAAACCAGAGAATAGGACGCTTCTACAATGCTGAATAGTGAGATATGAAGGAATCCTCAAGTGCAATGCAAAACCGACAATGACGATGCAGTATGCAGTTAAGATCTGCACTTACATGCACTTTAAGGTCTTGTTTAACCAAGACATCTGGAAGTTACTATATCACAGAGATTCCCAATAAATGATTTTGATATTATAGTTTACAATGTAGGATCAAAAGTAGATATTTGATATCGTTTGGGATATACAATGCACATGATTTCCATAAAAAATTTAAAACTACAGTATAACACGAAGTTAACTGAACTATTAGTAAAATGTTAAATTACCTAGGAAAAAAATTGATTTCATAACAGAGTAATACCACCTATGGCAAAACGAGCAAAGTCAGAGCTAGCATAGCAATGACTGAGTATCATCGGACATATAAACCAAAAAGACCAAAGCTTCAGAAATAAAAACAAGAAGTCAAGAGCTACGGATTGATAAATAAACAAAAAAATCAAAAGAAGCACGATACCTGGCCAGGGAATAGTTCAAACTTTTTTGAAAAGTCACCAAGTGTTTTTTGCATTCTGCCATAGTAATCGTCTCTTTCCTTTATCATCACTTCTATATGTAATTTGCTGAAAGTTATTGGAGATGGGTACCCTGGACTGGTAGAATAATACGTCCAACAGGGAAGAAGATCTGTGTAATCTTTGTGCCCAGATGCAGGAAGATTACACAATTCAAGAAGTTTTGTAATTACTTGGAGCTGTTGACCAGCCCTTAGAATAGGTACCAAGAAGCCGTTCAAGAAACATGGAACAAGCACTCCCTCTCGTTCCTAGAGTGCAGAAATGGAAGCAATCTAATACCAATGGTTTAAAACTAAAAATCAAAGATGCAGAAAACGAGAAGAAAATATTACCGTAACCCTCTTCAATGGGGAGATGCCTGGCTTACTCCAAAAAAAAGATGTCGATTCACTGACACATTCCACAATGAACTCCTTATGAGGATCATTAAGCTCGGCTTTAAATATCCAAGATCTTATAAACTCACAATATGGCTCACATGTTTTGAGGAACAAAAACTTAAGCACGGCACTGTGAGCAGGATCAGCAACCTACAACAAAATATGTTGGGAAACTATAATGAGAACAAAAGATTTTAAGTTGTACAAGCTCCTCGCTCGGCATAAATAGTTTACGCGCGTGCAAATTCTAGACTTTTCAGGCTATGTATATCACTTACGTTAAGCATAACTTGCGAATTCATCACTATATCAAGTGGACCACATCAAAAGGGGCGTATAATTATTTAAAAGCCATGTAGTGATAGTATTTCAGATTTCTTTGAAACTGTAAATCCAGGGGTTGATTATGCTAGCGTAGAGAGTACAAATATGCAAAATTTAATGACACAAAGTAACATCACTGAAATGTGAATGGGAAACTACTGTAACCGAAGGTGCCTCTAGTCTACATTAATTGGTAGCTATGTGAGTCGTGGAAAAAAAAAATACAAATACTTTATGAGGAACATAACTTAGCCTGACCTGTAGTTGTGAATATAAGTAAGTAAGCAGGTCGCTTCCTCTGTAGAAACCATGATATCGCGCAGTTGCTTTAGTAATCAGAGATTCCCAAGGAGAGCCACAATAAGATAGTGATATATCATACAAATCACATATGTTGGCAAGAGCTTCAATCTGTGTTCTTAACTCTCTAGTATGCAGGAAAACTTCCAATAGTGTAATCTTTGGATGAACTACGTTTGTAAGGCAGCCTAACCAAGAGGAACAATTGTCAGGCCCATCCACAATGTTAGATGAACGCCTCAGTTCTATAGATGCACATAATGTATCCAGTCCAGATATATAGCCTTCTAGGACCTTTCTCACAGCAATAGCAAAAGCCTGATTAACAAGAGTATAGGAGTTGTTGTTTTTGGCTCTACCAGAAGAAATATCTTCATTTTCACCTATTTCACAGCTCTCATGTCCCTCAACAGCATCCAACTTCAAGCTGGTGAAATGGTCTACGAACTTATGGAGAAGAAAGACCAAAGAACCAAAGCAGCCTATGGTTCTAAGAATCTGGCCCAACGCATCAGTGCTTGACAACCGATGCCACAAGCTCGGAATTTTGTGGAGGGTCCTGTCAGCTGGCTCAGAGCATAATGCAGAAGAGATTTTCTCAATGCTGAGAAGAGAAGACTCAACACCTTGCAGAGCATTCAAGGCCAGCCTAACCAAGCTTGATTCCTATTACAAGCAAGAAATGTCAGAAAATGTGGGAGAAGGGAGAAGTAGTCGAAAATCATTAAGAGAACAATAGGTGAAGGTACTCTTCCTTTAGAAAATTAGCCAGAGATGGAGCACTAGCAAATGACACACTATCAATCATCTTACTGCGTTTTGGAACCCAAAACCCTAGATTGATCCTAATCGAACTCAAATCAATAAATAAATAAAGTTGATACTTGACCAAATCCCCGTATTAGGTTTCCGATCGAAGCGACAGAGTTGGTGGAAACAAAAGAGACATTCACGCGAGAGCGAAATGCAAGTTCCTCTTTCCCTAAGAGTACCTTGGCTCAGGACACATGAATAACGTACATCGTTGCGGCACTAAACTTACAGAAACAGAGGAAGGAGAAGCAGAAGCAGAAGCACGAGTCGGAAGAGGAAATCGGCCGCTCTGAGAATGTAAGGATTCCCAATTTCGCGGCGGAAGGTATGGCTCCTCCACTTTGAGCTGCTCCAGAAGCGAAGCGAGGCTCGTCGCCACCGCCATGGCGATTTGGATACTCGAAACTGAGAGTGAACAAAATGCACGAGTAACAGGGTCAAAGTGACATACCCAGAAGCAGGAAAACTGAAAAGTAAAGCAAGATTGATTGGATTCAGTTTATTCCCTTTTTCGGGCTTAAGACTCTCTCTTTCAATTAGAGTGTTTATTCTCGCGTGAAAGTGATGAACTTGGGGTTAAAAAACGGAACAATTACACTCCAGCCCACTTTCTTACAAAACTTCTTTCAACAGAAACACTTTAGAAAAATAAACACACTTTTGTGTGGTCAATGTCTTTCATACCCTTCAAAGAAACATTTCAATCTAATTATTCCCCCTTTTTTTTTGGGAAATTCTGAAATTAGTCCACATTAAATTTTTTTTTTTTTTTTTTGGTCACATTACACCTTTGATGATTTTTGTCACTTTTAACCTATAATACCCTTAAAGAAAATAGAAAATAGAAAATATTTAAAATAAATTGTTTTTAATATTTTAAAAAATCAGAAAATTAAGAAAACAACATTAATAGTCGTTCTGTATATCAAAATAATTTTTTAACTTTAAAACAAAGATTAAAAACAGTTATATACTTTTCGTCTGCGGCTTCCAGAATTTACATTCTACGGCTACCTTCTACCGACGGGTGGAAGTATTTATGTTCTGCTAGATTGTCTATCTTCTACACTATCGTAGAATATGGTAGAATATGACATCTACGGATTGCACTTAGATCTACTCAATTTAGAACATGAATTCTACCACTCCTTATGACTTCTACCAAGGCGAAAGATAATTTCTGCCACTATGTCTATCATCTACGAATCCGTAGACTGCGTTTTCTTAAAATTCAATTATAATTAATGTTTTTAAATATACATTACCTTAAATAAAGAATAATTTACCTAGAATAACCTACTTTTTTTAAAAAAAACTAAAATAATCTTACCATTTTTTTATTGCTGAAATAACCTATTCTGTATTTTTTTTTCATAATACCAAAATTGTCTTTGGCAGACTCTGCCAAACCTTGGTAGACTCTGCCAATGTTCGACAGAGTCTGCCAATGTTTTGGCAGAGTCTGCGTATTTCTAGATATTGGCAGAGTCTGCCAATACATCGGTAGAGTCTACCAATATTTTCGCAGAGTCTACCAATGATTCGGCAGAGTCTGCCAATACCTCGGCGGAGTCTGCCAATGTTTCGGCAGAGTCTGCCAATGTTCGGCAGAGTCTGCCAATGTTTTGGCAGAGTCTGCGTATTTTTAGATATTGGCAGAGTCTGCCAATACATCGGTAGAGTCTGCCAATGTTTCGGCAGAGTCTGCCAATACCTCGGCAGAGTCTGCAAAGGAAAATTTTGGTATTATGAAAAAAAAAATTTAGAATAGGTTATTTCAGCAATAAAAAAATAGTAAGGTTATTTTAGCTATTTTTTTTTTAAAAGTAGGTTATTCTAGCTAATCTCCCTTAAATAAATTTGCAGATTTTGGAAATATCCCTTAAATATAGGATCTAATATCCCCTAAATATTGCAGTTTACCTTAACTATTATTTTTTGCAAATCACGTTTACTTGATATCTTCTTCACCGTTTCTTCATCTTTTCTCTTCTTTCTTCTTTATTCTCTTCATTACTCTGATAGATAGGTCTTCGAAAGTTGCTTATTTTTTTGTTAAAATCATGCATATTTATGTGACATGTGGTCAATGGTGAGGATTATGGTTTGATAAATAGGCGATGGAGAACACCGGCAATGAGAAATCGCCTATTTACATTATATTTAATAAATGAGTTTTCTTTTTACATTATATTAAATAAATCCATAATATTTATAATTTCCTTTTTAAATTTCCATTAAATAAGTTTCCTTTAAATGTTTTCGAAAATAATTTAGCAAAATAGATTTCCTAATTTTGATTAAACAAATTTTGTTAAAATACCACTTAAATATGTATTAACCAAAAAATAAGGGTAATTTTGGGTTTAAAATTATCCAAAACCTATTGGGACAAAGTCATATGCTTAAAGGTACCGTGGGACCAAAAACTATTTCAATGTGTCCTAATTTTTCAAATTTTCTTTTTTTTTGTTTCTTTACCGCTTTATTTAAATTAAATAAATAAAAATTCATATCCCATGAAAATAAAATTGTCTCCATTGCACCTCCGGCGGTGATTGAGGAGCTCGAGGATCTTGTCGGAATATAATTACAGTAAAACTTCTATAAATTAATAATGTTGTGACCACGATATTTTATTAATTTAGCGAAATATTAATTTATCGAGAGATTAATTGGGTCGAAAACTTAATTTGGGACTTGAAAATTGTATTAATTTAGCGAGGTATTAATTTATCGAGTATTGATTTATATAGAGGTTCTACTGTAATAGGCAAAATCAATGCTCATCTCGGGAGAGATAGGATGTGTGATGGTGGTTTAATTTCTTAGCAAAATCGGTGCGCGATGGCGACACGACTACCACAAACTCAGAGATAAAACTGTGGGATTGTACTACTCGTATTCTGGTGGAACAATTGAAGCAGCGGTCGATGACTTTCCAGTTGATCAAAGTCAGCGGTCGATGACTTTCCGATCGATGAGATTTGCCGTAAAATTATTAGATATGAAATAGGGTTTTTATTTTCAGAATTCTGAATTGCAGTAAGGAAAGATCTAAGAGCTCTTGACCTATACGAATCCAAATGGGAATATTCCACTGGTGAAATCGAAGAATCGTTCAAACTCACTTAATTGACAGCAAATGCAATCACACACACTATCTGTTTGTATCTAACTATCTAGTCGATGCTAAGTGGACACCAAATAATTTATGATCAAAAACTGAAATTTTAAAAACTCATATCTAATCCATAACCGATTCATTCACCAAACCACATGATCATTTAACCTGAGTTCTTTTCATTATAACTTGCACGTCCTTCATTCTCTTTTAGCATGAACAAACTTTCAGCATTGGAGCTCATTCATTGTTTTGGTATAAATAGCATATCCACACAAACTTATCCACAATTTTATGTCCACAAAAACAAGTGCATACATGACCCACCTGCAAATACAAAGACAAATCTCATATTGGTTTTAAGATTCACAGCTTAAAGACATCTTTCAAAAGAACATAGGACATATAGCTTCATTGGTTATTTATGATCACATAGAATATATTTTTTGGCTCCTTTAAATCATAGAAAACAAACTTAAAAGTCTTTTTTCTGACATGTAGTAGAGAACACTTGTGTATCAAAGAACTTGTATATAAGAGAACACTTTTGTATAAGTATGTGTGGACATGATACTGTGGACATATTTCTTGTACAAGATCTCATGGATACATTTCCATCAATGTTATGGTGGATTGGTTCAAAGCAAGTAAAAAACACGAATATGACATCCAATTAGAAGTCACATTATCATGTCCATGATAAAAACACAACGAAATTCAAACAAAAATAATTCTATAATTCTATCCATTCTCCGTTGAACAAGTGTTCAAAAGCGAATGGGCATTGTTTTAGATTACTCTGCTCTCGAAACCCAATTTCCTCTAATTTCCTTGCCTCTCCAGCGAAGACTATAAGAGCAACATAGAAATAAAGCCATAACCGATTTAAGATCCTTTTGATTTGGGTATTCCGGTAATAGCAAAACTTTCATCGAAAAATCTTTGATGCAACACAAAAGAGATGTCAGACGGCGGATTGAGATCTTAATCATGATAGATACGAGTGGCGACGGATGCGAGAGACGACGGATGCGCAAAGACGTGGATATGCGAGAATGCTTTCTCCGTCAGTATGAGCAGAGAGAGAGAATTGGTATTTGCTTAATTTGCCTCTAGGAAGAAGAGATTGAGGATAAGATTTTCTCTTTCTTATTTTATGTCAGATTAATATTTTAAATTAAATGCTTTAATTATTAACCACACGATACCAACTTTACACACACCAACGGTCCATATCATTTTTCTTTTAATGAAATTATTTCCTTCCTCTTAACTAATTTCCTTTCTTGCTCAAGGGTATATTGGTAGTGATTTTTTTACTCAGTTAGAAAAGTGTCTACTTGCAACAAAGTGTCCCTTTTGAAAGAAAAGTTGAATAAAGTGTGTCCAAGTGTAATCAAACCTTAAAAAAACAGACACGGATAATAAAAGAGAATTTGTGTGGTTAAGTGGGTTAGTAAGGGTTTTTTTAGAAGACTTCTTTAACTAATTTTGGGAGGTCTCGAAGTTGGGAAGCGTGAAAATTTTTTTGTAGATATGAGTTTTGGTGTAATGACGGCGGCCATGGATAGAGCTTTGGCCAACTTGAATATGGAGGATGACGATTCGACGGCAGTGATGCCAAGTCTTCCAGGATTTTCTTTGGCGGTTGGGCGGTTGATAACATCAATAGAATGATTGGAAGGGTTCTGAACCCTGATGGAGTTAAATTGGCTAACCTCATCCTTGATCTACCTAGGAAATGGCAGAAGAACAAGAGGGTTAGAGGTATTGTTCTTTCTAATGAAAGAATTCAATTTTTCTTCCGATATGAACACGATCTCTAGGGAAAGGAGTGCATACATTTCTCTCTGGGTAAGAATTCGAAACATTATGGTCAATCATTATATAGTTTTGGCTATTACTTGGCTGGGTGAATCTGTAGGCCATGTAACTAAGGTAGCCTATAATCCTACCAAAGCTCAAAGACAAGACTTCATGAGAGTGAGGATTAGGTTTGATGTGTCAAAACCTCTTAGAAGATCGAAAGCATTCACACTTCCATCGAGTGAGCCAACTTTTGTCCTTTTTCACTATGAAAGAGTCCAAAAGAGATGCTTTGAGTGTCAAAGGCTAATCCAAACGAGATGTTTTGAGTGTCAAAGGCTAACACATGAGAAAGGTGTTTGTTCCCTCCTGATAAAGAAAAGACAAGAACATGCCGCTAATAAAAGAGTTAAAGTGGAGGTGCAGAAACTTCTATCACCCCTCAAAATTATTGTTTATTTTATGGAAAAGTGGGCTTTGTTAATGGTTCATCTCTAATGAAATGACGCATTGGGCCATATTTTCATAGGGGCGTGTGGTCATATTTAGGATCTGTTTCACGGATTTATCTTCTCGCCTATAAGCATCGAATACTGTCTCCTGGCATTTTCCATCTTTCTTGTTTTCTCCTTAACTTCACCTATAAGATCCTTGTTTTCGTCTTTTTGGTGTTTTTTTATTGCGTTTTCGACCATGACGGTGAATTCTCATATGACATTTTTGTCAAACCTACTTCATCCTTCGGTGTTTTAAATTTTTCTTACCTTGTCATTTTGCGATATAATTTCTCTTCATGCGATCCTTCCGTTAAGATATTTAGAAGGTGGTGATGTTCACTCATCTTTGGTTTTTCAAAGACATGTCTTATGGTCCTTCCTTTCTTGACAAGCTTTCTCGGACAAGATTCCGAGCGTCTTTTCCTTAGGTCCTCCACAGTTTTCCGGTCGCCAGTGGGTAAAGTGCCATCCACCCAAATCATCTTTACTTTATGCATTTTGTTGCAGCATAAGTGTGTCCCTCGACTTTTTAGGAGACCTGGAGTCGAACAATTTGGTTTCTCGGAGCCTAAGACTCCATCTCTGGGCATCTCCTTTTTAGGTTTTCCTTTAAGAGAGAATACTGATAGCTTGATATAATCAATATTTTATTGTTTTTACCATAATTGTATTATATTAGCTATATTATATCACAGTTTTATGCAATAAGAGGTAGTTTTTTGTATTTCTAGTCTTTTGAGTCTATATAAATAAATTTATCAAAAATGAGTCCAAATGGAGCAAACAAGGTGTACATAATACCCCAGTCTTCTCCACAAGTTAAAAGCAATATCTAATTCATAAAGTCACAAGATATGCACACCATCTTGTTGAACATAACATAATCACCAAATGTTTACCCTTCTAACGAGGTCTTACCCAACTTGGAATTAGATGACATTGGATGATAAGATATGTTTTTGAGTTAAATTTATAATGCAAAGTTTACTGAAATTATGTCCACCTGGATCATGATCTAAGATCATGACTACGATATGGTAGATTTGGATAAGATGGCGACTACTTTCAAGTAGATTAGAGTAAGATCCCGACCACAATAGGGGAGATCGAGGTGAACGGATGCAAACATGTTTGGGACAAGAAAATGTGTGGAAAACATGGATAAAAGAATTAACATTAAAGTCGAGAACAATGCATGATATGGCGAGGATCACATATGTAGGGACAATGTGGTAGTTTCGAAAGAAAACTCGAGAGAACATGCAAACGATTAGGAAATATGAATTCGAGTAGTGATCTAGACAAGACATGCATATGTAATGATCAGATCGAGCGCCAAGGTTAACCATGATGTAGGAATAACTTTGGAAAACTCTATTCTCTTCGTATACTTGGTCATAGGGGGATGGGTTGTTTAATGATTATGCAACAAAGAGATTCGTTCAAGCTAACACACGAGTAACCGACTAGATAGGAGACATCTGATAAAGATATGTGCAACCTAAATCTACATGTTGGTTAAGCTAAGATGTAAACCTTCTAATAGAACGGTTAGACACTTGGTAGATCTAGATGATTAAGTCTAGGAAATCAATGGATGCGCATAGTTTCATGGCTTGATCGAGTCCGATCATTCTTAAGTTGAACAGAAATCAAAAACTATATGGATCACTTGAGGCCGAGTAATTTTGATTAAAGTTATTCTACACTTAATTGATATGGCGAATGAATGGAATAATCTATATAAGTGTTAGATCGAAAAAGAACATAGAAAAGACTAACGGCTTCGAAGGGAAAATTGAATCTAAGCTGGAAAATAAAGATATGTACCTTGATTCTCAGATTAAACCTCTAAAAAACAAAATATATATAACAAGGTTTCAATATTTAATAACAAGGTTTCAACCTAATTGAGATATCGCGTTCCTGGCCTAAGGATGCCCGGTTTGTAACCTAACGATTTCAAGAAAAGTATCACAAGTTGGTTTTGAGATACCGCGTATGCGGTCTAAGGATATCAGGAAGGTGTTCCACATGTATGCATAAGAACGAGAGAGCCTTTGGGAATTCACTGAAACAATGAGGTTTCATATAATATTTGCTTTAAATATGAACTGGAAACTGTTAACCTTATCAAATTCGTTATAGCTAGCTTAGGTCATCACTATTTAGTGCTCCAAGGTTCTTTTCAGAATGTCTAACATACAATATTGGTTCTTGAATTTGGAGGAAACTTCTTAAGTTTAGAACACAAGTTGCAAATTCAATAAGAGTGAAGTCAGTAATGAAAATTCAAAGTTCTTATAGTCTCACTGTTGTTTAAAATGTGGCCAATTAATCGATGTCATATAAGAGTCGGGCACTCGTCAATTGGGTATTTTTATTGTTTGTGACGGACTTTCGGCTTATTTATACCCGAACTCTGGGTTAGTGCGAAAATTTCTACCTGCTTTGTTAAAGAGTGCTAAAATATACCCCAACTTTATAATTTAAATTTCCTTACCTCAACTTTCAAAATCCGGCGCATAAATACCTGATGCATAACAGAGTTAGTTTCACCGTTAACAGTGCTCACTGTACTGCTTAGTCATACAAAACGTAATTAATGAGTCATATCGTAAGGACGAAGAAGAAACTCGATTTAGGGATTCTGGATTATTCTTTTTTCCCTTTCTTTACTCCAGAATTGTTTATCACAACGAGATGGAATTTGCTCGCAAGAACTAGCGGTGGAGATAAACTCCAAAAAACAAAACAAAATAAGTGACGCCAAAACAATTCTAGAAAAAAAAAATGGTTCTCACGTGGAGTTTTTCACTACACTTTTATGATTTGGTTGACTATTCTTAGACACTTTTCTACAAAATTTCGTATTCAAAATTTGGGTTGTGGTGAGTCTTGTTTGTATATGTGGAGCTAAAGATTCAAATATTTGTTACTAGAATATTTAAAAAAGCAACCAATAATATTTGTATAACAATTTTATTAAATTTGGTATAAAACATTTGGATTTTCATTTATTATTTTAGTTTTTATGTTTAACAAAACAACCAATTTTTTGAAGATATAAAATGATATTTGATATGAAATAATATAAATTATTATTTTTATCTATACTGCATGAAAATATGAAAAGATTGTCAATCATTTAAATACTATATTTATTATTTTAAATATATTTGTATAAAACTTTCTTATCTATGTAAAATTTATCAAGATAAATCAGAGGTTTTAAATAAATGGTTAAGATTTTAAAAGTACAATTTTCAAGCTTTTTCTATTATCTTTCTATAATAAGATTACTTATCATTTCTATTTTTTATTTACCTTTGTCTCGTGAGTTTATATATTTTTGAGCTTCGAAAAATAATTTAGTTTCTTATGTAATTTTGTCTTTACAGCTTTTGTGTTTCTCATATATATAGTTAGTTAGTATTTTATTAAATTTTAGCAAAAAATAGATTATAATATTGATTAACTCGAAAACAAAAGTTTAATAGTATTGAAACTAAATCCGACTAATTGACTTATTTTCAGTTGTAAAGTCAAGATAAATTGTGAAAATCTACAAATACGATAAAGCAAAATAATAATTTGTTTTCCAAAAAATAACCAAATAAAATTAGAATCCGGTTAAGAATCTTTGAAATATTATTTGTCTTGAATTTAAAATTAAGAACTCAAAAACAAAATCGAAAAGTTTACTCAAATGATGTGATAATATATCATTAATTTTTAAATTCAATTAAAGACCTTCAATTAATGTTGGAAGAATTTATATAATAATGTAACGCCTGTAAACCAAAATGTATATTTTTGGTGGTGCGTCGATCGACACACGTGTTTGGACTCGTGAGGAGTCGGGTTTTGGGTGTTGCGTCGATCGACACAAGTGTTGTGCGTCGATCGACGCAAGTTGAAATTGAACCGTCTGGTTCGGTTTTTGATCGCTCGGTTTGGCGATCGGTTTAGAAAACCCTAGGGTTCCATTATATAAGCGTGAAGATCGCGTTTTGTGGCTCTTTTGGCCGAAAATCAGAAGAGTTAGAGAGAATTGTGAGAGAAGTGACTTTCTTGAGAGAAAAACAGTTATGTCCAATTTTAGAAAGGGAGACGAACGGCTGGAAAGATCGGATCGGATTGGAGCGAAACTTCTAGGGTAAGTTCTCCACTCTCGTATGTAGCTTTGGACGAAATCGGTTTGTCATTTTGATTAGTATTCCAAGAGTTATCGTCGTTTTACTAAGAGATATTTCTGCAGTTTTGGGTCTGCGATCAGTCCATTTCGACGGAGGATTCCCGTTGAACCAGAAGGACTTAGGAGACGATCCGCCTATCTATGGAAAACTCTCTCTGTCTATTTTTCAGAACAATTTTCTGATCCTGTTTCCGATGTAATCTCCATTCTCTGTGTTCTTTAGATGGCAACGTGTCGTTCATGTTTTCTGAGACTGGAATTTCCTGTTTCCAGTTCCGCACAACGAACTTGCGGGCTGTTTTGCTGTCGTTCGGTAAGGACCCAGAAGACGATCTAGGTATCATTGGAAAGCCCCGAGTCTTAGCTTTCCAGAGCCACCAAGTTCGGTTTAATCTGAAATTTTAAACGCGTGTTATAACCGTTTTCCTAAGGTGAGTGCGTGACCATGACTTATCTGGGTAAAGGAATGGATCTCAATGCGTTTGTGTGATGATTTGATGATTGATTCTTGTTGATATGGATGATTTCGTGTTATTGGATGTGTTTGTTGACGGTTTCTGTGCAGGAGATCGACACACAATTTTGATTACCGTCAGTTTGACTTATTGACTGTTTCTCGTGTGATTGTTGTGTTATGCGTGTTGATTGTTCATCTTGGTATTGTATCTTTTGCTTATGTCTGTGTGTATAGCTAAGTAGATGGGATAACCGCATCACTGAGTATTTATGATAATACTCACGCATCTCTTGTAACCATGTGATGCAGGTAAAGAGAAAGTGTGATCGTGGAATCAAGGCAAGGAAGAGGAGATGATCTAGTGTCTCAATTTGGTGTTTTATGTTTTTGCTAGACTTGTTAAGTTGCTGGATTATGAACTCGGAATGGTTGAATTGTTGTTGGTTATTTGATAATTATTGACTATTGAAAGGTTTTGTTATTCAGCTGAATTGGTTTGTCTTGATTAGATATTGAGTTAGCATTTATGAGAATGTTAATTCGGGTCCAATGTTGAACTGATTAAAACAAAACAAAAAACGGGTCGAGTTGTTTCAAATAATATTTTGAAAATTTTGGCTTATATATAACACTTAACACTTATTGATGATTTCCAATGGGTCTATAACATTAACACTTAATTCAAAACCTTTGTGCAAATAACACTTTGTAATGCGAATTGACTATATAGTATCCTCGTAAACCAACTCTTCTTTCCTTTCTTCTCCCTTCCACGAAACGTCTCTCTTTTGCCTTTATTTTTCTCCTTTTTCTGTTATTTCTACTTCTCCTTATTCTTAATTTTCATATTCTTATTGTAGTAAAAAAAAATTAGATTATGCTAAAGTTTATTTTTCTTTACGATTTCATACCCATTTTGGTATACTTTATTAATTTTATTATTCATTTAAAAACAAATTGAATTATACATGTACATATTAACATATAGATATATATAACTATCCACGTATCAAAATGTGTATATGTCATACAGATACATATACACTAATTTTTATCAAATATGATATATATGTATTTATATATATGTTATATGTGTACGTGTACATTAATTTTATCAAATATAATATATATGTACCTATATAATATGTTATACTAGAAATTGTCCACGCATTGCGTGAATTTAAAAATTATCATGATAAAATATGCAATAATTCTAGTTTATATTATTGTGTATTTAATATTAGAAAAAGTTGTTATAGTAAATAACTATATAGGTTAGAAGATTAATCATTTGGAGCAAATCATTGGATATATACAATGTTATATGTGAAAATAGGCTGTTTATTAATAAAAATTACAGTGTATGCACAAATTCACAGCTTGAATGTCTTTATTTTTTTTTGCAACGTATGTCTTTTTTACTTTCTAATAACTTAGACAATTAATTCCAAAATTTAATAACTATTTCTAATATTAATTAATTCTAATAAGTTATAATATATATTAGACATTTTCTTTTTTTTTTTCTTTCCTTTTTTTGATATTGACAAAAAAAATATGATTACTAATTAAATGTGTTATTATAAAATGTTCATAGTTTCAAAAATAGATATTTTATCTATTGAACCCAACAATATACTATATTAAAAATCTTATATAGCATAGTAAGGTTTTTTGTAGTTGAAGTTATGAAAGGCTGTCATATGTCACCTATTTTTTTATCATGTCTTTTTAATTTATTTATTTAAGAGAAAATGAAAATTTTAAGTCTTTTTCTCTTTCTAATAACTTAGACAATTAATTCCAACAATTAAATAGCTAATTCTAATGTTAATTAATTCTAATAAGTTATACTCCCTCCGTTTCAATATGTATGATTTTCTAGAGTTTTCACACATTTTAAGAAAACAAATTAATGTTTAACTATAAATCCATTGTTACAATTCATCATCACTTCCTCATAAAAACTGCATAGAAAATGTAAAACATCAAACATTTCAAAACATTTTTTTGCTCAAATCCAGTGTATGCACAAATCCACAGCTTGAATGTCTTTATTTTTTTGCAACGTATGTCTTTATCAATATTCACTACGATTCTCTAAAAACTGATTCGTCATCTTTTTTCTTGTATCAAATACGTTTGTAAAAAACATATTGATCAGAAAAGTTGTAGTATATTTTGTTTGCATCCGTTAAAATTTTTCAATAACACATTTAATTTAAAATTATAATTTTTGTCAAAGAAAGAAAAAAAATGACATTTAGAGTATTATTGGCTGATTATACTGAAATCGGTCATCTTAATGTTACACTTTAATTTTTGGAATCAACTTATATTAGACTAAGCTATTAAATTGTTAAAGTTATTAAAAACACTAATTTTCTTTTTCTTTTTAATAAATAAATCAAAAAGATAAACGTCAAAAAAATAGCTGACACATGGCAACCTCTCATGACTTGGGTTTAGAAAAATCTGAAAATATTATATAAGATTGTTAAAGTTATTAAAAACACTTAATTTTCTTTTTTTTTAATAAATAAATCAAAAAGATAAATGTCAAAAAAAATAGATGACACATGGCAACCTCTCATGACTTGGGTTTAGAAAAACCTTAAAATATTATATAAGATGTGTACGTGTACACTAATTTTTATATTAATTATGATATATATGTACATACGTATTATGTCGTATCTGTAAGTATACACTAAAATTTTGTACATAGATAATATGCTAAAAGTGTACATGTACACTAATATTTTGTCAATTATGGTATATACGTACATCCACAAGATACATAATGAACATATATTTAATCTAACATATAAATATCATGATTAACATACGTACACCTAAAATCTGTTAATCTACACTATATACACATGTACGCATATATTGTTAATAACATATGCAGTTACTATGACATTTGTACAAATGTACACATACAACATATATATTTTTATATATGTTAACGAATTCGGTCATATATTCTTTTTCATGTACTTCGTCCACTATCGTCAGACTATACACTCGCGCTTCAGAGGCAAAATGGTCCAAAATATTTTAGAAAGTACCAAAAAGACACCATTTTTGGGAATGTGCCAAAAACACATAGCGTCTCCCACAAAGTGTTATTTTGGCCAATATTCTCTAATAATTTTATATTTTATATTTCAAAATTTCACTTTTAACTCTTCAAATCTCTATTTATTTTAATTTATTTCTTATTTTCTTTTTTTTTTAAAATTTTGTTGTGGGGTAGTTTTTTTTTGTCAAGTTGTGTGATAATTAATGTATGACAATTAATAGAAGAATGAAAAGTTTATTAAATCATTTAATTAAGTTTTATTGTAATTACTTTTTTTTTAAATGTTATGAGAAGTTTAAAGTGATGATGTAGACACCTTAAGAGGAGAGAAAACTCCCCCATGATATAATTGACTAGAATATTACTCGCCCGGTGCGCGAGTTTTATTTAACAATTTTATTAAATTTGGTATAAAAATTTGGATTTTTATTTATTAGTTTAGTTTTTATGTTTAACAAAGCAACCAGTTCTTTGAGATACAAAATGATATTTGATATGAAATAATATAAATTATTATTTTTATCTAGACTGTATGAAAATATGAAACGATTATCAATCATTTAAATATCATATTTATTATTTTAAATATATTTGGTTAAAAATTTCTTATCTAAGTAAAGTTTATCATTGAAAAAATCAAATGTTTTAAATAACCAGTTAAGATTTTAAAAGTAAAAATTATCAATCGTTTTATATTATCTCTCGATAATATGATTACTTATCATTGCTATATCTTATTTATCTTTATCATTAATTAATATGATTTAATTATATAAATTTAATTTTTGTGAGTTTATATATTTTTGAGCTTTAGAAAATAATTCAGTATCTTATGTAATTTTCTCTTACAATTTTTGTGTTTCTCATATATATATAGTTAGTTAGTATTTATTACATTTTAGCAAAACAATAGATTATAATATTGATTAACTCGAAAACAAAAGTTTAGTAGTATTGAAACTAAATATGACTAATTGAATAATTTGGAGTTGTAAAATCAAGATGAATTGTGAAAGTCTACGAATACGATAAAACGAAATAACAATTTTTTTTCAAAAAATAACGAAATAAAATTTGAATCGGGTTAAGAATATTTGAAATATTATTTTTCTTAAATTTAAAAATCAAGAACTCAAAAACCAAATCGAAAATTTTACTAAGATGATGTGATAATATACCATTAATTTTTGAATTCAATTAAATACATTCAACTAAAGTTGGAAGAATTTATATAATAATACTTTTATATATTAAATTTAAAATATTCACTTTTAATTCTTCAAATCTCTATTTATTGAATTGTACTTTTTATTTTCATTTTTATTTTATTTTTGTTGTGTGGTAATTAATGTAAGACAATTAATAGAAGAATGAAAAGTTTATTAAATCATTTAATTAAGTTTTATTGTAATTACTTTTTTTTTTAAATGACGTGAGAAGTTTAAAGTGATGATGTGGATACCTTACGATGAGTAAAAATTTCCCCATTATATAATAGACTAGAATATGACTCGCGCGATTTTTTATTTTATAAGTTTGTTAAATAAAGTGATGAAAAGTTTAATTAATCTAGTAATTTTATACTCTTTTATGGTCAAAGATGATAAATTTCATTAAACCGGAAGAAAGGCTAAACCGGTAAAATTTGGTTCACAATACAAAGCCAATTTGGCTAGGCCACCGACCATGGAGTTCTTATCTTTGGGAATAATCACAAAATATGAGATATTGAGATCTATAGATAGAGTTACAATGTCATGTAACATACCATATACATCAAGGTGAGAGTTTCGTGAGTTGAAAAAGATAGTATACTTATAATTGGCAAATCAACCAATTTTCTTTAGATATAAAATATTTGATTTGAATTGAAATGAAATCAATTTTTTTATCTTATTTGTATTGTATGAAAATATGAAGTGATCTTTAATAATTTCAACATTGATAGTTCCTTTAAAAATAAATATATTTGTTTGAAACATTAATATATATATATATATATATATATTATATTTTATTTAACCACTCACCATTTTATTAAGGATTAATTTGTTGAATAACCCAAAAAAAATTATAACTCATAAACTAACCAAAAATACGATGTGCTATATGTGGCAAAATCATAACCCTTAGATCTAGGGCTTTTAGTTACTTTTTTGAGTTATAATTTGTTTTTGGCTATTCAATAAATTAACCCTTTTATTAATTAGAATTTTCTTTTATACTTCCAGAACTCAAATATAAAATTTTGAATAAATCATATATTACAAAGTTTTACCTTATCTTCTCATCTTTAGTAAGATTTTCAATATTTCTTTAATAAAATAAGATATCTTTTAATTTAGGCTTTCAACATCCTATCAATTGAAAAAAATACGATGTTTCAATAATTAAAATTATTTATTTATTTGTTATTATCTCATATCGTTTCTCTATGTTATTAAATTTTTTTATATTCATTTTACATGTTTCCAATATTTTTAAATTAAACTTCCGACCCAAAAAAAAAAAAGCATGAAGCTTAATCTAATAGACATCAAAAATTAACATTTAATTCATTTTAATTCGGTTATTAAGTTAAACCACACAATTAAATCGAATAATAGAAATAACTATTGTAATTTGATAAAAAAAGTTATTTTAAATTTTTGATGGAACGAAATAATCCTACTAATTGTATAAAAAAATATTTTAGTTTTGTTCATATATCTTCAACATTAATTTCTTTAAAATTTTCGTTTTTCTTTCTTAGTATTTTAATTTATTTAAATATTTCAATAGAATTAATAGTGATTTCCTAAATTAATCTTGAAAAGAAATGTAAACAATAAATGGACATTCAAAGTAAAGATAATCTCGTAAAATCTTTCCTTAACAATGAGATTTCCATATTCAAATTTTCGGATTTATATTTAATTATACATATAAAAACTATGTTTTTCAAAGTCACACAGCAGATATCAAAACGAATTTAGATCCAAAGAAATAGTATAAAAAACAAATTGATGAAGAACAATAAATATATGTTAATTTTATTTGGATGGAACCGAATTATCCTAATAACTAAATAAATATATTTGATTTATTAATATACTTTCAACATTAATTTTTTGAAGTTTTTGTTTCGTGTAACATCAAAGACACTTAACATATATATCTCAAAGTTAAAGGTTTAAATTTGGTGAAATCATCAAAATTGTTCTTCCTTAATCATACGATCAATTATAGACATTTAACATAAATGCCAATTAAAAATGTCAATCTGAACTTTCTGTTACTTTGAAATCCCATAAATATAATTTTTGAATCTTAGGGTTCTGTAGCACTATCATATATTTTGGATTTTCTTAGTTAAGTTAGGTATTTTCAAAGCAGGTTTCGTTTATTTGCTAATCGACACATATTTGTTATAATTCAAATACTATTTGTCAAGAATATTCTATTTAAGTCTTAATTTATTATTTATCATGAATATTCCGTAATAGACAAAATAGAGATTTAAAATCTTTACAAGATAAGAAATTAACAATTACAGTTCATAGATTTATGGAATTGCAATTATTAAATTTTAATCTTGGAGATACGATAATATTGGAAATCTTCAACAAAATTGAATGGTTAACGAATATTCACTAATTAAATGACTAAACTTTCTATGTAGATAGCAAAAATATTTTTGTGAAAGATCTGTCTCTTCATTTGCGGCTACCCTAAATGTTAACTTATTGACTTTCATTCTCTATATATATATTTTTTCACACTTTCATTCTCTATATAAAACACATATTAGTCGACCCTCTCAAAGCATCACTTCATCATTTTATTTGGCGTACTCTTTAAGCATTTATAAAAATTGTTATCATTTTTTGGCATGGATGAGATTTAATTTGATTTTTTTTTTGTTTTTTGCGATTTTGCAGGTTATAATGTGTTCGATCTCTGCCATCGGCATCATACATTTTTCCATAGGTATACGGTTCTCTCAAAATTTGTGTTGCGTGTCCATTAGTTTTGGAATTCAAAAATCTCTATATGGCAACGATTATAACTTGGACGATGGCAATCGGTTTGCGATCGGCGATTGCGTTTTTTTATTTTTTATCTCTTATTCTTTTTTTATTCACGGTAACCAATATGATTTTGTCATGCAGTTCACCGAACAACATATACCTTTAACAATAGTTCACAACATCAATGTCTGTTGGGAATTTTTTTGGTTCCATTATGAAACTCTTTTGTCGATTCCATAGTGAATTTAATTATAGAGCTTTTGCGCTGACAATTTTGTTCTTTCTAAAATGAATTTGCTTCATTTGCTTACAAGAAGTAAAAAAAAAAAAGGAAATCATGGTTTTAAATCTTTCACTTATTGAAGAAAAGCTACATTCACTACAAGAAAACAGGCAGATTTCCGACGGTCAAATCCGTCGGAAAGCCGTCGGAATAAGCTTTATTCCGACGGTTTTGACCGGTCGGTTCTATCTCGTCGGAAATAGAAATTCCGTCAGAATTCCATCAGAAATATTGACGGATTTTCGACGGAAAAAAATAACCGGAATCCGTCAGAAATCCGTCAGTATTTCATTGTCCGACGGATTTCCGACGGTATATAAAACCGACGGATTTCCGACGGTAAATAAAACCGACGGAATTCCGACGGGTACACAAACCGACGGAATTCCGACGGGTATATTATTTAATTAAAAAAAAACCTTCGAATTTAATTTAATTAAATTAAATAAAAATTAAATTAAAATAAAATAAAACAAAATTTAAAATAAAATTTCAATATTTTTAAAAGTTATTTAGAAATTTAAAATATTACATAACATAAAATCTACCGGTTACGCATAATCTCGTTCATCCTTTCTTCCATTTCCTGCATGCGTGCCATCTGTTGTTCCATGTCCCGCATGCGTGCCATCTGTTCTTCCATTGCCTGCCTGCGTGCCATCTGTTCTTCCATGCGTGCTGCATCTTCTACGCGTTGTGCCTCCAACCCGGTCACCCGCTCGAGAAGCTCGGCATTCTGTGCTCTCAACCTACCAACTGCGTGAAAGCGGTAAGAATTAACGGACGTGGATGAACTGTCTTCCGGGAGGCCAAACACACGACCTCTGTGCTTAGGCGTAACCTACGATAAAAAATCAATCAATAAATATTCTAACTTGTTTATATTCAAATTTATTTAAAATTGACAGTGTTACTAACCTGGTAGGTGAACTCGTTGATCATCTCGAGTGGAACTTCCGTGGCCGGGTGAGTTCCTTCGACGATTGGTTGGGATTGGAGGTACTCCTCACCGAGCCTCTCCACGCTCTCCACGATTTCACGAGCAATGGGATCTTGAATTTCACCCGTCTTTCTGTTGGTGTGCGCATCTTTGACCAAGTCAAGATGTGACGGACGCACACCGGTCTTCTCAATCTGTTGGCATAGATAATGAAAGAAATATGAGAAGTGTTATAAATAAAATTTTGGAAAATTTATAAAATTACCAGCTTCTCAAGACGTGAAGCTTTGCTCGTTGCACCGAGGTTATAGGTCGCCGGTCCCTTCCCCTTGGTCGCTGTTCCGGTTAGACGAGTTTTTTCCGGAGCTTGCTTTTGTGTCTTCCCGTTCCCAATGGGCAAGTAGTCCAGCCCATAATGTCGGGTTATCTTGCAATCTCCGCGGCACTTTTCCTTCTTTGTACCACATGTCTTTCCATTCGTTTATCTTCAACGAATACTTTCGGGAGGCCTTTTTGTAGAACTCGCGTCGGACCCGTGCAATCAACTGTGGGTCCCAAGTAAATTCTTGCTGGAAAAAAACGTACCCATATTAGTATTGACAATTTTAATGGAAATAAAAATCTACATTATTAATTGGGAAAAAAAAAACATACCGCAAATTGCCGAAACTAGGTCTCCTGATCTGCCACCGGCATCGAACTAAATGTGGGATACGGTTTAGTTATCAACGAATTAGTCATTGCGTTGATCGAACTCGTAATCCCGTTTTCCGAAAATTGAAACCTAAACAATATTTAGTTAAATATTTTATTAAGTTAATATAATCAAATACATTTTTAAATAAAACTTACCAGGTCGTGTTAGGTCGCAAGTCATGATCTAGGCGAGTCAACCTATCCCGTCCGGGTTGCGAAACAAACTCCTCAATGCTCATGGCCGTGGGAGCTGAGGGCTGTGTACCCATTGGAGGAGACGGGTGTTGGGGATTCAGAAAGCTAGTCTCGGGGATATGCGACTGACTCCCTCCCCTACTGGAAGTACCGGATCCAGTAGAGTGATGAAATCGCCCATAGTCCCTACGATTGCCAAAATGTTTACATACCGTTGAAATTTACTTACATATATAAATATAAATTCTGATATTACATATAAATATATGAAAATTTAAATCATAAATTTTAAATATAAATTTACATATATTTTAATCTACATTACGGATTTAGGGATTTTCAGTTTTTGAGAATTTGTGATTTCGAAATTTTGAGATTTCCGAATTATGGAATTTACGGGAATTGGGGAGTTAGCGATTTTAGGATATTGATATTTTGAGAAGTAGGGATTTTGGAATTTAGGGATTAATTTATGGAATTTCGGGTTTCATAAATTAAGGTTTTAGGGAATTAGGGATTGTGGGAAATTGAGGTTTCTCTAAATAAGTATTTAGGGATATTTGGATTATGGATTTCAGATATGAACATTTAGGAATTTACAGATTCAGAAAATTTTTGGAATTTCAGATTTGGTAATTTAAAGTTTTAGATATTTACGATTTTTCGAGAATTTGGGATTTTGTAACTTAAACAAATTAAAAAATTAGTAAAATTTCAACAATTTAGGATTTTACTAATTTTTTTAAATTATAAATATTTATCATTTCCTAAAAATAACAAATACGTATTAAAATGTAAATAAATTTTATAAACCCGAAAATTCTCTAAATCACAAAATTAACAAAATTCAAAACTTTTCAAACATCCTAAACCCGTACATTTCTACATTTCTATTATCCTAAATCATTTAATCCCTTAATTTTTAACATCCTAAATCTAACAAATTCTACAAATAAATCTCATAATTCATAATTTACAAAAAAACTTCTAAAAACTTACATTGGATTTATGATTTGTTGATAGAGATTGAGATTGTCAGTGAATTTGATGTTTCCGGCGTGTTTCCGGCTTGTTTCGATCGTTTGGCGGCGATTTTTCCGATTTTGTTTCCGTCGATTGATCGGTCTCTGCGAAGAAGAAGAGTCTGGTTTTATTACAGGTTTCCGACGGATGTCCGACGGATTTTCCCGCTACTTTCTATGAGATCGAGGCTCTCTAGGCGGCAGAAATTAGGGTTTCCGTCGGTATTTCCGACGGATTTTAAATTTCCATTTATAAAAACGCGTAAATTTAATAAAGATTTTTTATAATTAAAAAAAATTAAAAATCCGTCGAAAATACGTCGGTTTTACCGACGGATTTTTGACGGATATTGATTGTTTTTAATAATTATCGGTAAACTTAATAAAGATTTTTGATAATTAAAAAAAATCAAAATCCGTCGGTAAAACCGACGGATTTTTGACGGATATAGATTTTTTTAATAATTATCGGTAAATTTAATAAAGATTTTTTATAATTAAAAAAAAATTAAAAATCCGTCGGAAATCCGTCGGTAAAACCGACGGATTTTTGACAGATATTGATTTTTTTAATAATTATCGGTAAACTTAATAAAGATTTTTTATAAATAACAACATATAAAGATTGATCTCATTTCTCAAATAAATTTTCTTAACATTAGATACTTCAACATATTAAACATACAACGGTTATGGTACAAGGTCGTAATACACTTCTAAATTTTCAAACATAAGTCGTCGGGAAATCCACTCCAAACTTACTATTTGTTAGAATCAGAAACTTTTTTTTCCCTTTTGTTTCTTTGGCAGAGAATGTAAATATCCGTCGCACAATTCCCTTTTGATTGCATCAACATCTACATTTAAGTTGGGGCTTTCTGGTCTTTGGGCAAATTCATAATCGTAGTACTGATCCTTACATTCATTTGAAGTACTTCCACCGTAAGTATCTGACTTTTCAATCAATTCCCTTTTGATTGCATCAACATCTACATTTAAGTTGGGGCTTTCTGGTCTTTGGGCAAATTCATAATCATAGTACTGATCCTTACATTCATTTGAAGTACTTCCACCGTAAGTATCTGACTTTTCAATCAATACCGATGGTTCGTCGCATTGAGATTGAGTTTGAGTTTCCCACGAGATTTTTGGAATGTGTGGGATGGTTGGCAAGCATTGGCTGTCCGGCACTATTGTTGATGAAGAATCTTCAATTTCGATTGGTGAGCACGTATCAAATTCCCACGAGTAAGTGGGTATCTCTTCAGTGAATTCGTCGCATTGAGTTTCGGTTTCCCACGAGTATTTTGGAACTTCCCACCAGTATTTTGGATTTTCTGGTACATTTGCCACGATTTTTGATTTATAGTCTTCATTAGCAGAGCTAGAAGACATTATTTGTGTTATTGATTGTGGCTTTTTAAAATTGTGTCATGAAGAAATGAAGAAATGCGGAAACTTATATAGAACGGATTTCCGTCAGAAATCCGTCGGAAATCCGTCAAAAACCTCCGACAAAACACCCCACCAATCCCATCGGCCACCGCTAACGAAATGGTAACCACTCAAATTTGCCGACATCGAATTTCCGATGGAATTCTGACGGAAATAGTTCCGTCGGTATGAGCTGACCAATCAAACTTTGCCGACTTTGAAAAAATCATATTTCCATCGGAAATCCGTCGAAAACCTCTGACATAACACCCCACCTATCCCATCGACGGGAAATTATGACAGCTTATTTCCGTCAGAAATCCGTCGGGATTTATTAAAATATATATTTAAAAACGAAATTTAAATTGTTAGAGTACAGCATTCATAAACAAACATTTTTTCATAAATTATTAATCTGAATCTCCTGATGAACCGTCACTAGGGATGGAGTCTGAATCGTCGTCAAATTTTTCACGTGTTTCATATTCGTCCGAATGAACTAGATCATCGCCGATATGTGTGACCTCAATGACAAGGTCAATGTTATCCATCTCCTCAACATGTGACATTTGTATACTTCTCGATACTTGTAGAGCATCATGTTCTGGAACTCCATATATTTTACCTCTCGGATTAATTGGAGTTACTGTGATCCAAGGATCTGTCCGATAGGAATCTCGAGGATATGGAATGTAGCAAACCTATTAATAAATAGTGTATATTGTTAATATACAGGAATAACAAAACATAACGTATGAGTATGTAGGAAAACCTATTATTGTATTGATACCTGGTCTGCTTGAGACGCAAGGATAAATGGATCGTATTGCTGTAGTTTCTGGCTTGAATTTATCGAAATAACACCAAGAGGGTCAATTCGAACCCCACGACCGTTGGATGTGTCATACCAATCGCACATAAACACAATGCACCTCAAGTCCAACATTCCTGGATAGTGGATTTCCAAGATTTCTTTTAATTTGCCATAGTACATGGTATCACCTGATTGCGCCGAAATACCATTGTCCAAAGTTGGCCTTTGACGTCCTTCCTCACAAATCCTGAACGAATATCCCCTACTGCAAAATCTGGGATACGAAGTAGCGGTGCTGCGTAAACCATGAGCCAACTCCACTAACCATGTCGGGAGGGTTTGACCACTTGCTAAACCTTCGGAAACCTAAAAACAATATAAGTAAGAAATCAGTAACATATGAACGTGAAAACCTTAAAAAGTAAGAGTTTCGGGAATTTATATTAAACGTACATAAAATTTCAACCAGTTCAGGAATTCTTCATCTTTTAAGACAGCAAGTTCAGAATCTGTCTTATGAGCATGGTAAGTTTGTGCTAGGGACATGTAAATCCTGTAACATAACAATTGTTATTAGATGAAGACAAATAATTCCACAAATAAATGTATGCAAATGGTGTACCTTTCATACTCTCCAAGTTCGTCACAATTTCTTAGGATATATGTATGCAAATGTGTGACCTCTTGTGGTGATAGTATGCGTTTCTTCCCTTGTCCACTTACGCGACCAACTTGGGCAAACAACTCAGGTACAACCACGTTTCTTCCCTTTTTTACCTCTATCATCATGTCGCGCCGGCCGTCTACCCTTAGTACGAACATCCGAAGGAAAGTAATACTCGGCAAAGTGTGATACTTCTTCATTTAGACTTTGTGCGATAATAGATCCCTCAACCCTGCTCAAATTTTTAACCTTTTTCTTCAGGTGGAACATGTAACGCTCGAACGGATACATCCATCGGTATTGAACTGGGCCTCCTAATGCTGCTTCTCGTGGGAGGTGAATAGGAAGATGTTCCATAACATCAAAAAAAAGATGGTGGAAATATCTTCTCAAGATTACAAAGGAGTACCGGGATGTTGGCCTCTAAATTACGGATCCCGTCGACTGTTAGTGTCCGTGAACATAAATCTCGAAAGAAAGCCCCAACTCCTAAAAATGAAAAGGAAACAAGTTAGTAAATATATAGTAACAATATTATATTAGTAAGAAAATGACGAGAATACGAAATATACCTCCAATTGCTTGATGGATGTCTTTTGGAAGAAGATAAGCAAATGCAAATGGAAGAAGACGCTGCATCACAACATGACAATCATGACTCTTCATTCCAATAAACTTCCCTTCCGTCGAATCCACGCAATTGCGCAGATTAGATGCGTAGCCGTCAGGAAATTTAACAATTTTTTTTATCCATTCAAAAAAAACTTGTTTCTGACCCCCGTCTAACCGGTACGCAGGCATCGGCAATTACCATTAGGCAATACATGAAGAGATGCCCTTGAACAAATCAATGGCAAGTCTAATCTAGACTTCCAGTTGTCTTTTGTCTTTCTTGGTACATTTAAAATGGTGTTCATGATGTTGTCAAAGAAATTCTTTTCAACATGCATGACATCTAGATTATGCCGCAATAGATGATCTTTCCAATACGGCAAATCCCAGAAAATACTTTTCTTGTGCCAATTGTGATATTCCCCACAACCGTCGGCGGGGTGATAGCCATTACCCCCACATTCAGGAGTTCGCTCTGCACCAAAATCTCGTAACTGTTCCAATATGATGCGACCATCTATCTCCGGAGGTGGACCATGAAACACTGGAAAATTCTTCCTGAAATGTCTTCTAGACCGACGATATGGATGATTTGCCGGCAAAAAACACCTATGGCAATCAAACCATGAAGTCTTCCTTCCGTGCTGCAATTGGAATGCTGAAGTATTGTCTTGGCAATAAGGACATGCCAATCTTCCATGCGTTGTCCACCCAGATAACATACCGTACGCCGGAAAATCGCTTTTGGTCCACATAAGAACCGCACGCATGTTGAAATTCTGCTGGATTGAAACATCAAATGCCTCAACACCATGCTCTCACAACATCTGCAACTCATAGATCAATGGTTGGAGGAATATATCGAGTGACCGTCTTGGATGATCTGGCCCAGGAACTAGAACTGAGAGAAACAGGAACTCTCGCCGCATGCACATAGAAGGAGGCAAATTGTAAGGTGTTACGATGACCGGCCACAATGAATATTTTCTTCCATGCTTTCCAAATGGGTTGAAACCATCAGTGGATAAGCCGAGGTATACATTCCGTCGTTCGTATGCAAAATCTGGATATACCGATTGAAAGTGTTTCCACGCTTCTGCGTCAGAAGGATGCGTAATATCTCCATCTTGACTATGCTCTACATGCCATCTCATAACCTTCGCTGTGCGTTCTGATTGATACAGCCTCTTCAACCTCTCTGTTAATGGTAAATACCACATCCGTTTGAAAGGAATCTTCACTCTGCCACTTGTCTCCTGGAACCGTGGTTTACGGCAAAATTTACATTTGTTTCTGTTCTCATCTTCTCTCCAGTATAGCATGCAGTTGTCGATGCACATATCTATTATCTGGTAGGGCAAACCAAGACCGGCAACAAGTTTCTGGACCTCGTAGTATGATGCTGGAGAAAGATTATCCTCTGGCAAAACATCTTTCACAAATTCTGCGAATGCATCAACACATTCTTCGGACAAATTGTAATCAGTCTTCATGTTCATCATCCTACTAGCAGAAGATAACGGTGAAAGACCTTCCCTACAACCGATGTATAGTGGTTGCTTAGATGCGTCTAACATTTCAAAAAACCTTCGAGATTCTAAATTAGGTTCTTCAACCCTATCACCCTCATAACCACCGGACTGCAAATTCTCTCTAAACGCATCGTTAACCATCGCAACCGTACTTACCCCAACATCTACTTCCGCTGTACGTTCTCCTACGCTATCCAGAAAATAAGGTGCATTACTACTGGTACTACCATATTCATAATTGTTTTCTCCATGTAAAAACCAAACCTTATATCCCGGCCTAAATCCATATCTATATAAGTGATTCCAAACAGTATGAACCGCAACACTAATTCTGTTACAGCAATTAGAACATGGACATTTGATATCCTGACCTTTTTTGGCTGCATCTTGGTTTCTGGGTAAATTCATGAACTCGCATATACCTGCAGCGTATGCGGATGTTAATAAGTTCGAGCCCATATCCATCATTGGCTCGTCCATCCAAGACCGAAAATATGAACTCATCGCTAACAAAGTTTTTTTTATTTGTAAAATTGTGTTATGAATGAACGAAGAAATGAAGGAACTTATATAGAACGGATTTCCGTCGGAATTCCGTCACAAAACTCCGACATAACACCCCACCAATCCCATCGGCCACCGCTAAGGAAGTGGTAACCACTCAAATTTGCCGACATCGAATTTCCGACGGAATAAGTTCCGTCGGTATGAGCTGACCAATCAAACTTTGCCGACATCGGAAAAATCGGATTTCCGTCGGGATTCCGTCGGAAAGTGGTCAGAATATTACGACAGGTTATCTCCGTCGGAAATCCGTCGGTACAAGACGACGGATTTCCGACGGAATACCGACGGATTAATTTTGGTCGGAATTCCGTCGGTAAACCGTCGGAAAATTCCGACGGAAATCGCGGCCGTCGGAATAGTGGCTGTTTTCTTGTAGTGATTTCAAGTGAACTTCATTTGTTTACTCGATTATCCATGCATGCATCATAATGCTTTTTTGTTAATAGATAAATTGGTTTTTCTTTATCTTTCAGGAATCGGAGGTGCCTATTATCTAATGGATATCTGAAATTTTTATGTCTAAGGTTTCAGATCATGCTATTAGTTGATATCTTCCTCATTGTTTCTCAATGCTCTCATTTATGCTATTTTTGATCCAAATATGCGATGACCGGTCACAAGGAGTTCCAAGAGTGAAGAAGAAGAAGTAGTAATTTTCTTATGTTTTTTTTAACAATATACGTAATGATCAGACTCTTGAGTGCCAAGAGTGACAAGAAGAGCTTTTCTAGATTTTCAAATGTTTTCATGAAGAACTCGAAGAAGAGCTATTCTTGATTATCAAATGTTTTTCTCTTGATTTGTCATAAAAACGTTCCCATTCTAATTTTTTTCTTTTTTTAAATGGATTTATAAAAAGATTTGTTGATTTTGGTGTTTGAATGATTTTTTTGTGAAGAATTGTACCACTAGAAAACTTTGGGAGAAAAAAAGAAAATGCCAATACGTAACATTTTAAGATTTTTTTTGTTAAGAAAAGTAACATTTCAACATTGTGGTGAAGAAATCAATGGACGTAAACTTCGTTATCAATTTTTTGTTATCAAAATCTCAATGTACTTGATTGTCCTAAAAAAATATAGAGCAACATACTAATGCAAAAGATCCGAGCATACATTTATTATTGGAACGAACTCTATAGATGCAAAGTCGAGTGTGAATTTTTCAAATGTAGAATTAAAAAAATAGATTTATCATTTATCTTTCTTTCGAATTATATTATGTATAATTTATAAATCAAATTACAAATCTTATCCTTAAAATAGATTGCAATGAGATATAATCGACTTTTAATACAAACACAATCATGAGAAGGAATTGTTTATGATACAAGAGCATTATATCCATTATGTAAAGTATAAGACAAACCAGAGGGCATTTCATTTGAACGATTTCATCGTTTGAGAACAAATTCACAAACTAATCAGTACGATTAACCACAAACAATTAGTTTCAAAGAGACAGTTCATAACAAATAAAAATAAAAAAATATCTGAATCAAAACAAAAAAGAGAAGTCAAAGTCACATAATAGAGGAGAAGACGAACCGGCCACAGAGGAGACAAAATGTTCATCGTCGAAGAAAAAAATTCTAAGAATATATTAAAAAGTAAAAATCTAAAATTATATGATCAATGCCCCAATATTTGAGTAAACTGGTTCGATTCATCAATGGGCTTTACAATTTTGGCATAATGATATTTTGCTTATGAACATTTACGTTTTCTAACTATATTTTTGGGGTACAAAACATTAGTTTCCATAAGAAATTTGTAATATTTTCTTAAACCCAAAGCCGGCCGGTTCACCTAGTTTACCGGGTCACGGGCTGCAGATAACGAATATTTTCAGGCTTACATGGTTTTAGTTTTACCAGATTTTCTTACGAAACTTGAACATGAATATTGACCGGATAGTGGATTAACCGGCAGACCGGGTTTAAAAGCATTGGTAATTAGAACTACACAAGTCAACAACATAAAATAAAATTATTTACTAAAAAGAACAAGAAGTTTATCTCAAAGTATTAGATGTTTGTCTACACAGATTAATACAACATACTCCACTATATCTAAGTTCACTAATGGGAAACACAAACAATATACATGCAATATAACACTCCAATATATAAATATATAATGTACGAAATAATTGACACATCAAATATTATGGACGAACAATAACATTCCCGCACAGATTAGAAGAGATACATTTTTCGAGTTTGTTGTGAAATGGTTAAATGGTTAAAGGCTAAAATAGAAATTTATAGTGAAATAAAAATAAATCAAACATAAAGTAAATCACATAATAAATCCAATAATATAAAATTTTCTAAGTATATATTTCTATTTTACAAAAAAAAAAGTGAATTACTTTTGTAATATATGATATCGTATATATATATATATATATGTGATCCCACAATAAATATATACAAAAATATAATTTAATATATACTTATTTATGTCAAACGGGAATTCGGAAATTTTCGTTTCCGTCCCGTTCCATTCCTAATCAGGAATTAAACATGTCCCATATGGGAATACATGAATACGGTACAGAAATTCAGGAACGGATTTCTATCTACAAACTAAAACAAAAACTCTCATTATTCTATCTACAAACCAAAAACATACAATATCTAAAGTTAAAACATATTATATACAACATAATACGAAAATCAAGTATAGTTTACAACGAATGTTCCCGCACATAGTGCAGGTGAGAATCTAGTATACACGTATAACACAAGTCGTTCTTTAGTTTGTACAGTTTCTGGTTTTCATTTCTTTTTATATTTTTTATAAATAAATATTTTTTTGTTGATTAATAAATTTTGCATTTAACCAAAAAAAAAACCATGAAGTATATATTAAGATCGAGGAATATTAGTTGACAACCACACAAATTATTAGAACGAAACCAAAAAGGTGGTGGCTTAGTAATAACACTAGTGGGACGAAAATTTATTTTTTAAATCGGAAAATTCAAAAACTATTTTCGGATACCGAAGAGATGATAAGCCAAAAATTTAGAATTCTAACGGTTTATATAAAAAAAATTATATATATAAGAACGTTTAGACCAAAAACAGCTGGAAGTTATGAAGACGGGCATGTGGTTGCTTATCTAATTCGGTAAGAGAATGGTGGCTTCATTTATTACACCTACACCTAAAGTTATTCATCACATTCGTAATTGGATCTATCATATTGCTATGTGAAAGAGGGAGAGTAGTATATTTTTTCATATTTGTCTTATCGTATTTGTATAACATGTGCTCTCTCTTTAATGCGTTCAAACGCTTTTCGACGCATCAACTGCCAACCTAATACAGTAACTTTGATAACACATGGAGGTGGAATTTAAACCAAACCGAAAGCAAATACATCTGTACATATCTTACAACCGAGTTCACTTTACGAAGACCAATCGGCAATAAAATATTGAATCGAAATCAGACTAAACCAAAAATCTAAATATATATACTTTAGTTATAATTTTGTCAGAGGCAAAAGATTCAAATTGTAGAATCATTAATTTAACAATTTTTATAATTTATAATAGAATAATAATAAATCCAGACATTAAAAACAAAAAAAATTATGTTATTTATATTTTCGGTTGAATTTGTTATGATTTCTTTCTGGTGATTGTATAACCGCCAAATCAATTTTTTAGACCGTAACAGCGTCATTTTTTTTTGAAAACTAACGGAAATGTTCACCCTAGCAATAAACTATTTAAATGTTGACATATATATATATGCGTAAGATATACTGCATCTCTTAATATATGTATATGTATATTTTTCAGGTGGGTAACACGCTATTACTGGTACATAATGTCGGTGCATGTCTTCAACAGTCAATGGCTCTGACTTTTTTTTTTTTAACTGTGAGAGTTCTAAATTTTTGATTTATAATCATTTTAGTACCCGGAAATAATTTTTGGATATTCCGATTTAAAAAATAATTTTCCGTACAAAAAAGGTTTGAACCCGGGACAAAAGAGAAGCAACCCTTTTGAGTTACAAGCCCACTACACCTTTGGTAATATGATTTATTTCCTTACAAACATGGTCTTTTGTTACTTTAATTTGGTGTATATAAGAAATTGTTATGGCTTTCATATATATAGTCCTATATCATAAACCTTTTCTCCAACACATGATTTCTTTGAGTTGGCCCTCAACTTCGATACCGCAACAAGTTGTCTAATTAGCATTTTTGATCGATGGAATATAAAGAAACTTTAGAATAGAGAAAAAAAGAGAGAGAGACAGGGTTGGTGGTAGTTATAAACACGCATTAAAGGCATCCAACAAAATCCTACAATATAGCTGCTTCTTTGGCTTATAAGATTTCTTATTACGCACAATTTTATCATCTCTCATCAAAACCAAAAACATAAACACAAACACAATGTCAAACATTGCAGTAATCGCGGCTATACTGATCGCAGTGTCGGTAACAGGACACGTGTCAGGTCAGATGAGTCCGTCTCCTTCATCAGGATCGCCGGATTGCATGACGAATCTGTTGAACATGACGGACTGTCTCTCGTACGTTCAGGTCGGAGAAGGCGGTGGTGCGGCCAAGCCGGACAAGGCGTGTTGCCCGGAGCTTGCGGGGCTGGTGGATAGCTCGCCGCAATGCCTCTGTTATCTCCTCGCTGGAGACATGGCGGCTCAGTACGGAATCAAGATTGATAAAGCAAAGGCTCTTAAACTTCCCGGAGTTTGCGGCGTCGTCACGCCGGATCCTTCACTCTGTTCTCGTAATATATCTCCACCACCTTCGTTCTAATTAGTGTCTTCTTCTTTTATAAAAATCATGCATGGTAGTTGTTACATTAATACTCTTGCATGCAAATATACTAGTATATGAGTCTATGAGGTAGGGATTGAAAGGAACTTTTTGACAGACATTTAGTAAAATTTTGAAATGTATGAAATGTTTTATTCGATATTTTTATGTTATTTTCTGGAATTTCAAAATAAAAGATGATTTGCTTTAATTTATTTTTGCTAACATGAATTAGGTTAACTGGTGCATGAATTTTAATTCATAGATATAGATAATATTTTGGATTAATTGGCCCTATAACCCAAAAAAAAAATTATTAATTGAGGAAGTAACCAATTGACCCTAAATGTTTTTAAGTGGAATTTTATAAAATAAAATAATGTGGATAGCGCTAAACTATAAAAATTGAGAAATTGAGGATCTATTCTAGGAGGATTCATTCATGTTACTTTCTTTAGATTGAATGAAATAAAACAAAATGATGATTTATTCCTTTATATATTTTAAACTTCTGTTAGAAAGTGATTTTTTTCCATGTCTCATTAATGTTAGAATTTGATTTAAAATGTGATATTTTTCTTTTATTGACGTAAACCCACCTACCCTTGCTACTCATCTACACGAACATTTAATACGTTTCTCGTTTTCCCAAAAAGTATCACATGTTTTCTTCTTTTTGTCTGAATTTTATTTTACTTATTGAACGTTACATTTACATGTATGGTAAAAACATTTTTTGGGGTAGGGGACCTCGTTGTCTTAATTTTATGATTTATTTTTATATTTAGTTTATGAGTTTAACCAACAACTTTTGTAAAGCATCTAATTTGAGTCGCGCAACTTATGAAGAATGTTAGGAAAGGAATTTATTTATCACATCTGTAGTTTCCTAGCATTTAAAAGAGCATAGTCGTGATTTTTTTTTAAAAGAGTTGTAATTAATTCTGTGTAACAGTATTTGGTATCCCAGTTGGAGCACCTATGGGCAACGAAGGAGCCTCCCCAGCCATGGCTCCAACTTCAGGTAACAAACGATCGAACTTCATTAGTATTTCATTTCATTTATGAGCGGACATTTTGCTTTTAGATACTACCGTGGTTTGGCTTTCATTTGTTTAGTCCGGTCATAGAGAAAAGTCACCAAAATATATCCAAATTCTTTTTCTTTTGCTTAGGCCTCCTAAACTCTAGGAACAAGCATGTTTATATATATGATTCGGAATACTAATGAATGAATTTGGATAGGTTCGGCAGAATCACCAGGAGGATTTGCGTCGGGTCCTTCAGTTGGCAGAGCGAGCGATGCACCAAGCACTGTTGCAGCTTATTCTCTTTTTCTCAATCTTATAATTTTCCCAATAGCTTTTTCACTTCATATCTACCACTGATTTCTTTTTCTTTAAAACCATTGACAACACTATTATTTGCATCGTATTTTCTTAAAAGAGTATTGTTTGCTTTTATAGGTTATTTTCCTGAATTTATTACTTTGTGTATCATCGTATTATCTCTTCATTCATCTTATTTAATAAACGTTATTGTTTTTCTATAATCCTGAGAGATACCAAACCATATATAAACCCAAAGTTTTTTGGGGCAATTACAAAAATGCTACTTTTTGAGTGTCCATTTGCAAAAATGCCATTTAAGGGTGTCCATTTACAAAAATGTCACTAATTATGAATTTATAAAACCTATATCTTAAAATTCTAAACCCTAAAAATGTTTTGACACCTAAAACCCCATAAACACTCAAAACTAAACCCTAATAGAACATAATTAACCCAAACATAAATAATATAAATAAAAAATAATTTTGAAAAAGTGGCATTTTTGTAAAGATTTCAAAAGTTTGGTGTTTTTGTAAAGTGACATTTGAAAAGTGGCATTTTTTGAAATTTCTCAAGTTTTTTCTAGGACTTGCAGCCGTTAAACACTATGTGAAGCTTAAAAAGCACATATCTGCTAATCATGGAATGTGTGGTGTGCGTAGAGGTAGTATACATACCCGTATGTAGAGGTAGTATACATACGAGTCTAATTAAAGCAATCAACCTTGTTTTATTCACGTATTTGATTGCAAGTTGCAACAAGATAACTTCTTCAAAAGAATTTCCTCCAAAAGAAAGATTTTCAAAATATGTATACACCAACATCAGTTAAGTACATTGGGTACACTACACACAAATTTGTATGCCTAAAGAAATTATGGGTAGATTTTGAAAAGAAACACAATATTTCATCCTTCGAAACAGAGCATGTTCGTTGATGAACTCATTGATCTGTACTGAAGATACATAAACAGAGTTCAAGGTCCACGAGTGACACAGTTTCCCCTACGTATTTGTCTAAGGAAAGCTTTTTTTGTATTCCACCTAGATGGTAATCAAGTGATTTGGAAATGATTTCATCCATCGAAGTGCTTTACTCGCCAAAGAGAAAGTGAAAAATCCACATCTATATAATCTTTAAGGACTCCACTGGTACTAGTGGTATTATATCATTCTTTAGAAGAATTGACATGGTCCAAAGAATTTTCTTGCAGAAAACCATGAAACTGGTTCTTCATCAAAGCAATGACTCGATGCTTTATCTCAAAATCGTGAGCACGGGGTGGTGTAGGGTGGACTAGATTTCAATTCTTAAGAAAGGTTGGTACTAAATCGAAATATCCAATGGTCTCATGATTAGGCGTTATGTTGGTTATCATGAGCTTTTCATAATTTGATTTTTTGCCATATAAAGACAAACTTGATCTCTGAATTAATATCTATTGTTTGATCGCTTTAGACCCGTATACTACTTGGAGTTGGAATAAATAAAAATGATTTTTGCCATAATTATGATTGCAAGTTTCATAATTATGAAAGACCAAGTCGAATATTTTACACTAAGATAAATGGTTAATTGTTTTTATGAGAAGACAAATTAATGCATAATTTAAATATTTAGTATCAACTATCGAACTACAAAAATAAAAAAATATATTTATATAAAGTCAGTTTAATGGTTTTTTAATACGTCGAGATTTCTTGCCGGAAACAGAAACGAAGTTTTGCCATTCTTGAAGCCGAAGGAAGAGTTGATTATAGTCATCAGCGGTTCCAGTCTCATCTGCTAGCACTTTTCCACACCAATTACAAGCCCTGCAAATTATTTCGAAAAATCCGAAATTATAAACTACAAATTAAAATATAAAACTAGAAACAGAAAATAATAGTAATAATTAATAAGGTAACCACATACTTGAGGGAACCGGAGTTTCCTTCACGGCGGATGGGAGTGTTAACGCCGCAGTGACCGCACCACATTCTTTCTTCTTCACCGGTCGTTGCTTTTGCCATCACAAAACACTAATTAAAAATTAAAACTTAATTATGACAGTAACGTAGATGTGTTTATGTAGAGAGAGAGACCAGATTTATTTGATTCCTCTCAGGTTTTGGAAAGTTATTGTTAAATAAAAGGAAACGTTATACTAAATTGAAATATTGAATGTGGAGACTTTGTTGTTTTTGGTTTCCTTCGATTTCGTTGTCTTTTCGGTGGATTTAAATAGTAGGGGTACATGCTTTTGGTCTTTTGCTTGGAGGGCAAGGATCTTTTTTTTTTAATTCCAGGGACGAGTTTGACTTTTTTCATCATCATTTTGCACATATATTTGGAAGGAACTTTTAGCTTGGGGTCCAAGCACACTGATTGGTGGTAACTATAAATATTAACATTGCGACATTTCAAGTTGTAAATTGTAACCAGTCCGTAAAGTAACGTTATGAAATATAATATATATTTTATACTACTATCTTTTATTATTATTTAACTATGCTATCATTTTTTTGAAAAAGATTTAACTATGCTTTCATTTTGTATTGTTATTTTGCACCATCAAAAAATTTGTACTATTTTGTATTACAATCATATTAATAAAAATTATAAAATTTCTGATTGGTCACACTGTACTACTATGATAATTGTAGGGTCATTAACATGTATATTAGGTTTGTTACCTATAATTGATTATTAACTTGAGACAGATTGCTCAGACCTGGCGGATATCATCAGGCACATCGAAAAGAGTGGCCTGCTTTCTTTATTCTTTCCGTTTAAGTTCAGAGAGCTGCATGATCGATTTACTTTTTTTTTTATCCTTAATTTCTCGTTCTCTTAATTTTAAGGCGGATTGTTTGGTCTGTTCTGCACATTGTAAAGGCTTTTAATTTTTTTTTTTGTAAACAACTCTCCGCCTAACTGGATTACCAATGATAGTGGCATATTTTAATTAAAGTTTTGTTGACAAAAAAAAATTGATTATTTAACATTGGCTAAAACATATTTAAGTATCTAACAATTAATTTACATAGAATTCCAATTTTAGCATTTTCTATTTATATATCAAGAGTTTTAGTTTTTTACTTTAAAACAAAATAAAATAAAAATAAAAAATCTTTAACCCTAGTCTATTAAAATCTATTGCCTCCGCCGTTCACATCTTTTTTCTTCTTCTTTTTCACTTGAAGAGTTTAATGAAGATTTTTAGAGACTTTATTTTTAATTCTCTCTCTATTACTTACCTAATTATATTTTTGGACTTGTTACTTATCTAATTTTCTTTTTCAAAAAGTGATATTCAACTAATTAACCCATAAGTATATAATATTAGGGATTGTCCACGCGTTGCGTGAAGTTTAAAATTAACATGGTAAAAAGTAACTTAATAATTTTTAGTTAATAATTGTGTATTTAGTATTATATAAATTTGGTGTTTATAGTAATTATTTAAGTTAGAAGATTAAGCATTTGTAATAAATGTTAGACATGCACACCATTATATATATGTATATAAATACCATTTATTAATAAAAATTATAGCATATGAAAGACATCTTCTTTGATATAAATTCTTAACTTGTATGTCTAAATCAATATTTACTACGGTTTCCTAAAAAATGATTGGTCGTCTTTTTGTATCAAATACGTATGTAAAAACCTATTGATCAGAAAAATTGTAATATATTTTGTTTCTAAAGAGACAGCTACATCATCTCAACAGAGGTGTTGGAATACATATTTTTGTTTATTTCATTAGATTTTTGAATAAGAAGAGAATAATTGATGTTTATTTTTTTTTCTCATGCTATTTATCATATTGCTGTGATTTTTATCTTTCACATCAATTCATTGATTCTATTTTCTGTATTTAGTAAAGTTTTTTTTCGAGAGTATTGGTTAGAAAAATTACTTTGTCAAACACAAATTGTTTCAATTGCATTAGAGGGTGATTGATAAATTGGTTTTAAAAGCATTTTAAAAACTTGTAAACTCTAAATTTCTCCAATCAGTCTTGTTGGATTTACCAGCCATAAAAGTTCTAAAATCACTCTTTAATTTTCTCACATCAATTTTTTTGTTCATGTGTTCTTTTGTGATTTATTTATTTAAAATCAAAATTACCTACATGAATTTTGTACTTTCTTCATTATTATCTAAAATTGAAAGGTGATCAGAATTCTAATCACTACAAGAAAACATTTCAATTTTGACTACCAATTTGGTCTAAAATTGGTCAAAAACAGCTATTTCTGACAAGTATTTGACCAAAATCGATTCGTCAAAAATCGATGGTCGCAAATGGAATTTGGTCAGAAAATAGTCAAAATGTTTTGACCAATAAAAATGGTCAAAATTTTGGTTTTGAGGAACAAAGTGGTCAAAATTTTGATTATGACCAGTAAAATCGTCAAAATTTTTTGATGAATCAAAATGGTCGGAACTATATATTTTGACCAATTTTAGACCATATATTCTAACCAATTTTTGACCAACTTAGATATTTAAATTTTAGAACTATATTTTGATCAATTCGAAAATACTGAAATTCAAATGTAAAATATTTGATTCATAATAATTAAAATTAAATTAAATATTTAAAAAAAATTGAAATATATAATATTTCAAACAAAATATATTTGAAAATATCAAAATTCAAATTTAAAATATTTGATTCATAATAATTTCAAAATATCCACTCAATCAGCGATTAAAATATTTCAAAATTCAACTATTTGGGCCATGAAACCCATTTACGTTTTTCACAATGGAGTAAGTGTTATTTTATAGAGAAAGTTAAAGTTTCATCCCTCCCATATTGGCGATGTGGGACAAATACAATAGAAGTATTCTCCTCAATATTTGGTCGATAATATTGTGACTAATTTATGTCAAGTATTTATTCGTCAAAAATTACTCATGAAGTTTCGACTAAAATTTTTTTTTAGTCGATAAATGGTAAGAATATTTTGACTATTTACTGACCATATGTATTAGTCAAAAAAAGTTTGCTCATATTTTGACGAGTGTAAATTTTCATAATTTTTGGGTCGAAAATTTGTCAACAAACATTTTGACCAATTTATTGGTAAAAAATTAACATGTTTTCTTAACCAATTTTCAATCAATCTTGTTTGTCGCAAGTTTTCGACCATTTTTTGATTACGAATCCGTTAAAAATTGGTCGAAAAATTTTGACCAATTTTTCACTCTTATATTTCATCATATTTTCTTGACCAATTTATAACAAAAATAAACATTCGTCTAAAATTGGTCGAAAATGGTCAAAATAGTATTGACCACAAAAACGATTGCTCAAAAATTGATATGTTTTCTTATAGTGAATGTCTCTCTATGTCTATGTAGATCTGTAGCTACTCTTCTTTGCTTTGCTTCTCTACCAAAAGGCTAAGATGAGGGGGTGATTTGTGGATATACAACACTCGTAATCCTTCTAGCTTATGTTTATGTCATGTCTAGGGATAGTTATACAATGTTGTGCGTATAGCATGCGTGTTAGGTTGTTAGTGGAATGTGAATGGAAATGCATGGTTGTGTGATCTCGTTAGGTTGACCTGTCACGAGTTAGAGGAATGTGACAGCTGATTGCCGAGCTGCATTGGTTAGGATATCGATCATCCTGTAGTATATAGTGTAATCTTTTGAGGTGTTGGATCCTTGTTATATTATTGAGGTGTTGGATCCTCGTTATATAATCTATTAGGGTGTTGTATCCCGCGTGAATAATCTATTGGGGTGTTGGATCCCCGTGTGTAATGTTGTGGGTGTGCCGGTTGCACTGAGGGTTGGCATTTAGCCTACTGGACATGGATTGGTTATATGTGATTGTGGGTGATGAGATGGGTATACCATGGTTGTGTGGAACCATTGGATATCTATTTCTAGGCCTGGTATAAACCTAAGTTAAAGTGATTATTGGTGATGTGTATCATGTGGGCAGGGATGACCCTCCCTCACTGTAATAACTTGTTACTCACCCCTTTCTTTTTCCCCTCTTTAGGTGAGGAGATGGATTAGGAGCTTGAAGCGAGCTGGCGGGGTGCTTATTCTGGAAATGCCAGGGTTTCATTTTATTTCGTATTTAAAGACTTAAGTGGTTTCATTTTATTTCGGTTTAAGATTTGGTTCCGAATTTCATGTTAAACCTTTTTGTTTGCTCGCATTTATTACTTGTCCAATAACAAACCGCCCCGGATCCGATAACCCGGATGCGGGATGTTACATTACTAATGTACATAGAATCAGTTAAATGAACTAAATTTATTTTTCATACAATATCCCAATGTCTTGACTTCTAGTTAGATTATCCTAACAAAGCCACACTACAAAAAAGTTTATCGATAGCGCATTAGGAGAACACGGTTTTGGTAAGTGCTATAAATGGTAGTATTATGGATTGGATTAGAATATGATAGCATTTCACAAATTCTAAGCCGAAAAATTACTAAGCGGGAAGCTAAAATCCATTTGGCGGATTTGAAATCACTTATTAGCGCTAATATTGAGACTAAAAATTACACTTAGCGCCATTGTATCTATCTTGACCACAAAACCAAACAATAAAACATAAAAGAACAAAACAAAGATTTGCATAGATCTCAGTATCGTTTCTCGCTCTCTCCACCTTCAACCCTAAATCTCTTCCGATTGTTCGGTGCCGGGTCATTCATTACCTGTTTAACGACAACAAACTCCAATAAACTCAAAATTGGATTTTCTATTCTCTTTCTCTTTATCTCTCTGGGTTTTCGGGTTTACCCAGATTTTGAAGTCTTGATTGCGGACAAATTGGAATTGTCGCAGATGGAGGAGCCTTCTGAGATGGATCTCGAAGTCAAACGTGGTGAACAAATTTAGTGTCGAATATGCCCTTAAAACTGATGGTAATTTCCTGTAAAACCATCTAGATTCGCATCTTCATAGGTGGGTTGCGTTGCTTTTGTTTGCTGGATGATGAAATTTAATTAGAAATCTGCATTCTTGAGGTTTACTGGTCATGACTAATAACCTTATGAAAACTCTTACATATGGTAAATGGTTCTGATGTACCTTGGATCAGTCTTATAGTGTTAAACTTCTTGCTAAGAGACTAATGATCTAAAATAATTGCATAGAGAGAGGTTTCGTTCTAAGTTACTTGTGAATTCAAGCTCTTTTGTTGATCATGGTTATGAATTTTTGTTTGTATGTTGTCAGGTAGGAATTTCATGGCCCGTAGCAAATGCAAAGGAACATCCACGTATGGAGATCTATTAAGGTACAAAGTAATTATACATTTTGAGCTGCACACAGTTATTGCTACGGATGTCTGCAAAATTTCATTTGTGATTTGTGTCGTTCATCATCCATGGGTTATAGATTAGACTTAAATCTCTATCTTTTTGGTAGGAGATTCTACAATGAACTTGTTCTGATTTGTTTCGATGGACATTCGAATGATTCTTATGTTTTGACTACAAATATTAATTCAGGTTTACATTTGTCAGAATGTAATGTTCCTATTGGCCTTTAATAGTTTTGATGATGCATGAGTGATTGATAGTGGGTGACATGTCACAGAGATTGATAATGTTCAATCATTTGTGTTATATGGATTTTGATTCTTGGCCTCGAGCTCTCGTCTGATTTTGTATTGTTCTAAATTTGGTAATTCAGTTTTGCAAAGGAAATTGGAAGAGCTAATGGTTGCGGATCAGGGTGAGGAAAGTGAAGATGGAGAAGCTAAAGAGGATGCAATAAATGAAGAAGCAGAGCCTGATGCTTCGATCTCTGATAGTTTTCTCATTTTGTCTTTGAAAGAAAGTTATTGATCACACAGTTATTGCAATGACAAACATAATTAAAGCTAAGCATTGCCCAGGTGCTGCTCTTATTCGCTCTTAGTTGGCATATGAGAATTTTGAGGATCTTAATTCCATTTTCTATCTCTTTTAGTTGGTTATAAGTGGTAGGATCTTGTATCTTTCATGGATATTCTTTACAAGTTTGTTACGTTTAGAGTGATTGACTATTGCTGTTTTCTCAGAAGGTTGATATTAGTTTTCTAGTTGCTGATTTTATAAATTCCGATCTTATTTTTTTTCTTTTCTTGGTCAATTAAAAAATCTCTTAGAGAATCGTTTTCGTCAATGGTTAAGAAAGGGAAGGTTCTGATTATGCTTATACACATGGTTTTTTTGCAGGCTCTTGATAAAATTCGATTCGAGAGCTTGACCGACAAGAGCAAGCTTGATGGACAACTCAAACTCTTCATCAGGTTGGTCCCAACCAAGACCAACAAGACACACTCTGTTATTGACTGTGACATCAACTTGACCAAAGCATATATGGTGAACAATTTGGATACCATTGCGAGGTATGAACTAAGGATTTTATGGAAGCACTCCAAGCTGGAGCTGGTGTGAGCATAATTGGTCAATTTGGTGTCGGTTTCTACTAGCTTATCTTGTTACAAAGAAGGTCACTGTCACCACGACGCTCAATGAGGATGTACAATAAGTATGAGAGTCTCAAACTGGTTGTAAAAAGAAGAAGAAGATTGAGAAAATGAGGAAGTATCTCATAGTGGCAACTCAGCACTGAGTAGTGCTTCTTGGTGTTGAAAAGTGATTAGAGATTTGTAAATTAGGGGATTGAAACTTTGGAAATGAATTGCTATGTTACTATGTGATAATTCAATAAGTAAAGCATTGTTTTTTGGTCTTATCAATTTATATATATGTTGTTATTCAAAATCAATCAAATTTACCAATACACAACCAAAAATTAAGATTTAGATTTACAAAATAATAAGTTAAAGTCATGATTATTCATTTAAAATTAAGGACACTAGATTTGGGGTTTAGGGTAAAGAGTTTGAAATATAATTCTTTTAGTGTAATTAACAATAGTAATATAATATGTTTTTATGGATTAATGAGTTTTTGATTTAGAGTAAATGAATTCTAAAAAAGCAAGTTTAAATAATCTTCTAAATCCTAAACCCTAAATCCTAAACCCTAAATTGTAAACCCCAAACACAAACCCTAAACTTCTAACTTTTAATCATAAACACTAAATTTTTAATTGTAAATTACTAAACACCAACATCAAATAAAATACCAAACGCCATATCATAAATCTCAAAACTTAAATCCCAAACTCTAAATTATAGAGTCTAATCCTTGCACTTAATACTAACACACATAAAAATGATATTTAGTATTAGTATTATCATGAGTTTAACATAAATTTACAAAATACTAGTATTATGGCCCCTGCTATGTAGAGACAAAATTTTCTATTTTATTTTAAATTATTAATAAATATGGAAATTGTAATTGTTCTTTTGTTGGTTGAACCATGAATATAAATAACTCACTTGTTATGTTTTCACAATCAATTTAAATTTGTTATTAACTATGATTGAAAAGATAAAAATGACTAAGAAAATACGTATGTTACTATTTTATGGCAATCAACACATTAATCAAACAAAATTCACAACAAAGCAAAAAACGGTAAAGTTAAAAAGGAAGAGAACAAAAATATATTAACATCACATACATAATTTTGAGACTGACTTACTGTTTTCGTGATTCATTATTTTCTTGATTTTTCTTCTTGGGAGAACTTTAGCATATATATATATATATATATATATATAACAATAAAATAAGGTTAATTAACCAAAGCCAAAGATTAATAAATTATAGATATCCTGATGCTTTTGTAAAGAGATCCACGTAATGGACTCAATTACAATCTCGAGCAGCAACAAAAAAATATTAATGGAACAATTTTCATAATCGATAATAATTCATAAAGCATTGATGAAACCATAAACTTGAATAGTTGATGAAATGATAAAGGATTAGCTTCACGTTTAACCAATGGTGGTTGGACTTTGCTTTTACCTTCTAACACACTTACAACAGATGACATTGGTGGTCTCAATGTAGTGTTAAACAAAAGGTAGTGATCACATTATTAGTCACCTTATGATACATGGAGATTGGTAAAAGAAGGTTGGTGAAAGAGTTTGGTGATAGGAGGTTGGTAAAAGAAGGTTGGTGAAGGAGTTTGGTGATAGGAGGTTGGTGGTTGATTTTGTTGTCAACAATTGTTAATCAACTTATTCATACTTCACCAACTCCTCCTCAAATGTACTATATATATGTGAGACATTCATCATAAAATGTACCAACAACAATAAGAAACTACATCATTCTTCTCTCAATCTCTCTTCTCTCTCGGTTACACACTTCTCTCTCGGTTATTCTCTCTAAATTCTAACATGGTATCAGAGAATTAACGCTCCTAGATAACTCCATTCTCACCCACTTCCGCTACTCTCTTCATTCTCTCAAATCTATTTTGCGACATCTCTCTTTATCCGTTGGGTAAAAACTTGTATTGGGCATGGAAGGCTCAAACAACTTACGACCGGTGGTTGTTCCGGTAGTTCTCAAGGGAATCAACTACCTATTATGGTCAAGAACAACCAAGACCGCTCTATGTAGCCGAGGGCTTTGGACTCACGTCGTGACGAGTGAAGTACCAAAGACTACGGTTGAAAAAGATGGCAAGAAGACGGTTATTGATGGTGACGAAAGCCAATGGTTCCAAGAAGATCAAATGGTGCTCTCAATCATTCAAAACTCGCTTGAAGCCTCTCTCCTTGAAGCCTACTCGTATTGCGAGAATGCCAAGGAACTTTGGGACACTTTACAAAAGGTGTTCGGAAATATCTCCAACCTAAGCCGAGTCTTTGAAGTCAAGAAGGCTATCAACGATCTCAATCAAGAGGATATGGAGTTTACTCAACATTTCGGGAGGTTTAGATCCCTTTGGGCAGAGCTTGAGATGTTACGGCCAAGCTCAATCGATCCGGAGGTGCTACATGAGAGGCGCGAGCAAGACAAAGTCTTCGGACTACTCTTGACCCTCAACCCTACCTACACGGATCTCATCAAGCATATGCTACGAGCAAACAAACTCCCAAGTCTCGAAGAGGTGTGTGCTCAAATTCAAAAGGAGGAAGGCTCTCAAGGACTCTTTGGTGGAAAGAAGGAGCTTCTTACCGCCAACAAAGGAGTGTACATGCCCGATGACCGGAGGATGTTGGTGTGTGATCATTGCAAAAAGAAAGGCCATTCGAAGGATAAGTGTTGGATTCTACATCCACATCTCAAGCCCAACAAATTCAAAGAACAAAGGGTTAACTTGTCTAAAAAACTGATGGTGGAGCAATCACAAACCGACGGTGTCGTGGCTAACATGGCTTCTCAACAATCCGGTGAATTCGTAAGGAAAGCCGACTTGGATGCACTCATCAAAGCCATTCATCAAGGCAACCTCAATGAATCCGGTACCACTTTTTATTCCCATAATCCTAAAGATTCAATAGTTATTGATTCGGGAGCATCCCATCATATGATTAGCAATGCTAAATTACTTGATAACATTGAATCGGCTATAGGAAATGTGGTGATTGCCAACGGTACAAAAATTCCAATTAAGGGAATAGGGAATCTTAAATTATTTGAAAAGAAGTCTAAAGCATTCTACATGCCTACATTTACCTCCAACTTATTATCGGTGAAACGAGCTACTTCCGATTTAAATTGTCTTGCTATCTTTAGTCCTAACGATGTAACATTTCAGGATATTAAGACGCATAAGGTGCTCGGGAAATGAGATGTCATGGATGATTTATATTTGCTTAAGGACGAATCATTCATTCCCTCATTATCTTGTTCTTTTAGTTCAACTTCTTCTTCGGATATTAGTAGTGAAATTTGGCATGCTAGACTAGGACATCCCCACTCACGTGCATTAGGCCTAATGTTCCCTAGTATTTCGTTTAAAAATGATGAATGTGAAGCTTGTATACTTGGTAAACATTGTAAATCGGTGTTTCCTAAGTCTTCAAATTTTTATGAAAATTGCTTTGATTTAATCCATTCCGATGTGTGGACTTCACCGTGTACATCACGCGAGCATCATAAGTATTTTCTCACATTCATAGATGAAAAATCGAAGTATACTTGGGTAACATTATTATCATCTAAAGATAGAGTACTTGAGGCATTTACTAATTTTCAAACTTATATCACTAACCATTACAATGCTAAGATTAAAATTTTTAGAAGTGACAATGGTGGTGAATATACAAGCAATGCCTTCGAACAATTCCTAGCAAAGCATGGCATTATCCATCAAACAAGTTGCCCCTACACGCCCCAACAAAATGGTGTGGCCGAACGGAAGAATAGACATTTGATGGAAGTTGCGCGATCCATAATGTTCCACAACAATGTCCCTAAGAAGTTTTGGAGTGATGCCTTGGTCTCGGCATGTTACCTCATCAATCGGATCCCCACCAAAATTCTTCATAACAACTCCCCATTTGAGGTACTCAACAAAACTAAACCTTCTCTTAATCACTTACGTGTGTTTGGTTGTGTGTGTTATGTCTTAGTTCCCGGAGAGCTTCGGAACAAGCTTGATGCCAAGAGCACAAAGGCTATGTTCATTGGATACTCTACCACCCAAAGAGGGTACAAATGCTATGATCCGGAGACAAGGAAGGTCCTAGTATCGCGGGACGTCAAGTTTGTGGAAAGAAAAGGTTACTATGATCAAAGGGATTGGGAAGACTTGCAAGATCTTTCCCATACCTCCTCGGACAGAGCCACAACCTTGGACGGATTCTAGAGATGCTTGGGATCGCAAGCCCAATCCAAGCCGGGACAAGCCAAACTAAAAATATTGGGCCTAGTCCAGCCGAGGATGCTACGCCTAGTCCAGCCGCTCCTAGTCCACCACCGCAGTCCCCTCCCCTTGGCCATGAGGGGGCAACCAAGCCGAGATACACTCTGACGTTCATGACCAAGGCGAGTCAAGCGAAGGCATACTCAATGAGTCAACCGAGCCGAGTTCCATTGTCCAACAACAACCGGTCACACTAAGACGAAGCACAAGAGAGAGGTCCTCACCATCAACATGGCAAAACAAGCGATTTTTGTATAATTGCAATGCGGTGGCTCATCCAACCCAAGCCGTGTGCACACTAGCATACATTCCTCAAGAGCACATTGCGTTCCTCGGGAAACTTGACCAAGAATATATTCCAACAAGTTATGAAGAAGCAAAGAAACACAAGGTGTGGAAAGAGGCAGTAGGAGAAGAGTGCAAAGCGATGGTACAAAACCACACTTGGGATGAAGCCGACTTGCCAAAAGGGAAGAAGACCGTGAGCTCCAAATGGGTATTCACGATCAAATACCTTAGTAGTGGTGATATCGAAAGGCACAAGGCGAGACTTGTGGCAAGAGGATTCACACAAACATATGGAGAAGACTACAATGACACATTTGCTCCCGTTGCCAAGTTACACACCGTAAGGATTGTCTTGTCACTTGCCGCAAACCTAGATTGGGATCTATGGCAAATGGATGTCAAGAATGCCTTTCTTCAAGGAGAGCTTGAAGACGAGTGTACATGACTCCTCCACCGGGTCTTGAAGACTCAATCACACCGGGGAAGGTTATAAGACTAAGGAAAGCTATCTACGGGTTGAAACAATCTCCAAGAGCATGGTACCACAAGCTTAGCATGACCTTAAGAGATCGAGGGTTCAAGAGATCAGAGTCGGATCACACACTCTTTACCTTGAAAAGACAAGAAGGCATAGTGGTGATTCTCATCTATGTTGACGATATTATCATCACCGGAAACGACAAGGAAGGTATTTGAAGTACCAAGGAGTACCTCAAATCCGTGTTTGAAATCAAAGACCTCGGCGAGCTCAAATACTTCCTAGGAATCGAAGTGTGCAGATCCGAAGAGGGACTTTTCATATCACAACGGAAATACATTCATGATCTCTTGAGTGAAACCGGAAAGCTTGATGCAAAACCAGCCAAGACACCTCTCGAAGAAGACTACAAAGTAGAACGAGAGGGGAAGATTGAAGATAGCTTATTCGAAGATGTAAAGCAATACCGGAAGATGGTGGGCAAGCTAATCTACTTGACCATCACGAGACCCGACTTGTGCTTTGCCGTGAACCAAGTAAGCCAACATATGCAAGCCCCAAAGATATACCATTGGAACATGGTAGACCGCATCCTAAGATATATCAAGGGAACCGCGGCTTATGGCATTTGGATGGGTCGCAATAAAAGCTCGGAGATAGTAGGATATTGCGACGCCGATTGGGCCGGTGATAGAAGAGATAAGCGATCTACAACCGGCTATTGTACATTTATAGGAGGAAATTTGGTCACTTGGAAGACAAAGAAGCAAAAGGTAGTTGCTTGTTCGAGTGCCGAGGCCGAGTATCGGGCTATGAAGAAGCTAACCAACGAGCTCACATGGATTAAGGCTATCCTCAAAAACTTGGATATTGGCACTCAAGGTCCCATAACCATGCATTGCGACAATCAAGCGGCCATACACATTGCTTCAAATTCGGTGTTCCACGAGCGTACCAAACATATTGAAGTGGATTGTCATAAGGTGCGCCAAGTTGTTGAGAAGGGACTCATCTTGCCTTGTTACACAAGAAGCTCGGATCAACTCGCGGACATTTTCACCAAGGCCGCAAGCTTAAAGGTGTGCGAGTTTATACACCCCAAGCTTGGTCTCGTAGAAATCAAGTAGCCATGAGATTCATACTCTTTTTTCTTATGTGTGTTTTTGTCCCACGTGGTTTTTCACACTAAGGTTTTAATGAGGTGAATCTTTTCGGTTCTAAGCTTATCTCTACGGCTAAGCTTGAGGGGGAGTGTTAAACAAAAGGTAGTGATCACATTATTAGTCACCTTATGATACATGGAGGTTGGTAAAAGAAGGTTGGTGAAAGAGTTTGGTGATAGGAGGTTGGTGAAAGAGTTTGGTGATAGGAGGTTGGTAAAAGAAAGTTGGTGAAGGAGTTTGGTGATAGGAGGTTGGTGGTTGATTTTGTTGTCAACAATTGTTAATCAACTTATTCACACTTCACCAACTCCTCCTCAAATGTACTATAAATATGTAAGACATTCATCATAAAATGTACCAACAACAATAAGAAACTACATCATTCTTTTCTCAATCTCTCTTCTCTCTCGGTTACACACTTCTCTCTCGGTTATTCTCTCTAAATTCTAACATGTAGGAGATGGGTTTGTGCAGAGTAAAGCAATGTTCAACATTGTCTTTGCTTCTTTCGTCGAAAAGCTTGTACCGAGATCCATATCCAGGATTTCTAGTAATCTCTCATTGCACACTCAGGAGCAATGTAACCTCTGCATCAATTGAAATAAAACTCGGTAAATGTCAAAAACCTTCGCGATGAATTAGAGAAAATATAAAGACTTCATAAGTCTTAGATCACTCACATTGTTCCTGTATCCTTATGGTGATATATATGTGTATTCTCTTCTTCGTCGAGTTTAGCTAGACCAAAACCAGAGATCTTAGCATTTAGAGACTAATCAAGAAGCACATTCGTCACTTTTATATCTCTGTGAACAATATTCAACCTCGATTCTTCATGTAGATAAGCTAATCCTTTCGCAATCCCTACGCATATCTTGTTCCTTGTTGGCCAATCCAAGTGAAAGTTTTGTTTCTCTGAACCTGTTAAAGAAAAACTCACAAGAGACATTAGTACAAAGATCAAGAACTTCGATTTATCATTCGCAAATGGATAAAAGAACTAACCAAAGAGTGGCGAGCGAGACTACTGTTCTTAAGTAATCGTACACAAGCAAATGCTCTTTCCCTTCAATGCAACAACCATAAAGCTTCACAAGATTCGGATGTTGCAACGCAAATATCATCCCGATCTCAACCACAAACTCTCTGTTCCCTTGCTTTGATTTCGAAGAAAGCTATTTCACCAAACATCGTCTGAAGAAGACAATTGCTTTATTGATGCTTATTCTCGAATTTGAGAGAAATTAATTATAAAACCTAACCAAAAGGAATAGATCTAAGCAATATGTAACTGTAGTGAAGAATCGTACCTCTTTGCTACCATCGTTTCCTTTTCTAGCTTTAATCACTGATCTCATTTTTTATAATTCTCTCAGCTTATCAATATCGCTCCCTTCGACCTCATAACCTTTTCGAATTTTTAAAAAAGAGTTTTTGATACCTAAAAATTCGAAGAATGAATATTAGTTTTTGATAAACTAAGTTTGCAAATTATATTGGTGGCTCTCTAATTTTTCTAACTTCACAGATCGCGGATGAAAGAGAAGGATCGTGAGTCATGGATGATTGAAAACAACCGTCGATCGATTTTTCAAGCGATTTTTTTGGATTCTTAATGGAATTTGTTTTTATTTTTTTTCCGTTTTTAATTGTTTACAAAATATAAGAGAAAATTAAAAAAAGAGAATAATTGTATGTAAAAAACCTCAATGACTCATTCAGAATTGGTGAATGACTTCTATTTTAGTAAATAAAAGATTACTATTATGAAAGTTGTGTTTCAATCCAATTGGTTTGCTTATTTGGTTTTTTAAATAGTTTTACCAAAAATCTATTCATTTTCCCCATGAATTTAGTGAAATTTGTTTGTTTCGTATAGTTGTGTCAAATTATTTGTTCAACACCTCTTTTTATAAATTATAATTACTGAACTGCCTTGTCATCGATCCACAACATACTTTACAATGATATTATAAACCGTTAGATCAATAATCAACAATCAGTATGTACCGTCCGATATGTTTTTACCATCTCTCATCACCAGACAAAATCCCTAGTCTTGGGGTCTTGCGTTTTCTCTTGACAAAGTCAAGTCTAATTTGTTAACTGAGAGCAGGTACATCGGCGGTTGTATTATAATAGTGTTTGTTATTTTGTGGATCCAGAAAAATTTAGATATTTATAAAATAAAAAATAGATAAAATGGTAACTTAACATCTTTCATTTAAGTGTTTGAGTTGTTTAAAATTCAAAAAAAAAAATAATATGAAATATATATACAACAAAAGTACACAATTTAGTTTTTGGCGAATATATTTGTTGTGATCATTTAGCTCATTCCTTAGTAATAAATTTAAAACTATTTTTCTATAATTGTTTCTATATGGTTATGCATATATTTTTGTCCAAAAACTCTCTCATTCATCGATTATTTATAATATGATAATACCAAAATGTTAATTTTTTTTATTTAAACACAAGACCGCTAAAAATTAAATGTTTTTATTTTTCATTTACTTATGTTTTTCCTTTTTATATATTATTTTATATTTGTGTTATGGAACTAAATGATTAACAGTTTCTGTTTGATACCAATTTAAAATATTCCCTGGAAAAATTTCACGGGAAGAAATAAAACTTTATACCTTGGTAAATAATAATTTTTAATTGTTTATTGATAAATTGGAATATAGTGAAAATTTAACAAATACTAAAAGCAACAGATATAATGGTTCTTACATGTTGGCTTATATGTCTTGTGAAGACCAAACGTCTCTGCTAATTCCTCTTTTACTGTATGTGAGGCTCGTCTTCATCTTTAACAAAGTTGCTTATTTCTCTATATCCTTAACTTTGCGCAAGGTAATCTAAAAAATGAGAATCAACATTAGTAACCATCTTCGAAAGGAAACTTTTGAAAGGGAACTACTACATTTAATTCCAAATTGTGATCACATTTTTTCTCTATTGGTCAACAATTTATGTTGGGGTCAGATTTCACCCGCTCAACGTCAATGTTCAAAATTTGGTTAACATAACAAACATACATTGAATCACGTTGACATCTAGAGAATATATGGTTCCTAAGTCGTTTCTAGACAAGTCTTCTCCGATCCTAACTCCTCTCCGCTTGCAAGACGAAGTCTTCTTTGCCTGCGAGGCGAAGTCTTCTCCGCCTGCGAGACGAAGTCTTCTCCGCTTGCAAGGCGAACTCTTCTCCGCCTGCGAGGCGAAGTCTTCTAGGTCTTGCTTTCATGCAGAAGAAAGCATCAACACAGGGGCCACCGATGACTCTGATAGGGTGACACCGAAGACTCTGGCTGAGATGCCACCGAAGACCCCTGCTTTTGCCTCACAGGAAAGATCATGTCTTCGTCTCGCGGGAAAGATCATATCTTCGCTCCGCAAGAAAGACCCGAAGACTTCCTGCATTGGGCTTCAGCCCGAAGCCAGTTGAGAGGACAAGCCCAGATATCTCCAGAATATAAGCATAGCAGCTACGAAACGACGTCGTAACGACCGCGGAAGCTTGGAGTCTCAACGCTGAAACCCAGTCCAGTTGCAAAGTCCACTTCGGCGCAACTGACATGGACGAAAAGGAAATCCGCGAAGACTTAGGAAACTTAACATAATCCTTTATGGAAAACCTAGCCGACTTAGGAACACTATATATGTCGATGTATAAACCCTTGTAAAGGTATCCGCAACTTGGTTGATAAAAGCATACACAACAATAAAAACTTTGCTTTGCTCATCGTTTTCTCTCGTAACTTAACTTAGAAATCTCTGCTTCCTCTCGAAACCCTTACAAATCTAATTGTGCTAGTCTTGGCTCCCACAATTTGGCGCCGTCTAAGGGGAATTAGAGACTTTCTTACACAAAAAGTTACGTTACACACCAGATCCGAGATCTGAAAAGATGAGCGGCGAAGAGAACAGATCAAGCAGCAACGGCGAAGAGTCCTCGTCTCACAGAACCAACCAAGAGGAGGAAAACTCCGTTGAAATCCCTGCTACCAACGTCGCTGTTAACCCGGGAGACATGACCGAGGTCAAACAGATACTGCAAACGCTCCTCAAAGAATCCAACGAGCAGAAGAAGTTCAACGAGGCAACTACGAATGAGCTGAGAGCTCTTTCGTGAAGAAGTTCAGAAGTCGCTTCGATCCGCATCGCCTCAATTTTTCAACACCTCGTACCGCCCGAAGGGATCCAGGCGACTTGCCGCCACCGCCGCCACGACGGGAATCTGAGAGAACTCCCGAACGCTTCATGGAGATCTCAGATGAGGATCAACCAGCTCCGTGAAAACGTGCGCGAACCGACATTGCGGGTGGTAACCCACAGGAAGCACGCGCCTCAGACAGTGGAAGCGCGTCGTCGTATTCCCTGACAGAAACCATGCAAGACACTTCGGGGTATGACGACTGTGGAAGGCGGAATCACACAGTTAGATTTGTTTAGGGTTCAAGAGGGATGGAGTCTTCAAGGTGCGAAATCACAGAGCAAGAGATTGAAGTTAGGTTTTTATTGCTGTTTTTGTAAAGTTTAAGAATACAAGAGTTGTCTAAAGAATTGCCCATCCCCTCCTAAGAGGGTTTACATTTGCGTATATAGTCCTAGGTCAATGAAGCCACCCTAGAAAAATAAGGAAGTCTTCCTTATCTTCAAAGTCGGCTGCGCGGAGTGGGCTGCGCCAACCTGCTCGGCCCATCTTGCCATGTCTTGGGCTTGGCTTGTCTCGTTATTGACTCTGCTAATGGACTTCATTTCGAACTTGTCTTTCCCTCCAAGTGATATGTTCAGACTTGACGGGCTTAACGCCACAGCTTCGCCGCTCCGATGGCATTGTCATGTCGCTGACTCGTCCGGTAAGCCACCTCGTCGGATATTGGGTAACCAGGCCAAGCAGTCGTTTTTCATCTGGTTGTATACTTGGTCGTTTTCCTGGTTTGATCTTACCGTGGTGGAATCCGACCCCCACAGTTAGCCCCCCAGCTCGGTAGTATCTAGTATAATGGTACCGAGGTGAGAAATACTGCGAATGTAAGATCAAAGCCCGTCCGTACCCACTCTGCAGTAAGCATCGGACAACCATGTCGACCTAAGCTCTAGTGATTTTGTAAACTGAGCCTAGGCTAACGGTGTACTCTGTAAGTTTTGATCTAGCCTTGTCATGACTTTCAAAAATTTTTTTTTTTTTTTTTTTTTTCATAAGCCTGGTAAACTTGTAGTAGTAGTGGGCTTTTGAGGCCCGTTAGGGTTTCTGTCGCGGTTACCGAGGCAGAATGATGTCTTCACTCCCCCAACATCTATAAATACCACTCCTCTTCCTCACTCTCCTCACAATCTCCCTTCTCTCTCAAACCTCCTACAGGTACTTTCTTTCTCCTCTCTCTCTCTTTTATTTATGTGAAGAAGAAGGTTTTTTTTTTTTTTTTTTTTAAAACTCTCCGCCGCCGAGTATCGTGGGGAAAGAAAAGAGGTGGAGTGAAGCTTCGTTGCCTGGTGACCCGCCGAGCCGAGCGTGATTGTGAACCGAGGTGGATCGCGGGCGACGAGGCGGAGAACGATACGCCACGATAGACGGAGTCGACAAGGCGAGCGCTACGGTGCTGCAGCCGAGACGACACAGATCCGAATCCAGTGCCGAGCCAAACGAGTTGTGTGCCACCGAGTCGAGTCTCAGTTGATAGGGTGGTCGCGAATTTCGGCGAAGACGAATTCGTCCTCTCCACGCCGAGGTGGTTCGACCGAAGCGGATCTGACTTTGACCGAGGAGGATTCAACTTGATCGAGGCGGATCTGTCCGAGGCGGTCAATTCCGACGCCGTCTTGGAAAGCCGAGGTGGTTAATTCCGGCGACGCGGACGGATGCGAGCTTGGCGATGGGTTGAAGTCCGACACCGAGGTGAAGTGTTCCGGCGACAGCGAGGGGGTCTCGGTTAATTGGGCTGACGACTCTGCCCTATCCACGCCGAGGGGATCCGACCGAGGCGGTTGATTCCGACGTCGCGACTAATCGCGAGGTTGGCGACGGGTTGAAAGATCGTAACCTCGGTCCCCGTCGACGCGCGTTGTTGTCTTGTTCGGCTTCCCAACCGAGGTGACGTAATAAGGCGAACCGAGGCAGAGCGTATTGGTCTGCCTGCTTGGACCGAGGGAAGGTCGTTCTCCAAGCTTGATAACAAGATCGATTTGCTTGCGTTGTCGTGGGTTGAGCCGAGGTGACAGAGACGCCGAGGTGGATTGTGATGGCGGAGAACCTGTCTCTTTTGAGTCTGAGGAATCCTTCCTTCGAGGCCGGTTCTTCGCACGTGTCCCCGTGCTTAGGAGACTTGGATGGTTGCGGAGATGGTCTTTCATTTCCCGGAAGAAGAGTCATCCGTACACCTGGCTCTGACGCAGGTAGTGCAACCCACCTAGTCTCCCCTGATATCGCAGTTGCCGAGGTCGATGAAGAGGATGACGTTGTCAAGTCAGAGCAGGAAGTCGAAGTGGAAAGCGATTTTCATGAAGAAGAGGAAACCGCGGACTAAGCCCGACCCACCGGGTTCTACGCTTTCCACTCGTCAGTCTCTTCGTGATCTTCGTGCTCGCTTCAAGATCCCAAAAGAAATTAAGTTTGCTCTTCCGTCGTCGTCGGACCGAGCTGACGACCCTCCAGAAGGCTATTTTACTGTATATGAGGCTTACTTCGATCTGTGCTTCCTTTGGTTCCCCATCCCGGAGGTCTTACTTGAGTATGTGTGGGAGTACCGCATTGCCCTGGCTCAGATCACGCCTCGTGGACTACGCCATTTGATTGGACTCCTGGTGCTGAGCTACGAGTGTAACCGCCAGCTCACCGTGCTTCACTTGATGAATCTTCTGGAGATTCGAAAGACGGGTAGTAAAAGCAAGATTAACTATTTCACTTCAGGCAGGGCTTTTTATCAGGTCATCAAAGACTTCCCCAGCAAGGACAACTTCTGGTTTGAAAAGTTCTTCTTTGTGAAGATAGACGGGGCTTCGGTTGGCTCTAACTGGGTTGATAAGATCGTGACCGAATGGCGGACTCGTGGTAGCGGTTGTTTCTTGTAGTTTTTAGAGTCGTCAGCTGTTAGGCTAATCATTGGGCTCCGTTTGGTTGTAGAAAATTTTCCCTGACACTTTCATGTTCCTTGTTTGTTTTGCAGCGCCGAAGCGGTTGGTAGAGTTCCCGAAGGACACGAATAGTTTACACGACGCCCTGATCGCTCGACGGTGTCGTTGGAGGAAGCACTTCTCTTTTCGTCGAGTTGAAAGAGCTAGGGCCTTGCACGTTGTTTCCACACTTCCGGGACCATCGCCGTCTTCGACTCACACCGATCCACTGCACCCATGTCGACCAGGCTTACTATTCGTGATAAGCTGAAGTTAGCCAAGAAGGAGAAAGCCGACGCTGCCCGACGTGCCGAGGAGCAGCATTCCGAGGAGCGGTGCTCCGTGGATACCCACACCGAGATCCAACCGGGTCCCACGGCGGGGACACACATCGAGTCACCCATACCGATTGCAGATGATCCTATCGCTGATCAGACTGCTCACTCTTCCTCTCCAGTTCGTGCAGCTTTGACTAGATACGAGTTGGCTCGCGCTTCTCGCCCGCCTACCTCCTCCCTGGTTCGTCACGAGGGGACGAGTCACAGGAATGAGAGCCGCAAACGCGGTCCGGACAGCAGGAAAGAATCGCACTCTGAAGAGAGGGTTTTCAAGGAACCGAGACGCTACTCCAGTGATCGCGGGGCGGCTGCTTCTGAGCTGGATCAAACCGCCCCTAACGTGCTGTCCAAGATTACTCTCTCTGGTACTCGCTTTCCCCCGCCCGATACCTTGGAGGGCGACGGGAACTATGCTGCAACTGCTCGTCATGGGATCCAGGTATGCTGCATCCTTCCTTCACACCTTCAATATTAAAAAAGTGGATCCTCTCTTGTCTTAAGGATTTTGTTTAAGGTTTACGTGCGTGGTTGTCGTTGGCAGTTCATCGCTCATCTTAACAAGATGGTTTTGGACTACGAGGCGCAGTCCAGGGCAGGTAAGCGTCATCTCGAGAATGTGCAGCGGGATGCTGAGAGGTACAAGGACGAAGCGAGTGCGGCAAAGAAGCGGCTTGCTGATACGGAGTCTGAGACGACGCGACTTCGCGACCAGCTCAGCAGGGTGCAGAAAAAGAACGATGATCTGACCGCGTCTAACGACCGTCGCTTCCAGAGGCTACAGGATTGTTACGCCAAGTTGAGGCTGCACGAGAAACGGGAGGAGAGTGTGCAGCAGGCGGTTCATGGAGCGAGGGTCGAGATGGCGATCAAGTTTCGGGAGACTCTGGATCGGATTCGGAGGCAGTTAGATATCGTTGAAGAGGCTAGAGGGGAGAGTTTCGACCTGGCTCAGGCGGAGAGCAACCTACAACTTGTCCAGGAGGCTCAGAGCGATAGTCCTCCAGACTTTGTGAATGAGGAGGCAGAACTTGCTGCGGTAGTGGCTGGATCGGTGGGAGCCCATCAAAGGCTTACGGACGAGGTAGAGATCCTCAGGAAGATACTCGGTGCCCCACCGGTGGAGTTGGATAACAGCGAGCATGTCGAGGTTGCGGCTGCGTCGCTAGGCGTGTGCAATTTCTCGGGGACCAATGGCGGGACCTCGGGTTTGCACGATCTTCGCGCTATGAAGGCTGCACCGGTCCTTAATACCGCGGGATCGTCGCTTCCCGCTCCGGAAGCGCTTGCTACTGTTGCTGCTGATCCGACGGTGGTGTCTACGGAGCTGGGGACTGAGGTAGCTGTCCCTCTTTCAGGAGGTAAAGAACTATACTCCCAAACGCATGTTTTCTGATCGGAACATATCACAACATAATGTAAGTTTGCTTTCTTATGTCTTTGGTTTCTTTTGTTTTTTCAGGAGGTGCATGTGAGGACGGCGAAGCGGCGGAGAAGGTGCCCGAGGAGGCGACCGAGCGGGTATCCGAGGAGACACCCGAGGAGGCGGCTGAGCGGGTATCTGAGAGGGAGGTCGACGTGCCTGAGAAGGTAGCCGTGGGGAGCGCGACGGGTGAGGCCGCAGAGCACGGCGGGGATGGAGGCGACGAGACCGTTTAGCGTTTGCTGCCTTGTTGTTTCTCGGATTTACAGTGTTGCTATTTTTCCTTTTCGCTTATAGATTTTGGATTTGGGTGTTGCACCTGGATGGTTGTATTTCTTTGTTTCGGATTTGTTGCAGCAATACGAAGTGCTAGTATGACTTCATTGGTTAGTGCGATTATTTTCTGTGTAACGACGCATTGTCGGGGTTGCGTATCCACTCCAAGAATCCACCTTGTTTGGTTAGTGGCGTTTTAGTGTCCAAGTTAACTAATCGCATCCAAAGATGAACATGCCTTAGAGTTCTCAGTAGTTTGATTTTCATGCGGGTTTTTATTGATGCATCCATTCTAAAAATGAACATGCCCTTTGATGAGACCAACGATCTGTTAGTTGGATTTTGAATAGTCGATTCGGTTTACAGGCGAGTCTCCATTGACACGCCCGACCCGAAAAGACCATTCCTGATAGGACCAACGACCTGTTTATTGGGTTTGTTGACAGACATTCCGGTTTACAGACTTGTTTCCATAAACGCATCCGCTCCGGTAATGAACATAATCATTTGTATAGCGCGCTTAGGAATCCTGCTAAGGATGTTATAGTCAGATCTGAGATGAGTGTTATGAGTCATTACTGTGGCCAGTAGTAACGAGAGAGGTGAGGCGTCTGTTTTGATAAGACTTGTTGTGTAAAGGATGGAAACGAGAGTGTGTAAAAACTTATGAGTTTTATTCATCATAGAATATGCTACAAAAAATGGGAGTATGTGAGTATACGCACCCCCCCCCCCCCGTTTTCGAGGGGGGACAACTGAACCCATCCGAAGACGGGCTGCCTACGTACGCTTTGCAGGGATCAAGCCGTCCGTAGTTCATGTTGAGTATGTTGGATGTGTTAGTGGTAGTATTGCTTCAAGTGTCTGGCATTCCAGGAGCGTGGTATCGGAGTGGCATCCATGTTGGCGAGTTCATAGACTCTCGGTCTGACCACCTTTGTGACTTTGTAAGGGCCCTCCCAGTTGGCACCGAGATTGCCTGCATTCCTCTCAGCTGTGTTCTGGAAGACCTCACGTAGTACCAAATCTCCTTCGTGGAAACGTCGTTCCTTGACATGTGAGTTATAGTATCTGGCAGCAGCGTTTTGGTAGTTAGTAATCCGGACCAATGCCTTGTCGCGGATTTCGTCGGCAGTGTCTTGCCGATCGAGGAGGAGGACGTTGTTGAGCGCGTCGTGTTCTGGCAGGAGCTGTCGACGGATGGTGGGGAATTGGACTTCGGCGGGGATGACACACTCGGTACCATACACGAGGGCGAAGGGTGTTTCGCCGGTTCCCCTTCGTGGAGTAGTTCGATGTGACCACAACACGCCGTCCAATTCGTCCGTCCAGCGGCCCTTCTTTTCATCCAGACGCTTTTTGAGACCAAGGATGATGGATTTGTTGATTGACTCGGCCTGGCCGTTTCCTTGTGGGCACCGTGGAGTGGACTTGTTGAGTCTAATCTTCCACTTGTCGCAGAAAGCTTCAAATTTGGCAGAGATAAATTGAGAGCCGTTGTCAGTGATGATTTCGTACGGGATACCATGTCTGCAGATAATATGCTTCCAGATGAATCGCTCGACCTGGGTATCCCTGATGTAAGCATAGGCTTCTGCCTCCACCCACTTGGTGAAATAGTCTGTTAAGACTAACAGAAAACGCTTCTGCCGTGACAGATGGAGGGGTCCGACGATGTCCATGGACCACCTCATGAACGGATATGGCGACGTGACCGAGGACAGCTGCTCCGTAGGCTGGTGAATTTTCGGGGCGTGGCGCTGACATTTTTCGCACTTAGCTGAAAATGATTCGCAATCGCTGATCATCGTCGGCCAGTAGTAACCGTGGCGCTTAATCTTAATAGCTAGCGCCCGTCCTCCAGAATGATTGCCACAAGAGCCACTATGTACTTCGTACATGATATGTCGAGCGGTTTGTCCTTCAACGCAGAGGAGTAAAGGTCCCGAGAAACCCCGCTTGTAAACCCTGCCGTGAAGAAGAACAAAGCGAGCGGCTTGGGCCTTAAGCTTGCGAGCTGCCCACTTGTTAGGAGGGGCTTCTCCTTTGTCGATGTAGTCGCGTATTGTGCCGAGCCAACTTGTGTCACACCCGTACGTTGTGTCTTGGGTATCCACCTCCGTTGGCATGGCGTTAATAGTTGTCGTGTTGGAGAGGGGTGCGAGAGTTCGGTCAATGCTGTTCTCTTCCAGGTCGTACTGGGTGGCAGGGGTAGGTGCTACGTCGGTTGTGGTAGCCGCTTCGGCTGGCAGAGTCGACTCGGCTGGCGAGGGTACCTCGGCTGGCGCAATTACCTCGGCTGGCGAAGGGGCAGCCTCTGTTGGAATATTCGTCCCGTCCGGCGTAAAAGCAGAATCATTTTCGGGAGGTCTAGGTGCTTGTTGTATTGTCAGCTTTTGCCCTAGAGGGGCCTCGCCGTCAGCGTCAGAGGAACCGGCTAAGTGATGCGGCCGTTTCCTTGGTCGAGTCGGCGGTAGGTCAGCTACTGGCTCCTCTAACTCGATGTCTTCCCCGTTTGCGATTCGCCTTGCTAACTCCTCTGCGTGTTGCGCCTTCTGGGAACGAGTAAGGACGTTAACCGGTTGTGGTGTAATGATGCTCGGGTGCTCTATGAACTCCACCGGAATGAAGCGCCGCAGACCCTTGTCAGATGTAGACGCAAGGGCTGCCAGGACGTCGGCATTAGTGTTTTCGCCTCTCGGAATTTGAGTCAATGAAAAGTGTGTGAATCGCGAGGCCATCTCCTTAACCAGTTTCAAGTAGGCTTCCATGCGGTCGTCCTTTGTTGCGTACGATCCGTTGAACTGGTTGGCTACTAACTGCGAGTCGCAGAAAGCGTTTACTCGTTCGATGCGAAGTCCGTGGGCAAGTTTTATACCGGCAATGAGGGCCTCATATTCGGCTTCATTGTTTGACGCAGGAAAGTTTAGACGAAATGACTGTTCCAGTATTTCACCGGATGGTGATGTCAGGCGTATCCCCACTCCGGAGCCACTCTTGCAGGACGAACCATCGACGTGGAGGTCCCAAGGCGAGTCTTGTTTCTCGTCGGTACCGCGTTCCTCTGGAAGCTCAATTAAAAAATCGGCCAACACCTGCGACTTTGCACAGGACCGACCACGATACTCGATGTCGTACTCGCTTAACTCGACGGCCCACTTGGCGAGTCTGCCAGACTGACTTGGACTGTGAAGGATTGATCCTAGTGGGAACGTGCTTAGGACAACTATCGAATGGGATTGAAAATATGGTCGTAGCTTCCGAGAGGACATGAGGACGGACAGTGCTAGCTTCTCCATTTGTGGATACCGTGTTTCAGCATCAGTAAGGGTTTTACTGACATAAAAGATGGGCTTCTGCTCGCCGAGTTCTTCGCGAACCAGTACGCCGCTTACTGCTGTTGGAGATACCGCGATGTATAGGAACAACGGTTCCCCTTCGACTGGTTTAGCAAGGACAGGAGGTGTGGCTAGATACTTCTTCAGTTGCTGGAACGCCGCCTCGCACTTGTCAGTCCACTCGAAATGTTTTATCTTTCGGAGGGCATCGTAGAAAGGTAAACACATGTCCGTAGAGCGGGAAATGAACCTATTGAGGGCGGCCACTCTTCCTGCAAGTCGCTGCACCTCTCGTTTATTTTTTGGCGAGGCCATCTCGATGAGGGCGTCAATCTGCTTTGGATTCGCCTCGATGCCGCGGTGGGTAACTAAGTAGCCAAGAAATTCGCCTGAAGTGACTGCAAACCGGCACTTTGCCGGATTAAGCTTCATGTTATATAAGTTGAGCTGTTCGAAGCATTCTGCCAAGTCTGAAATATGATCTTTCGTCTCGAGAGACTTTACTAGCATGTCATCGATGTAGACTTCCATTGTCTTTCCGAGTTGGCTAGCGAACATTTTGTTGACCAGACGCTGGTAAGTGGCGCCGGCATTCTTGAGGCCGAAGGGCATGACCCTATAACAGTAGATGCCGCGATCTGTGATGAAGGCGGTTTTCTCGCAGTCGTCTGGATTCATCATAATTTGATTATATCCCGAGAAGGCGTCCATGAACGATAAGAGTTTGTTCCCCGCCGTAGCTTCGACCAGTCTGTCAATGTGAGGGAGTGGGAAGCTATCTTTCGGGCATGCCTTGTTGAGGTCAGTGAAATCAACACAAATTCGCCACTTTCCGTTTTTCTTCTTGACGACAACTGGGTTGGCGAGCCAGTCGGGATACTTCACTTCTTGGATTGAGCCGACCTTTAAGAGGCGTGCTACCTCATCGTTGACAGCCTTCGCCCTTTCGGTCCCGAGTTTTCGGCGCTTCTGCTTTACTAGTTTAAAAGTGGGGTCAACGTTCAGCTCGTGACTCGTTATCGTGATGTCAATTCCAGGCATGTCCTCTGCCGTCCATGCGAATGTGTTGGTATTGTTTTTCAAGAAAGAGACGAGTTCTTGCTTGAGGTCATGGTCAAGTCCAGCCCCGACTTCGACACACCGCTCTGGATTAGCGTCGTCAATACAGACCGATATGACGGGGTCGCACGTTGGTCGTTCTGTTGCCATGCGAGCCCTATCGATCTGTAATTGCTATAGAAGCTTAGAGAGCTTCTTCACCGGTTCTCGATTTGTCTTTATCTTCTTATGCTTCTCCTCAGCAGTCATTATGGTGACGGGGTGTCGGTGCTTGTGCTCCACCATAATGCACATGCGGGACTCCTTCTGGCTGCCGAGAATAGTCTTCGTTCCTTGCGGGGTGGGGAATTTAAGGCAGAGGTGGTAAGTTGATGCCACGGCGCGCATGGAATTCAGCCATGGAGTTCCCATTGTAACGTTATAAATTGCTGGCTGATCTGCTACGGAGAAATCTACTATTTTCATTACCCCGCCGGCCAGCACCGGCAACTTGATAGTACCCATTGTCATTGTTGTGTCTCCGGAGAAACCCGTTAGGGGCTTAGGAAATGCTTTTATTGAAGATAGATCGATATTCATCCTTCTCAAAGTATCCCGAAAAATGACGTCCACCGTGCTGCCAGTGTCCACCAAGATCCTTGCGACGTCGCGATTGTCGATAATTAATTCGACGACGAGTGGATCGTCGTGTGGGCGGTCGATACCCGCTGTTTCCTTCTCTTCGAAGGTGATCACGTCGTTTGGGAGAGAAGAAGGTGCTGAGAAGTTGATGCTGACTTCGGCCCATCTCTGGAAAGCCTTGATATACGACACCGAATCCGAGCAGTAGCGAGACCCGCCCATGATCATGTTGATCCGCTGTCTTGGTTCGCGTGGCGGTTGCTCGTCGGTTCCCCTTCCTCGTTTTTGATTATCGCCATCCGTTCGATCAGGGTTGTCATTACCGGCGTCTATCTCGAAATCCTTTATGCTTACGTTGCCGCCAAGTTTTCCTTCTACTAGCTTCGCTGCAAGCTTTAAGCCGAGACCGCGACAGTTGGCGGTAGAGTGTCCTGCGATGTTGTGAAATTCGCAGTATGCCGTTTCATCGTAGTTGCTTTGGCCTCGCACCCAAGTGTTACTTCTTCCTCGGCCGCGGCTGCGTCCTCGGCCTCTGCCAAATCCAGATGACTCGATCTGGTAGTTATGAGCTCCTCGGAAGCCTCCTTCGTGCTGTACGAAGGTAGGATTTTGGGCTGCTTTCTTGCTTCCAGTTTGCCCTTGCGTTTGCGCCGCGTTGGGCTGGCTTGCAGGCTTGGTCTTTGCATGCTTTTGAGCTAGGATTCTCACCTCTTCTTCGTTTGCTGCAAACTCAGTAGCGCGGTGCATGGCGTCTTGTATCGTGAGAGGGCGGTTTACCGCGATCTCTCTTCTGAAATCAGACTCGTACCATAATGACTTCTTCAGGGCTTGGATGGCACCGTTGTCACTTAGTCCTCGGACCTTTGACAGCACCGCTTTGAAACGGTCAATGAAACTCTTTAAGGACTCGTTTTGTCCTTGGTTTAGAGACCAAAGGTCGGCGTCTTCGGTTTGGCGTTCCATGAACATGGCGTACTGCTTCATGAACGCCTCCATTAATTGCTTGAAATTATCGATGGAGTTTGGCTCTAGCCGAGAGAACCAATGTTGAGCAGGCCCCTTAAGGTGTTCGACGAACAAAAGGCACTGTCCTGCGTCCTTCTCCTCTGCCCGGAAGTTAGCTCGGCCCATAGCTATGGCAAAGGCAGTGATGTGGTCTGACGGGTCGGTTTTCCCTTCGTAGGTTGGCAGTTTTATCTTTCCTGGATCTGACACCCGAACCTTAGTGATTGTCACTGTGAAAGGAGTGTTCTGCGCCTCTTCCAGCACCAGATCGAGCTGGGGTACTTTGCTCGTAGCCCTGTGCATCTGAGATTGAACCGCCTTCATATCTTCGGCCGTTCGCTCCATCCTGGCGCGCATCTCGGCTATCTCAGCTTTCTGGGCACGCAATGCCTCGTCGCGTCGGTTGTCGAGCTGCTGGATCCAGTAGAGATCCTCGTCGCTGATGCCATCGAGGTCACCCTGCTCACCACCGCGGATCGACGCACCTCGGCGCACCTCAGTTCGCTCCACCGAGTCGGGGTTGGCTGGTGCAGTGCGTCTCACGTCGGTTTGTCTTCCTGGATCGGCCTCGGTCGGCTGCTCCTCGTCTAGGTTGACGACCTGTGGTGGTCCATCAGCGGGACGCGTATTCTTCTCGAGAGGTCGGGTTGTACGCCCTTCGTTGCTTTCTTCGCCTGTCTCTGAGCTGTTGTATAGCGGCAGGAAAGTCCGAGTTCTTGGCGCGCCCTCTGGTGTTGAGAAGAGGTTGGTTGGGATGAGTTGCTCTCCGAGCCGCCTACGCATGGTTTGGCCTCGGCCTCGGCCCGCCGAAGCGAGGGTGTCCAGTCTGTTGTTGATCGAAGCGTTCACCTTCTCTTGATCTTCTTGCCTTTTGAGCATCGCAGCCATCGATGCCTTGATCTGGTTCAGCACTTCCAGTGCAAGCGCTGCGTCCGTTGCGGCCTGGTTGGGGTTTTGCGTCATATCGGTAGCGATGTTGGCGTCGCCCTCCTTGTTGCCGGAACCGTCGGCGGTCTGGTCGACGCGGTTGAGGTCGGAATTGTCGGTGCGTTCGTTAGTCATCTTTGGTTCGTTTGTGTGGTGATTTCCTTGAGTAAGAAGATCTCTATTTATCCCCTTAGACGGCGCCAAACTGTGGAAGGCGGAATCACACAGTTAGATTTGTTTAGGGTTCAAGAGGGATGGAGTCTTCAAGGTGCAAAATCACAGAGCAAGAGATTGAAGTTAGGTTTTTATTGCTGTTTTTGTAAAGTTTAAGAATACAAGAATTGTCTAAAGAATTGCCCATCCCCTCCTAAGAGGGTTTACATTTGCTTATATAGTCCTAGGTCAATGAAGCCACCCTAGAAAAATAAGGAAGTCTTCCTTATCTTCAAAGTCGGCTGCGCGGAGTGGGCTGCGCCAACTTGCTCGGCCCATCTTGCCATGTCTTGGGCTTGGCTTGTCTCGTTATTGACTCTGCTAATGGACTTCATTTCGAACTTGTCTTTCCCTCCAAGTGATATGTTCAGACTTGACGGGCTTAACGCCACAGCTTCGCCGCTCCGATGGCATTGTCATGTCGCTGACTCGTCCGGTAAGCCACCTCGTCGGATATTGGGTAACCAGGCCAAGCAGTCATTTTTCATCTGGTTGTATACTTGGTCGTTTTCCTGGTTTGATCTTACCGTGGTGGAATCCGACCCCCACAACGACCACCCTAGCATCGATGAAGGCGGACCCTCCGTAGCAGAGCTATACAAGAGGGAGCAGCAGCATAGGGCGCGAAAACGATCTCGAAATGCGGAGATCGCTGAGATACAAGCTCAGATGGAGCGGATTGTCTCCGACCTAAAGACTAAACAAGTGAGTGAACCTGCTCAGGCTGCAAACCTCGGTACGCCAAAGAAAGGCAATCCCGCCTCCATCCAGTAGGAGGGGGGATCTGTAGGAGCTCATAATTACCAAGTAGAATCATCGGGTTAAAGGCTTTTACAATGAACTACGAGGCGAATTGATGCTTGAAAAGTGTACGTAGGTAGCTTGTCTCCGGACGAGTTCAGTTGCCCTCATCCGTCAAAAAGGAGGCAGGGTATCAGCTATGTCAACAAAATCAGGGGCGACCAACACATTCTTCTCCGAGATCCCGTACCTCTCTCGGAGAGGTCACAGCGACTCCGCGTCTAAAAGAGAAGACCTATGAGGATCTGGATGAATCATTGCCTTTCGCTTCCTCCTAGTCGTTTTCGTTTGTTCAACCTCAACAAACATGGCTTCATCATCTCTCTCAATGCTAGAAGCTCACGAGTTGAACGTAGAGGAAGAAGGTGATGATAACGATGCATCGGCTGTGCCAGGTGGAATCATGGGATCCTCATCATTCAGAAGAATCACGCCACCGACATCTTTACGTCGAGTCCTCGGGTCTTTGCTGTCAGCAAGGCTCTTCGGGTCATCGGCGACAAGGTCATCGGAGACGTTGGCGGCGACGTCGACGTCTTTCGACCTGCGATGGCTCGGAGGAACAATGACGTCATGACTGTGAGTCCCCGAAATCAAGCCCTCAGTCACGGTCCTCGGCGGTAAGAGGGTCTTTGGTGGCACGAGGGTCTTCGGAGACGCGACGGCCTTCAGAACCAACGCGGTCGTCGTCGTTCCCGTGGTCATCGGCGTCGTGGTCCTCGGCGGCAAGAGGGTCTTCGGTGGCACGAGGATCTTCGGAGACGCGATGGCCTTCGGAACCGATGCGGTCGTCGTCATCCCCGCGGTCATCGACGTTGAGTCTTGTCTCCTCCATAACCACAAATTTATCTAGACACATCAAATTCAAATATCAAAGGTCAAACATTAGAACCGTGGCCAAGACTTGTTCATCATCAATGGATCTAAGATCAAAATACAAGGAGTATTCCAAGGGTCTATCCAACACAAAGCTTATTCCATCAACAATCAAAGCTTGTTGATCAATAAAGACCAAGGATTCAAGGGTTTCCTCTTAGCAATCTACAATAATTAATGCTTGTTATCCAACACAACAAAGCTTGTTCTTCATGAAAATCTAGATGGACAGGCGAGCAAAACAACTCAGGCCGCGAACACCACTATCACTAGTCCTCTTTAAAGGATTTTACAACGAACTATGAGGTGACTTGATCCCTGCAAAGGGTACGTAGGCAGCTTGTCTCCGGGCGAGTTCAGTTGCCCCCTTCCGTCAAAAGGGGGGGAGTGGGGGTACGTATACTCACATCTTTGACAAATTATTTGCTAGAAACATCAAGCACTTGACATAAGTCTCACCAACTTCGTCAGCTACGTTCTCTATGGCTGTTCATAATTTTTGCTTCCAGCAAGTTCGTTCCGCAACCGTTGCTGTTGGCCACAGCAACGATGTGTGAACTCGAACACAAAAACATCCATCATCGGATCTCAAACGCGCTATATAAGTACTAATATTCAGCATTGGGGTGGATGAACCAACTGATCATTCAAAAATCCAACAGCATCGTTGGTAAAAAGCAGCTACCAATGGTTATTCAGTTTGTAGACTGAATTATCATTCTGAAAACCCAGCAACACGTTGGTAAAAGCCAAAGGTGTGTTCGTTCTCAGACAGACGTGTTCAGAGAATGGCACCATTCCACAAACCCAACAACAACGTTGGTAAAAGCAGAGCGTAAACGCATTCGCGATTTCGCTACCCTGCAACCACGTCTTGAGCGTGAACAACCACCAACTTACGAATTCCTTTTAAGACTTAGTCAACGAAGCGAGTACTATTACTCTTGAAGTTCTTATGATCGATCAAAGAACATAACGAGCTTACCTCATAAGAAAGGGAAGAAACAAAAGTCGCATTCATTATCATCCTGCACTCGCTACAATGTAAGGTAAACATAATCATATCGAGGATACAAACCATCCAACGCCAAAAGTCATGGATAACAACATTCGAAAATTCAATGGAATTCATAAGCAAAAATCATAAAATATGCTAAGTCCAGAATAAGATCATGAAACGCGAAAGCCAGTCAATCATCGATCTTCTCATCGCTATCCTCCTCGGGTCTTCGTCGCTAACAAGCCTCACCGGGACTTCGGAGACATCGATGTCAGTGTCATCGGCTCCGAAAAAACAACGCCTCGGGTCCCGATGATGTCGTGACGGTGAGTCCTCGAAATCGACCTCTCGGGACAGGTCTTCGGCATGATCGTTGGGTCTTCGTCGGCATTGATGTCTTCGGCATCACAGTCTTTGGTGCCGCGGTCTTCGGTGTCATGGTCTTCGGCTCCGCGGTCTTCAGTATTCTCGAGCGAGAACATGGGAGCCTCGGTTCGAGCCGTTAGAGTCGTCGGAACCCGAACTCGTTAAGTGACATTATCACTCTCGGAAATCATGTTTCCATTGCCTAAGGCGTCATTGACGTCAATGATCGGAACACAAAGTCTTAAAATCTTCGTAAAAATATGAAGTATTAAAATCTTCACAAAAACATGAAGTCTTAAAATCTTCACCCAAAACCATTATCAGCGACGGTGTTGTCAGCTCCGGAGAGCAAAGCGAAGTCTTAAAATCTTCAATAAACAAAAGCTTAACGCTTATAGTGTTGTCATCACTAATGACATGAGCCAACAGCATCACGCTAACAGTAACGTCATAACTTTGAACGACAACATCCCAACTTTGAACATCGACCCCAATGATCCTTAATCTCGATACTATTATCGCTAACACTACCGAGCTGGGAGGCTAACTGTTGGGGTCAGATTTCACCCGCTCAACGTCAATGTTCAAAGTTTGGCTAACATAACAAACGTACATTAAATCACGTTGACATCTAGAGAATATATGGTTCCTAAGTCGTTTCTAGACAAGTCTTCTCCGATCCTAACTCCTCTCCGCTTGCAAGATGAAGTCTTCTTTGCCTGCGAGGCGAAGTCTTCTCCGCCTGCGAGACGAAGTCTTCTAGGTCTTGCTTTCATGCATCAACACAGGGGCCACCGATGACTCTGATAGGGTGACACCGAAGACTCTGGCAGAGATGACACCGAAGACCCCTGCTTTCGCCTCGCAGGAAAGATCATGTCTTCGTCTCGCAGGAAAGATCATATCTTCGCTCCGCAAGAAAGACCCGAAGTCTTCCTGCATTGGGCTTCAGCCCGAAGCCAGTTGAGAGGACAAGCCCAGATATCTCCAAAAGATAAGCATAACAGCTACGAAGCGACGTCGTAACGACCGCAGAAGCTTGGAGTTTCAACGCTGAAGCCCAGTCCAGACGAAAAGGAAATCCGCGAAGACTAGGAAACTTAACATAATCCTTCATGGAAAACCTAGCCGACTTAAGAACACTATATATGTCGATGTATAAACCCTTGTAAAGGTATCCACAACTTGGTTGACAAAAGCATACACAGCAATAAAAAAAATTTTTTGCTCATCGTTTTCTTTCGTAGCTTAACTTAGAAATCCATGCTTTCTCTCGAAACCCTTACAAATCTAATTGTGCTAGTCTTGGTTCCCACATTCTACACTCCTAGTGAAACGAACCATTTAAAAAAATCTTAAAAATATGACGAATAAAAGATTTTGTGTTTATACTATTGTCAATCATTTTGTGTTTATAATTGGAAATTGTCTTTTTTTTCAGTTTAACCCACAAACTTATATTTGTTCAGCTAGCGAACTACGCATTGTGTTTTTTTTAATTAGTGCTGATGTTATTTTTTTATGTAAGTTAAATATTGTAGTGGTTAATAATATAAGCATTAATATAAATCTTGTACTTTTCTTTAACTATTGTGTATGTTTTTAATGTTAAATTCATTCTATGAAATACATTATATTAATGGTTATTGAATCTTATTAAACGGGTTTTTTTTTTATGCATTTCCGCTATTTGGATAAGAAAAAGAAAATATATGCATGTCAAAGAAAAATCTTGATAATTGATCATTGAAATATAATGTTTGGCAATGTTATTTACAAACTCATAATTCGAACTAATAGCTAGAAGACATTTTGGTGTGTACTCACATAAGCAACAAAAAGTATCTAGATGGAAGGAAACAAAAGTGTCTTACCTGATTTGATAATTCTATTTTGTCAGTTATGTTCAATCAGTTTGAGTCTGATCAAGATCTAACATGGAAGCAAAGACACGACAAACTGAAAATGATAGAGACAATGGAGAGTAAATCCTCTTAATTGCGTAATATATGTTTGTTTACATTCTTTAGAAATCTTTTCCGACTTTTTTTAAAAAATTTTGTTTCATTTTAACCACAATTTTTTTTGTTCGTCATTGTGCTCCTTTGTCTCACTTTAACTCATATTTTCCGTCTTCTTTATTGTCACCCTTATCCAAAATAAATGTTTTTGGAAAACACTTAAACCACTTTTATGTAGAAATTGTAGAAAATCTAGAGTTTTGTTAAAAGATTTGCATTTTATTATAGTCGCCCATTCTATTCCACAATGTGAGGAAGAATGTGTAGAGCGAGAAGACTCTAGTGAGTTTTTTTATCCTCGGTATGTTTTCAAAAATCATAGCATAACCAATCCACAATAAGCAAAATAATATACTTCACCTTTAATTCATGCATGGTGGAATAATATTCGAGATTTCAAAACAAAAATCCAATATATTACGAAAACAGGACTCAATCGAGAGTTTACCTAAACGAATCTATTAATTTTTAATTGTAAATTACACTTTCAAGCTTCAAGTATGACTAAACAACCTACTTTTCAACTTTGTTAACAAAGTACCACATTTCGGAGACAAAGCATCCAGCAGTTCCTACTAAAAAACAGATTATATATATATATATGAAAGTTAGAATCATTAGAGTATACATGAATACCTAAAAAATTTTATCTTCCATCTTGAAATGAGTAGTAAAAATTGTGAGTAGGGGTGTATAAACTATGACCTAACCAACAGTTTGATAGTTGTTAAGATATATACAATCAGAAAATATACAACTATTCACGAAGGAAGAGAAAACTCCTTTGATTTCATGTGGGACTGGGAGACCGACTGGGAGACCCAAAGAGAGTGGTAAATCATCTTGAAGACTTCGTGTTTGGTTTCTCAAGGAGACGGAGTGAGCCAAATCGGTTTACCTTTTGTTCAGTCCTTCAACGATGAAAGAGAAGGCACCAAAAGTGAGAGCTTTGTAGCTTTGGTTGTGGTGCACCTGTAAACATAAGATCATGCCGAGTTCTTAGGTCAGATATGCATCTTCAACATGAAGTTATCACTCTGCTACTTTTTAAGTTATAGCCTAATAAGAAGCCAATGTCTACTCTTTAGTGCATATAGAGAAAAAGGAAACTGTGTAATAAGTTGAGTAATTTTTTAAAGCAAAGTCTCAAATTGAATGTGAAGGTCCATCATCAAATTCCTGTCAAAGGTAAATAGCTCATCATCTTAGTTGGAAGGGAATAGAGCCGCTAAAATATTTACAAATATTGAGATATGAAATCAATAAGTTCAGAAATATGATGTTCTTACCCAAGAAACTAAGAGCAAGGCCAGTGCAGCAAAAGTTAATCATAAGAAGTAATAACCAATCAAAGGAAAAGCAAAAAAGAGAGTTCAAGAAGACAACTATATTCGACCAAAAAAAAAGAAAAGAAGACAACTATATATGTAGACTTGCCTTGTTCTCTCAGAAGTATTAACTTGTGCGGTGAAAGTTCCTGGCGTTTTCTGCATCTTTAAAATCTGGAAGTGCTCGTCGACCTAATGCATTCAAACCAGAAGCACTTTTGTCTCAGATTCATTTATATACAAAACCAATGAAATTGAAAACACAATAAAGTAAATATCATATGCATTGGAGAAAAACTTTTACTTGAACATGATCTCTCCACTCGCATAGACATTCCCAACGCCCTTTGATCTGTGGGAAGCAACAACAAAACCGTGCAGCTTAGTTTACAAATAAAAAAAAACAAACTGAATATTTCCTCAAACAATTTAGTGGCTTCAAAATGAATGATGCATCTGATTTCTTTAGTTTGGCTTGTTAGAAATATGGCGAGCAAAGAGTAGATCACAAGAGTCACTACATACGTTTTTCCCCATTTATGTGATCCATGTAGTTTGCTGAATCTTTAACAAGACATTCACAAACGCGACAGAAATAACCGGTCTATGAGAAAACATAGATCATTAGTCCAATATTAATGGCTGAAAAATGGAGATGATGTGAACATAAGCTAAGATACGCTTATGTCCATGATTAGGTGAAGGGAATAATATAGCAATTAATTGAAATTGGAAGAGAATAATTAAATATCCATTAGACTGATTCATGGCCTTGGGAGGAAGAAGTAGGAGGAAAGGGGATTGAATCGTAAACTTTTGTAAGCGAATAAAGAGGGAGATAAAGAGGCTGGAGAGTTATAGAAGAAAGAATTAGAAGAGATCCCTCAGGTTTAGGTTTGACACGTGAAGCGTCACTAATTGGATCTCTTTTGTAGATTTGAAGAGCGATGGGTTGTAAGGAGGATATGGTTTATATAAGGTACAGAGTGGAAGGTGATGGAGGAGCGGATTGTGGACTGTGGGCCATTAAAGCCATTGAATTGTGATAACTCGTAGGAGAATGACGCTGAGGAAGTGGTGTGTAGCTGTAACGGTGGTCGGATTTAAGAACGATAGGAAGAAGAATCGTGAGAGAGAGAGGAAACGTTGGCTGCATTTTCTAGGGCGGAAAACAGAGGTAAATTTGAGTTCTTTTATTGAAATAAATAAGTTGCAAATAGGTTCTGGGCTTTATGGTGATGGGTTAGATTTTTAAAAACAATTCGTTTGGAAATTAAGGAATGAAAGTCAAGGGGATTTGCAGGTTTGTAGAGCTCTTTTCTTTTGCTGATGTGGAGGCCTTAACGAGCCCCAATTACTTCCTATTAGTTAGTACTAGGTTTTCTACCCGCATTACGTTTGGGTTTGTGTTACCAATATACGCATTTAATATATATATATTTGGATTTGTTAATTTTTAAATGATTTAGACGTAGACATTTACGAATTCAAAAGTGTTATGGTAAAAAGTGAAACAATCGTAGATAATTAATTAATTAATTTACCATAAAAATTAAAAAAATTTTAAAAAATGCCACTTTTCAAGTCAACATATTGGATTTTCGTGGAACAAAAAGAAACAAAAGTTGCCTAAAATGGGTAGCTTACATACTAATCTCGAAAAGAAGGTTATGTATCTCCGTATGTGATTTCTTCTTTCGAAGGAGGTTAAACAAAATCTGAGAATCGGAGCATACGTGTAAGGTCTCAGAACCTTTTTCTCGAGCCTTCTGTAGTGCATTGATCACAGCCCATGATTCGGTTGCGAAGACCGATGGAACATTTGATATGGAGTCGACATATTCCTCATTATTGTTCTAAGCTTCATTCTTGAAAAACCATCCTAAGTCCCCTTGTGCACTTTCTTTCTCTAAGCGGCATCAGTACCGTACCGTTCCCTAGCATATTCTCATTGTAGTTTGAAAGCATAGAGACACTTCTCTTTGGTAGCTCATCTTGAGCAGCTTGCCACTCTTTTACAACCTGCAATTTGCTGGAAATTCAGCAGTTTGCTTTTAAATAATTATGGGTTAAATGTTTATCCAAACGTTCTCTCAGTTCTTCTTCATCACCAAATGTTTTTATACTTGTAAAAAGTTGATGACAGTTAAGAATCTTCTTCTTTCAAACTTGCAGAGTCATCGTCTTTGAAGAGAATTTTTTCCAAAGTTCTCATTTTTGTACAAACATGTATCTTCAATTTCCATGTTCAAATGGCTACACAAAAGTATAGTTAACTACCATTCATACTTAGTAGTAGGAAAAATCGTCTAAAACAAAATCTAAATAGACATAACACAATGTTGTTCCAAAACGACTTCTTTAAAATGTAGTTTCCGAGATAGACTGTGGTGGGAGAAAAATGGATTTGCTCCTTGTAAAATCCAAAGAAAAAAAAAGAAAAAAACAACACGAACTTCAAAATTGCATATATTCAGACACCAAAGTCAAAAAAGTTTATATTCCTCTCATTCAAGAATCCATGCTTTCTTTGAATGAACTTGCATATGCTTCTTTATGCAAATCTTGCTTTAGTACACAAATCAATTTCAGTACAAAAGAAATTGAGTATCATAGAAAAAAGGATATCAATATATTATGTATTCTATTAAATTTCATACATCCCTTATGTAAAACCTTGTTTCTAAGGTCTCATTTTCCTACGATGTAAGGATATGTTATTGTTAAAAGAACATAATATAACATGAAGAAAGATTTGATGAATAATTTGATGGCTAACTAATTAAGGAACTTGAAGATCATGTAAATAACATCACATGCTTAGACAAACCTCGCCTCAAATAATTAGAAGTACATGTGACCCTCTTAATCGCAAAATCCATCAAACGAAGCAAATAAATCATCGCGCGGTAAAACAAATACTTTACTTGATACATGTAATAAAGCAATAAACTTGTGTCGATATATCATAAGAAAGAACAATACCATATAAAAAAAGCATGACTCGTAAAGCATGAGAAGAGACTAATTAATGAAACAAAGATCAACATATTATAAACATGCAAAAATAGACCAAGCAAAAGTCAATCTACCTTAGATCTATAGTATACACCATGAATCAATATGCTATATTGAATATTGAAGCATAAGTAAAGCACCGTAAATTTGTCATGACTAAATTAAGCACAAATCGGTTAATTATAAATCATGAGATTACTTACCTCGATCCAAAACGGAAACGGATGTTAGAGAAGGAGCAGAGATAAGAGATGGAGTCCATCGAAAGACGGAGATGGTGGAGGCGTAGGCTTATTACTTCTAGCCTAGTACTCAGATCAACACCGTCTTTTGAATTCCGATTCCCATTAGTATAAGCTGGTTAATGAGCGTTTGGTGGTTTCTACATACTGGTCTTCGATTTCCTCTTACGATCATAAGCACATTCTCTTAGCCTAATCAGGCAACAAACACCATAATTCTAAATTCAACTACTTTTTTTTTGATAATACTCTAAAACCAACTTAAACGCATCTTCTGCGCTTTTACACTTGTTCTTGTCCGAATGAAGTAAAAGAGTTAAATTTTTGTATTTTTTTCATTGTTTCATCATCAGTTAAAGGATCAACACCGAAAACTCCATACCAATTAGCTTCTCCTTTTTCGTTCTTTGATGTAGAGATATAAACATTGATCATTATCAATAATTGTTTGAACCATCAAGCTTAGGATACTAATTCTTAGTCTTGTTAACGATTTTTTTCGCTCCAACGTAATCATTCTATATTACTATAAAAGTTCTTCTCTGCAATATCAATTTTCCTTCTAGCTTCATCTTTATTACATTCCATCTTTTTCCTAATCTCTTTTGTAGTTAATTGAGAATGAATGTAATATCCTATTCTATTGGGATAATAATTGATTAGAATGTGAGAGCATCATCAATGGAGGGTTTTTAAGTCCGGTTCTTAAATATAAAATTATTAAAACACACACTCTCTCTTTCTTTTACTCAACTTTTTACTTTCTCTTTCATCATTTTACTCAACTTTTATTAATTTTATATTTAAACACTCTCCATCATTTTAAAAATACTCTCCAAAAGTTCTTATTTAAGCAACTTTTTCTTCTTTTTACTCAACTTTTATTAATTTTATATTTAAACATACTCACTATCTTCTCTTTATTCAAATTTTATATTTCAATACACCCCACAAAAACACTCTTTTTCTTCCTTTTATTCAAATTTTAATAATTTTATATTTTAAAAACTCTTTAAGCACCCCCCATTGATGATGCTCTGATATTAATTTTGCCTTTATAACAGAATATCTAAATTTTTTGGAAATTTGAAATAGTAACATTTTTTAAATATTTAAGATTTTTAAATTAAGGAAATTTGCTAATCTAAAGTTGAAATAGGAAATTAAATCCACAAAAATTTGGAAATTACTTGGATTTATGAGCTAATGATATAAGGAAATCATGTCTTATTTTATAATTATTATCAACAAAAACAAAATTAACCTAATTCTAAATATTCGACGTGACATGCTACTATAGGTGGATATAAATCCTATGTGGACGCTTTTATGAGTTTATAGCCTCAACTTTTATATAGTATAGAAAATTAAATCCACAAAATTTGGAAATTACTTGAATTTATGAATGATATAAGGAAATCATGTCTTATTTTTCAATTATTATCAACAAAAAAAAATTAACTTAATTCTAAATATTTGACGTGACATGCTACTATAGGTGGATTTAAATCCTATGTGGACGCTTTTATAAAATTATAGCCTCAAATTTTATATAATCTAAAGTTGAAATAGGAAATTAAATCCACAAAAATTTAGAAATTACTTAGAATTATGAGCTAATGATATAAGGAAATCATGTCTTATTTTTCAATTGTTATCAACAAAAACAAAATTAACATAATTCTAAATATTTGACGTGGCATGTCACTATAGGTTGATTTAAATCCTATGTGCATTCAATCTTTTTTAGTTTCTTGTAAAATTTCCTAATCTCTATTGTAATTATATTATTTTTTTGTGGATCGTTGGGAAATTTTTCCTAATATTTTTGTAGTTAATTGAGAACGAATGTAATATTCTATTCTATTGGGATAATAATTGATTAGAATGTAATTCCGGTAGTGAAGAGAAATGGTTAGAGGTACTAGAGTTTCTGTTGTGGGTAGTGCAGAGAGAGATGGCTAGAGTTGCTGGAGATAGAGGCCGTAGTGATTGTGGAGGCCGTGGTGGTCGTGGACGTGGGTGCGGGCGGAGACTTGTAAGTGAGTCTGCTGCAGTGTGTGTGGCCCAGGGTTCCACGAGGGAGCAGGTGGCAGATTCACAGACGTTTCAAGAGGGGTCCATGGGTTTGGCTAGTGTGAGTGCTAGTGTGAGGACTGGTGGGACTAGTGAGGGTCCCGGCATGACCAGTGTTATGGCGGGTGCTGTCGCGGGGTTAGCCCAGGACCGAGATGATCGTTTGGCGAGTTTGCTATCGTTGATCTTTAAGCGGTTATCGGGAGGGGTGCCGGCTCAAGGTCAAGCTCCGGGAGTGCAGCCGGGTATGGCTGGCGTGCAACCGGGTGTGGCTGGTGTTCAGTCGAGAGTGGCTGGTGTGCAGCAGAGGGCTGCAGTTGTTAAGGAGCTTCCATCCTACCTGAGGATGATGGAGTAGATGCAGAGGATTGGTACCCGGGTTTTTCTCGGGCGGTGCCAAGACTGAGGTAGCCGATGAGTGGCGGGGGAGATTGGAGCGTAATTTTTGATCTCTTGGGTGTCCAGAGGGATACCGGGTGATCTGGCAATTCATTACCTTGATGGTGATGCACATCTCTGGTGGAGAGGTGTGGTAGCCAGGAGAGTGCAGGCGGAGATGGCCTGGGATGACTTTTTGGCGGAGTTTAACGGCATGTCCTTCCGCAAGGGGTGTTGGAGTCGAGGTTTTTGGGAATTAATTCAAGGTGACCGGTCGGTTCGGGAGTTCTATGCTGGGTTTAGCAGAATTCTGGTGCATGCGGGTAGAGGTATGAAGGGAGAGTTGGCCCAAGTGAAGAGGTTCTTGAGAGTACTTCGAGGTGTTTTGACGACTCACGGTAGAGCGAGCAAGTTCACTTCGAGTTGGTTGAGACTATTGCAGCAATCGAGGAGAACCTGAGGAAGTAGGCTGTGGTGGATAGTCCACTTATTCAGCAGAGGAGGTCCTAGCAGCAGAAGGGTCTGAGCAAGGGCAGCAAGCCTGCGCAAGGACAGAAAAGGAAGTGGGAGAGCACTTCAGGGTCAAATTAGAGTGGTTGGAGATGCTTCGGGTATGGAAGCATGGATCACGGATTGGTGAGCTATCCTAGGAAGGAAGATGCTTGGGATTCTAAGGGTTCTTAGGCACATGGAATTTGTGCAGGGACATTGTTGGTGGGCGGTTGTGAGTCCCATGTTTTAGTTGATTCTGGAACGACGATATTCTTATGGAAATTCGGTTTAAAAAGTGTTCAAAGGAACCCTCTGTTTACCGTAAGAAAGTTAGTGATGATCTTTTGGTCGTTGGTATATACGTTGATGAATTATTTGTCACAGGGACAAGTCTAGATGTCATTATCAAATTTAAGGAGGAGATGGCTTCTAAGTTTGAGATGAGTGACCTTAGGAGGTTGACATATTATCTTGGAATCCAGGTGAATCAACATCAAGATAGAATAAGTTTGAATCAAGCACGCTATGCTCAAAAAGTGGATTTTTGGTTGGTGCGTTGATCGACACAGGGTGAGTGTGTCAGTCAACACACGTGTTTTGGACTTGTGAGAAGTCGTGTTCTGGGCGTTGCGTCGATTAACACAAAGGGTATGTGTCGATCGACACGGGTTGATTTTGAACCGACATATTCGATTTCAAATTGTCCGGTTCGCATGGTTGGTTAGAGAAAACCCTATGGGGCAGTATAAAAAGGGAACAGAAGTGTTTAGGCTGCGTTTTTGGGCAGAAAACACTCAGAAATCAAAGTGGAGACAGAGGATTTTCGTAGGTTGTGAGAGAGAAGAAGAGAATGTCGTTTTGGAGACAGTTCTGGCTGTTCTAGAAGAGTAGAGGAACAAATAGTATAATCAGATCGGATTGGAGTGAAACTTCTAGGGTAAGTTCTCCACTCTCGTATCTAGCTTTGGGAGAAATCGGTTTGTCATTTGGATTAGTATTCTGAGACTTATAGTTGTTTTTCCGAGAGAGATTCGTGCAGAATTAAATCTGTGATCAGTCCATTTCGTGGGAGTTTTCCTGTCAAACCAGAAGGAATTAGGAGGCAATCTATATAGCGTTGGAAAGGTCTTGGTCTCACGATTCAAGATCATGTTTCAGATCATGATTCCGGTATACTCTCCGTTCTCAGGGTGTTTTCGAAGTTGGCTGGTTGTTTATGTTTTCATGAACCCTAATCCAGTTTAGGAGAAACTCTAATTGGTTTGGTTAACCAGTTTGGGTTGGTTCGGTTTGGTTAATCAGATTGGTTTGGTTGGTTAGTTTAATCGACTGATTCGGTTTGGGTTAACCGATTGGTTTGGTTTACAGTGTTCATCAGGCTAAAGCCCAGAAGTCAGAGGAGTGTTGCCAGAGGTTGAGGTCTGAGGCAATTGATAGGCTAAGGTGAGTGCGTGACCATAGGCTTATCTGGGTAAATAATTGGATAGAATGTGTTGTTGTGTTTTTTTGGTTGGATTCGTGTTGTATTGTTGAGTTTTACACAGGAGATCGATGCGATACAAACCGGAATCGATCCGTGAGAGGATAGGTTCGATTCTGGGTTTCTGCGTCCTGCGTCGATCGAGAGATGGTGGTTGTGTCGATCAACACACTGATGATGCATCGATCGATACATGCTGGTTGTGTCGATCGACGTAGGGTCTGTCTGCTTATTCTCGTTTGATTGTTTCGTTTATGCATTGTTGATTGCTCATCCTGGTATTGTATGTCTTTCTTATGCCTGTGTGTATAGCCTGTAGATGGGATGACCGTCTCACTGAGTATTTGTGATAATACTAACGCATCTCTTTTTGCCATGTGATGCAGGTAAAGAGAAATTGTGATCGTGGAATCATGGCTGGGAAGAGAAGATGATCTAGAGTCTCGATTGTGTTGTTTTATCGTATTGTTTAGAACCGCTAGGTTGCTGGTTTGATGAATTGGATTATGGAATTGGTTATTGGGTTTAATGATTAATTCGGTTGATTGATTTGGTTTGAATTCCGCTGGTTTAATTGTTATTTGAGTGTGCTTGATTGGATTTTGAGAATTAATGTTTATGGGAACATTAATTTGAATCCAATGTAATTAAAAAAAAAAAGGTTGGGTTGTTTCAGTTTGGTATCAGAGCCCTTATGGTTCTAGGGCGGGTGCACTTGATTTATTGATTATGTGAGTTAGTCAATTGATTGTTTTGTGGGTTTGGAGTCCTAGATCATCTTCTTCGAGCCTTCAATGAGATTCAACGGTATGTGTTGTTTGACTTTTCTAGCTTTCTAGTATGCTTAGTTTCTGTTGTGGGTAGTGCAGAGAGAGATGGCTAGAGTTGCTGGAGATAGTGGCCGTAGTGATTGTGGAGGCCGTGGTGGTCGTGGACGTAGGTGGTGGGCGGGGACTTGTAAGTGAGTCTGCTACAGTGTGTGTGGCCCAGGGTTCCACGAGGGAGCAGGTGGCAGATTCACAGACGTTTCAAGAGGGGTCCATGGGTTTGGCTAGTGTGAGTGCTAGTGTGAGGACAGGTGGGACTAGTAAGGATTCTGATATGACCAATGTTGTGGCGGGTGCTGTTGCGGGTAGCCAAGGACCGAGATGATCATCTGGTGAGTTTGCATAGTTGATCTTGGAGCGGTTACTAGGAGGGGTGCCGGCTAAGGGTCAGGCTCCGGGAGTGCAGCCGGGTATGGCTGGCGTGCAGCCAGATGTGGCTGGTGTTCAGCCGGGAGTGGCTGGTGTGCAATAGAGGGATACGGTTGTGGAGGAGCTTCCATCCTACCTTAGGATGATGGAGCAGATGCAGAGGATTGGTACCGGGGTTTTTCTCGGGCGGTGCCAACACTGAGGAGGTCGATTAGTGGCAGAGGAGATTGGAGCGTAATTTCTGATCTCTTGGGTGTCCAGAGGGATACTGGGTGATCTGGCAGTTCATTACCTTGATGGTGATGCACATCTCGGTGGAGAGGTGTGGTGGCGAGGAGAGTGTAGGCGGAGATGGCCTGGGATGACTTTTTGGCGGAGTTTAACTCAAAGTCCTTCCGCAAGGGGCGGTGGATCGGTTGGAGTCAAGGTTTTTGGGAATTGATTCAAGGTGACCGGTCGATTCGGGAGTTCTATGCTGGGTTAAGCAGACTTCTGGTGCATGCGGGTAGAGGCATGAAGGGGGAGTTGGCCCAAGTGAAGAGGTTCTTGAGAGGACTTCGAAATGTTTTGACGACTCGCGGTAGAGCGAGCAAGTTCGCCATGAGGACGGAGTTGGTTGAGACTGTTGCAGCAATCGAGGAGGACCTGAGGAAGTAGGTTGTGGTGGATAGTCCATTTGTTCAGTAGAGGAGGTCGCAGCAGGAAGAGGGTCTGAGTAAGGGCAGCAAGCCTGCGCAAGGATAGAAGAGGAAGTGGGAGAGCCTTCAGGGTCAAGTTAGAGTGGTCGGAGATGCTTCGGGTGTGGAAGCATAGATCACGGATTGGCGAGCTGTCCTAGGAAGGAAGATGCTCGGGATTCTTAGGGTTCTTAGGCACATGGGATTTGTGCAGGGACCTTGTTGGTGGGCGGTTGTGAGTCCCATGTTTTAGTTGATTCTGGAGCGACGAATTGCTTCATTATTCCAGAGTGCACGAAGAGCAGCGGAATCCAGAGCGATTTCGGTGAGTAGTCGGGAGTAGCTAAAGTTGCTAGAGGGTAGTCTTTAGCTACTGCGGGCAGACTCGAGGTATGGATGTTCTGGTGGCGGGGGAGTAAATGCCAGCAGATCTGATTATCAGTCTGGTGGAGCTGTATGATGTCATTCTGGGGATGGACTGGCTGGAGTGGTACAGGGTCCATTTGGATTGTCATCGAGGACGAGTCGTGTTTGAGCGAGAGGTAGGGAGGTTGGTTTATAAGAGTGTGAGACCGACTTCCGGGAGTCTCGTGATTTCAACGATTCAGGCTGAGCAGCAGATTGAGGAGGGTTGCGAGGCGTATTTGGCAATGATTATGATGCCAGAGTCTGTTGGAGAGGTGGCCGTGGATGATATTCGGGTCGTTCAGGTTTTTGAGGATGTTTTTTCGGTCGTTGTAGGGATTACCGCTGTCTCGGTCTGATCCTTTCATGATTAAGTTAGAGCCTGGGACGAGCCCGATATCTAAGGCACCTTACCGTATGGCTCCAGTAGAGATGGCAAAGTTGAAGAAGCTACTGGATGATCTGTTGGGTAAAGGTTTCATTCGGCCGACTAGTTCACCATGGGGAGCGCCGGTGTTGTTTGTGAAGAAGAAGAACAGGAGTTTCTGGTTGTGTTTCGATTACCAGGGACTTAACCGAGTCACTGTTGGATCAGTTACGAGGGGCTATTTGGTTCTCAAAGGTAGATTTGGCTTCGGGTTACCATTAGATTCCTATCGATGAGGCTGACGTTAGGAAGACGGCTTTCAGGATGAGGTATTGGCATTATGAATTCGTAGTGATGCCTTTCGGGTTGACGAATGTGCCAGCAGCGTTCATGAGGTTAATGAACGGGGTGTTCCAAGAGTACTTGGATGAGTTTGTGATCATCTTTATCGATGATATCTTGGTTTATTCGAGGAGTCCTGAGAAGCACGAGGTTCATCTGAGGCTGGTATTGGAGAAGTTGCGAGAGCACAAGCTGTATGCTAAGCTGAGCAAGTGCAGTTTCTGGTAGCGGGAGATAGGTTTTCTAGGTCATGTGGTATCTGCAGAGGGAATTTCTGTGGATCCTGCTAAGATTGAGGCTATCAAAGGGTGGCCTAGACCGAAGAATGCCACGGAGATCAGGAGTTTTCTCGGTTTAGCGGGTTATTATCGGAGATTCGTCAAGGGTTTTACGAGTATGGCGCAGGCGATGACGAAGTTGACGGGGAAAGATATCCCTTTTGTGTGGTCTTCAGCTTACGAGGAGAGTTTCGAGAAGTTGAAGGAGATGCTGACTAGTACACCTGTGTTGGCATTGTTGGATCCAGGCGAGCCTTACGTGGTGTATATGGATGCATCTGAAGTTGGTTTGGGTTGTGTCCTGATGCAGTAGGGGAAGGTAATTGCATATGCTTCGAAGCAGTTGAGGAAGCATGAGTGCAACTAGCCTACTCACGATGGAGTTGGCTGCAGTGATTTTTGCTTTAAAGATTTGGCGATCTTATCTTTATGGCGGAAAGGTGCAGGTGTTCACAGACCATAAGAGTCTGAAGTATTTCTTCACTCAGCTAGAGCTGAACCAGAGATAGAGGCGCTGGATGGAGTTGGTGGCATATTATGATCTGGAGATTGGGTACCATCCGGGTAAGGCTAATTTGGTTGCAGATGCGTTGAGTCGGAGAAGGGTTGCTTCGGCCCAGGAACGTGATATGCAGGAGTTGGTGAGCGAGATTAGCACCTTGAGGTTGTGTGTTATCTCTCAAGAGCCGTTGGGGTTAGAGGCAGCTAACCAGGCTGATTTGTTGAGCAGGATCCGGATAGCTCAGGAGAAGGATCAGGGTTTGATTGATGCTTCTCGGGTTGCGGGTTCGGAGTATCTGGTCTCGGCGAATGGGACGATACTTGTGAACGGGCGGGTTTGTGTACCCAAGGATGAGGATCTGAGGCAAGAGATATTGAGAGAGGCTCATTCGAGCATTTTGTTGATTCATCCGGGGGCGACTAAGATGTACCTGGATCTGAAAAGGTATTATCACTGGGTCAGGATGAAGAAAGATCTGAAAAGATGTACCGGGGGCTAACTAGGTTGCAGCGTGCAACGTGTGTCAGCTGGTGAAGGCTGACCATCAGGTTCCGAGTGGTTTGTTGTAGAGTTTGCCTATTCCGGAGTGGAAGTGGGACATGATTACCATGGACTTTATGACACGGTTGCCGGTGTCACGGACCTATGATGCTATTTGGGTGATTGTGGATCGTCTGACTAAGTCAGCACATTTTCTTGCCATCAAAAAGACCGATGGAGCGGCAGTTTTGGCTAAGAAGTATATGCGTGAGATTGTGAGGCTGCACGGTGTGCCAGCGAGTATTATGTCAGACAGGGATCCGAAATTTGCTTCTGAGTTTTGGGGAGCATTTCAGGCTGAGATGGGCACTAAGATGCATATGAGTACAGCATATCATCCGCAGACGGATGGGCAGTCTGAGAGGATGATTCAGACTCTTAAAGATTTACTGAGGATGTGTGTACTGGATTACGGTGGTGATTGGGCAGATCACTTGAACCTGGTTGAGTTTGCGTATAACAATAGTTACCAGGCAAGTATTGGGATGGCTCCATACGAGGCTCTGTATGGAAGGTCGTGTCGTACACCATTATGCTGGACTCAAGTGGGGGAGATGAGCATGTTTGGTGTAGATTTTTGTTCAGGAGATGATGGAGAAGATTCATGTCTTGAGGTTGAACATGAAGGAGGCTCAGGATCGGCAGAAGAGTTATGCTGATAAGAGGAGGAAGGAGCTGGAGTTTGAGCTGGGAGATATGGTGTATCTCAAGGCAGCGATGTTGAGGGGTCCTAACATATCCATTTTAGAGAATAAGCTAAGTCTGAGGTTTATGGGTCCGTTCAAGGTTGTGGAACGGGTTGGACCAGTAGCTTATCGGTTGGAGTTACCTCAGAGTATGAAGGCTTTTCATAGTCTTTAATGTTTCGATGCTGCGGAGGTGTCTGCATGAGTCTGAGGAGGTGTTGGCTAGGATCCCGGAGGATCTTCAGCCCAACATGACGTTGGAGGCGAGACTTGTGAGAATTCTCGAGAGGAGAGTCAAGGTCATGCGCCGGAAGAGGATACCGTTTGTGAGAGTTGCGTGGGACTGCAACGGTGTCAAGGAGGAGACTTGGGAACCGGGAGTGAAGATGAAGGCAAAGTTCTCGAAGTGGTTCGAGAAGCATGCAGTTGCTTGAGTTGTCTTTCTTTTCTGGTTTTCAGTTTGTGATAGCATGTGGCTATGTTTGATGTAGTTTTTGTTTAGTGTGTAACGATTATACATTTTGATGATTTAATAAGATGAGAATTTCTTATTAAATGTGTTTATAAGATGTGAGTTCTTATCTTTTATGACTGATGGGTCATGTGTGTATGTGAGGGCTAGAAATAGAAGTCCTATGTGAGTTAGAGCTTGTCCATGTTCTAGGTGTATCTAGGAATGGAGGTTCTATGGGAGTTAAGACTTGTATGTTCTCTAGATGGTGCTGGGAAATAGAGGTCTTATGTGAGTTAGGATCTGTCTATTTCCTAGGAAAAGTTTGGAAAAGAGGTTTTATGTGAGTTAAAACTGTCTTTTCCAGGGACTCTGTGGAAACACCCATTGTGGTTGGGTTGTTTCAGATGACCTAGTGATTGGTCATGGATGTGATGACATTCTAGGTGATGGGATGTCATGAGGACCACGAGAAGTGATTTTGGTCGACAGGTAATTATGAGGCACGTTACAGAAGGTGCACTAGGGAACAAGTGAGGTTTCCTGGGTATACTTGAGGGGACAGGTGAGGTTCTCTCCAGGGAACAAGTGAGGTTTCCTGCATATATCTACAGCGGACAGGTGAGGTTCTCTCCAGGGGACAAGTGAGGTCTCATGCATGCTGATAGCTTGACGGACTGTGTGCCCCGAGAGTGAGAGGGGCATGGAGCATACCGATAGCTTGATGGACGGCGGTCCTGAAGGTGGGAGGGGTATGTTATACACCGTGATCTCCAGGATGACGAACCTGGGAGTATATATATATGGGTATGAGCATAGCGTCTGTGATGTGATTATGAGTATGAAACTAGATGAGCTTCGGGGATCGGGAAGGATCTCAGGTGGTGCTGGCCGGGTAGGGTCAGGAGTGTTGATGTGATTGGTGTCTAGTCTAGGGATTTAACTTGCGTTTGAGAACCTCGGTTCAGATGACCCTGGTAACTTATGTAGCGTCTTGGTCGTGCATGTTCTTGTTTGATTGTTGCACGATCAATTGGTTCAACTCTGGGTCTACGGTTGGTCGGGTATGTTCTAGTTTGATTGTTGTGCGATCAATCGGGCAGGCTTGGTCTGGACCAGAAAATGTTGCATTCAGGTGTGTATCGGGTGAAGCTGGTCGGGTTTCAGACGGGAGTGTTAGCCTTAGCAGGGACGGTGTTGTGTGATACGAGGTCGAATCCGTGTTAGTGGGGGAGAATTGCAACGCCCGTGAACCAAAATGTGTATTTTTGGTGATGCGTCGATCGACACAGTGTGTGTGTGTCGATCGATACACGTGTTTGGACTTGCGAAGAGTCGGGTTCTGGGTGTTGCGTCGATCAACACAAGTGTTATGCGTCAATCGACGCAAGTTAAAATTGAACTGTCTGGTTTGGTTTTTGATCGCTCGGTTTGGCGATCAGTTTAGGGAACTCTAAGGTTCCGATATATAAGCGTGAAGATCGCATTTTGTGGCTCTTTTGGCCAAAAATCAGAAGAGTTAGAGAGAATTGTGAGAGAAGTGACTTTCTTGAGAGAAAACAGTTCTGTCCGATTTTAGAAGGGAAGACGAACGGCTGAGAAGATAGGTTCGGATAGGATCGAAACTTCTAGGGTAAGTTCTCCACTCTCGTATCTAGCTTTGGGCGAAATCGGTTTGTCATTTGGATTAGTATTCTGAGAGGTATCATCGTTTTACTAAGAGATGTTTCTGCAGTTTTGGGTCTGCGATTAGTCCATTTCGAGGGAGGAATCCCGTTGAACCATAAAGACTTAGGAGACGATTCGCCTATCTATGGAAAGCTCTCTCTGTCAACGTGTCGTTCATGTTTTCTGAGACTCGGATTTCCTTTTTCTAGTTCCAAACAACGAACTTGTGGGCTGTTTTCCCGTCGTTCTGTAAGAATCCTGAAGACGAACTAGGTATCATTGGAAAGCTCCGAGTCTTAGCTTTCCAGAGCCACCAAGTTCGGTTTAATCTAAAATTTGAAACGCGTGTTGTAACCGTTTTCCTAAGGTGAGTGCGTGACCATGGCTTATCTGGGTAAAAGAATGGGTCCCAATGCGTTTGTGTGATGATTTGATGATTGATTCTTGTTGATATGGATGATTTCGTGTTATTGGATGTGTTTGTTGACGGTTTCTATGCAGACGATCGACACACAATTTTGATTACCGTTAGTTTGACATATTGACTGTTTCTCGTGTGATTGTTGTGTTATGCGTGTTGATTGTTCATCCTGGTATTGTTTCTTTTGCTTATGCCTGTGTGTATAGCCAAGTAGATGGGATGACCACATCACTGAGTATTTGTGATAATACTCATGCATATCTTATAACCATATGATGCAGGTAAAGAGAAAGTGTGATCGTGGAATCAAGACAAGGAAGAGGAGATGATCTAGTGTCTCAATTTGGTGTTTTATGCTTTTGCTAGACTTGTTAAGTTGCTGGATTGTGAACCTGGAATGGTTGAATTGCTATTGGTTATTTGATAATTATTGACTATTGAATGATTTTGTTATTCCGCTGGATTGGTTTGTCTTGATTAGATATTGAGGATTAGCATTTATGGGAATGTTAATTCGGATCCAGTGTTGAACCGTATAAAAAATAAAAAAAACGGGTTGGGTTGTTTCACGTCAAACGAGTATAATGCAGACTTGATTGCTTCTTTTGGCCAATATTTTCTATCTCCACGCTCATCCATAGAGCAGAGATTCAAGATCCTCATTATTCACATCGCGCGCTTTCTCATTTATATTGTCGACATTCTTTTTATCTTTGTGATGCGTTCCTAGGTGATCAACTCCAAAGGAAAGGCTGTGGTGATGTGAATATGAAAGAGATGAAGACGTGATGATGATGATTCGAAGTGGCAGCAGCGATTGTATAGGAATGGAGATGGATTTCGATGGGAGGATGGCTGATTCGAATGGTGGCAGATGATGGCGTGATTGATAGAAGATCTTCTTGTAAGCATAAACTTGTAAGAGGATCGGATTCAAAGAGAGTAACACTTTGAGTCAAGGAATGAAGAACAACACTTGCTGTTTTCTATTACGTTAAAAATTCCAAACTGCCTACAAACGAGACATGTACCAAGTACTTATAGTCTCGACAAAAGAAACCCTAGGGCACACGCCCAAAACAACATGAAGTCTTAAATAAAACTACAAGATGTTTAAACTGAAAATAAAACAACGAGGCGTCCCTTCCAAATGGACCTAAATGGTGCGCCTCTACTAGACTAGTGCATAATCGATATGACTTGCACATTATCTCCCATTGGCAGCAACCCCTAAGTAACTCGACGTAGCAATGATTCTGCCTCGTTAAAAACCTTGGAGAAGAACCTCCTTCCTACCAAAATCCTCACCAAGGAAAAGAGTACAGAACCATCACTTAAGTTACCTAGTGATTGTTACCGGGTTCTTCGGTCTTCAAGATAGAGATGTTGAAGATGTAATCTTTAACCTCCAATTGATTGATGTCTTCTGCTGCAATGCAAGCGTGAGCTTCCTTAGCCATCTCTCTAGCTCGGGAACGAGTGATCCTTCCATCTATCTCCGGCTCTTCCTCCTCTGAGCTTGTCACGATCATATCACTTTGGTTCCATTTTATCGTAATGACATGGTTAATCGATATCTCTAAATGATTCTCAATGATTTATTTCAGGTACCTGATTTCATTATTAACCATTACGATCTTTTTACTCCTCGTTAGGAGTTTAATCCTCCTTTTATTCGCTCCATTTTCTTATCGAGGATTTTTTTTATATTTGGAACCAAGTAGTCTATCATGTCTTTTACGTGCTATAGACTTAAAAGATTCTCCTTCACAGACATCTATTTTATTGGAGCATTTCAGTTACAATATGAGATTTCACTTTTCTTTTAAATAATTTATCTTTTGAATTTTTAAGTTCATATTCATGAGGATATTTGATAATTTTTTTCTTGAAATCTCATTAGCCTTTTATTTGATTTACAACATATTTTCGAATAGTGATCCTTTTAAACTTTTTGAACTCCACGTTTACATGAACTTGTTGAAGGATACCAACTATTCAATCATTTTCCCATGAAATAATTTCCTTAGAATGATGATTGCAAATCCTGCAATAAGCCCATCTCTACTTGACAGCTTAATATACTACATGCACTACTGCATGTTCTATGCCAAATCATATTCAAATTTCACCATAATATATCTTTACAATCCCTTGGACTTGCTTTACAAGAAAATCATTAGGCTCATTTCAAATGAGACATACAATAAGTAATAAATCTTAGGATGGAAAATCACCAAAAGTGATCAAGTTTTGGGATATAAGCTCACCAAAGTTATCAACTTTGTCGATGTGAGATTCTTTAATTCTCCCCCTCGAGTAATAACTCTTATAGTTCATTATCTCGTAGAATCCCACTTTATGATCAATAATATATCCAACTTGGATCATGTGTTCTATCTCAGATCCGTTAAACTTCCAATACGGGATTCTCAATACCCTTTTCAAGATAATGGAGCTTCTTGCCCATTTATCCGAACCGAATCTCACTTTTAGATATCGGTTATACAAGCGGTGTAATTTTGGAGATTAAAGAACTCAACCACCATATCCAATGAACTTTTTTAACAAAAAATGGTGATTCAACTATGAATCTCTCATGATGACCTTATTTTCACTTGAGACATGCTACATGAAAAACATCTGGTTTTCACATTAATTTCACTGATCTATTATATCAGCTAAATCACGACAGTATAACCGCTCATAAATGTTATTCTTAAATCCCGTAGTAAACTTCTGGGTTACTACCATACCAATTCAGTAAAATCCAGGTTCACTGTATAGTTTGCCATCCTTATTCGTTGTATGTACGACTACATACAAGCATCTCTCAGCCATATGCTCTTACAGAGCATTCGTTCTGCTAAAGCGTTTGCACTGTCTAATATTATATTGACACGTGCATCATAAATTCTCTTATAAGAATTTATTTTATTTTGAATTCTTAATTCAAATAAACACGGTAAATAATTGAACATAAAAATAACATAATTTAAAACAGATATTTCAGGAGCCAGACCCTTCCATATAATTTGCATTAATTAAACGCAATAAGAATAATAGCTGAAATAAAATAATTAAGCAGAAATAAATAACTGTAAAAACATAATAAATCAATAGGCATAGTGTAATGACCCGCACAATGATCCAGCAGAAGCCAAGGTAAGCAGCGTGCTAGGCTGCTTGGTGATTGAGCAGGGTGCTTGCTCTGGTCGTGGGTAGATCGTGGGTAAGCCCATGCATGGGTCGTGCCCGAGTGTGTCGACCACACGCCAGTGCGTGTTACGCACACACCTGGTTTTAGGCATCATCACCACCTCGTGTCGAGCCTAGGACGTTACCCGCGGGTGAAGAATGGGTAAGTGGCCGTGAGTTGTCCAGCTGCTTCACCTGCTTGGGCGCATCTATTTAAAGGTCGGCCCGACCTAGTAAGTAGAAGACACGAGAATTTCTGCCTTGTCCGAACATAACTTTTTTTCATCGCAAACTTTCATTGCAAACGGTAGCCTAGTTCGTGATCGTCCCATCCAATCAGTCCATCCAAACCGAGTAGTCCACCGCGAACCATAGAGTAATTTCGCCGCGAGCCTTGTCGAGCAGGTTTGGGAAAACTTAGGGTAAGTTTCCCATGATCGAACCTTACCATTTTCAAAGTGATTTTTCGTGCTGATCATGAATCTAATCTAAGTTTGTTGATCCGATGGCTCGACTGATCTCAAATTCATAGGTTCAACTTCGGCTAAGATCCAAAAGATCTAGAGAGGTCTGCAGCAGGTTCCGTTCTAAACTAGGTATGATCCGTGGGCGTTCCCATCTAATTTTTCATGCGAAAATTCTAAGTCTTGCCTTAGTAATCCGTGAACCTTTGGACCAGATTTTTAGCTCAAAGGCTAAGGGAAAGCCATTCATAGAAGTCTAAGGCAAATTGAGAGTAGGAAACCTTGGGCAAAACCGCGACCTTTCACTAAGTCAAAGGTGAGTCTCGGTGATTCTTGTTGCGTGTTTAATTAAATTACAAGTGTGGTTCGTTGCTGCGTGATTTATATTTTTGCTAAGTACTTAAGAGCTTTAGCATGTGAAAATTACTAAATTGGATTGTTGATGCATATTTATAAGTTTTCTTATAACCTAAGTTGATAGTAAGACTTATAAATTATGATGATCGCGGTAAGACGTTCCCTTGAAAGCCATGACTTAGCTAGTATGTTGAGTATTAGTCTAAGTACACGAAGACACGGAGAGACGGGATTGCAGCCTTTGGTCGTGTACTGCATGACGATGCAGAATTTCCGGTGCGGATCTTTATACACATAAGGTCATTGGAACGGTGAAGGATCTTAAGTCCTTAGCCTATGTGGCTTCGGGCTGAAGGATACTTTGTGATTTGCCGTGAAGGGGAATAGTCTATGCGAAAGGCCTTATATTGACATTACATAACTTATCGCATTTTTTTTTTGTTAGATTGGCTTGCTTGCGTATTGATTGTTATTTTGGATTTGGTTGTGAATTGATTATTAAATGTTAGGGGAGCCTAGACTCACTGAGCAACTAGTGCTCACGACTCTACTTGTGTTGCAGGTAACCATTAGCGGGTAGACCACCGGGAGCCAAAGGAACGTTAAGAAATTCAGTAGTAGATTTCCTTGCCTTTTGTAAATGAATAATGTTTATTATGTACATGATCGTTTTGGAGTGTTAGACTCACAATTGTATATACTTGTATCACGTTTAAAACTTATGTATAAATTATATATGAAAAAAAAATCGAGTTTGCATAAATTTGGGTTTCATGTGATACTAGTCCTTGTCCGGACGAACTAACCATTGTGTATGTCTCGGGTTGGCAAGCCTTGAGATGTATCTGATGGGGATGGACGCTCTAGAAGTCTTGTCTAGGGAATTTGGATATGTTCCAGGAACCTCTGATCGGACATCTAAGTATTCGTCAGTAGCGTTTCCGGTCTATAAATGATCGGGGGCATTACACATAGTCCTCTACATAATCAAAGAGGCAAAGCATACCATGAGATTACAGAGACATAATTTTTTTTAAATTGATCAAGGAAGCAGCGTCTACCATAATAATGATCAACTCGGAAAAGACATAGCCTATTATATGGCTTTTTCACTGATAGTTAGGAGGCAGAGCCTTCCATATAACTTGCAATAATTAAATTAACTAAAATAAAATAATGAAGCAGAAATAAATAACTGTAAAAACATAATAAATCAATAGGCATAGTCTTCCACATAATCAAGGAGACAGAGCCTGCCATGAGATTACAGAAACATAATTTTAATTTAATCAAGGAGGCAGCGCCTACCATATAATGATCAATCCCGAAAAAGACATAACCTATTATATGTTTTTCTCATAAATAACTAGTAAGGTTAGCTTACTATAAAATCAAAGAGGAGGTATAACCTACCACTCCGTAAATAATACATAAATTTAAATTTAGATAAAAAAACACATAAATCGAAATCTCACATTTCTGGTATAGAGCATACATAAATCGTTTTCACTTTTTTGGTATATAACCGGATAGAGAGACGATCGTGCTGATAACGTGTTATAAATTATATACTATCAGGTGAGATTTGTGTGCACAACAAATATGTATATATCTATGTATATGATATATATATATATATATATAATATATGAACTTTTGGTATAATAAGAGACGAGAGGGAGAACAAACGAGAGATAAGAATGAAATTCATCTTATTATCTCTTCTCATTATACATAAGTGTCTTTGTATAGGCAATCAAAACTAATATAATAAGGGAAGTGGATAAGTCGGTTGTAGTAAACTTAGTAACAAAATAATTCATAAAATATTACGAATGAATAACTGTAATGGATAATTATCTATTTTATAAAACCTTAGTATTTGTTCACTCAAGGCAAGGGTCTTGTTGTTGGCAACGGGTCAATATATTGAAACCAATAATACATTTACTTTCTTCGAAAAGTTGACAAAAGAAGATTTATACGAGGATAAGGAGATAGCGGAAAAAAGTGACAATCAGATAATAATTGGTGACTCGGTAAGGTCCATAGAGATAGAAGCTGCTTATTTTTCTTCTACGATCATACAGTATTTGGTCGTATTAATGTCTCCATCATTGACTAGTTGATTTTTACGCTTGCTAAACAAGTTGTGTTTCCCTTCCCCTTTGGTAATAAATACTGTACATAAATATCTCATAAAACATATTCCTTCCGTTTCAAAAAAGGTATCATTCTAAAACTTAATTTTTGTTTTACAAAGAGTGTTATTTCCAATTTTCAATGCAGAATTTTGAATTAAAAAATCAATTTTGACCATTCTTTTTTAATATATTAATTAAAGAGATAAATTTATTTAGTGTATTAATAAAAATAAAATATAACTTTTATTAGTTTTTTAATATATATGAAAATATGTAGAAGGACACTCTCTGTAAAACATAGAGAGTATCTCATTATTGTTCTTCAATAAATAAATAATACTACTTGGTAGTTAGGCCATCTTTATCCATGAACTTTTGAGGGTATCATTAAATATAAAATTATTAAAAACACACTCTCTCTTCCTTTTACTTAACTTTATACATTCTCTTTCATCATTTTACTCAACTTTTATTAATTTAATACTCTCTTTAAATATAAAATTATTAAAAACACACTTTTTCTCTCTTCAAAAGTATCAACCAGTTGATACTTTTGATAATCTCTCTCTCCAAAAATACCCACTATCTCTTCTCTTTACTCAAATTTATTAATTTTATATTTCAATACACCCTAGTATTACAACCAAAAACACTTTTTTTCTTCTTTTTACTCAAATTTTAATAGTTTTATATTTAATGATACCCATAAAAAATCACCAATACGAATGCTCTTAGTACTAAGTAACTATGAAATTATAAAAAAATAGCTCATTATTGTCCCTCAAAAAGAATAAATAATACTATTTGGTAGTTAGTGGGTAACTATGAAATCATAAAAAAATAGCTCATAATTGTCCCTCAATAAGTTTTTTTTTTTTCTGTTCTTTTCAACTGTCCCACTATATAATAAGTTAAGATACCGAAAGGCTGGCCTTCTCCACTGGCTTCATTGGTTTACCCCAAAAGAAAGTCATTGAGAAGCAAAAGAAAGAAAAGAAAAATGTCACAAGGACAAGTGGTGGTGTTGAACTTTTGGCCGAGCATGTTCGGAGCAAGAGTGATCATGGCATTAGAGGAGAAAGGTGTCAAGTTCGAGTACAAGGAAGAAGATGTGTTCGGCCAGAAAACCGATCTATTGCTCCAGACCAACCCGGTTCACAAGAAAATCCCGGTTCTCATCCACAACGGTAAACCGGTATGCGAGTCCAATATCATACTCGAATACATCGATGAGGTCTGGAAAGACAAGACTCCCCCTCTACTACCTTGTGATCCTTACCACAAAGCACAGTGTAGATTTTGGGCTGATTTAATCGACAAAAAGGTATTCATTCTTATATATTTTCTTAGTTATTTGAGCTCTAATATTTTTATTAAGAGGATTATATGTGGTGTGTGGTTGAAACAAGTCCCTATACAATGCTCTAATACACTCTCTCCATGCCCCATAACCCTTGTACTCTTCTTATGGAATCTTTGCCGACCAAACACACCAACCCCTTATATCTTAATATTGAGTTTATATTAAGGAAATTAGCAAAAATAACCACCAAAAAAGTCTATAGTTTAGAGATATGATTAGAGAGTAAGATGATGATTAAAGTGTTATGGTTCAAATTTTATAATTTAAATCCACAATTAATTATTTATGACATAAAAAAATCCACAATTAATAGTACTCTTCTGTCGTAACCATTTTCCAATAAATAAATTATCTTTTTTATGTTATATTTTTTTTTGAAAATAAAAAGAAAAGGTTGCGAGAATAACATAAAAGAATAAATATCAGACATAAGGAATTTTCTATAATTTTTCTCTGAAATTTTCTACTCAATAGTTTGAATTTCTTTGTCACTAATATAAAAATGATACAGGTTTTTGACGCTGGAAGAAGAACGTGGACGAAAAAGGGCAAAGAACAAGAAGAAGCGAAGCGAGAGTTTATAGAGACACTGAAATTATTAGAAACAGAGCTTGGAGAGAAAACCTACTTCGGAGGAGACGGCGCCGTTTCAATGATGGATTTGGTTCTCATCTCTTACTACCCTTGGTTCCACACGTGGGAAACCATTGGTGGTTTCAGCCTCGAGGATCACACTCCCAAGCTAATGGGATGGGTTCGTACATGTTTGACCTGACCCGCTATCTCTAAATCACTACCCGACCCGCTAAAGATCTTTGATCGAGTCTCTCAGATCATAAAGGTCCACGAGTTCTTCTATGGTAATTGATATTATTTCAATTTCTGTTTTCTATTCTAAATCAAATAAATAAAATGTGTTATGGACACGTGACTTTCGTTTGATATATATATATAACCATCATGTTGATTTCTGGATGTATCCCGTTTTAAATAGCTCGATCAAATAAACCCACTGTGGGAACTTTTATTCTATAGTTTGTTTTTTCTCCAAAGGTTTTCTTTGATTCATAATAAAAGAAATTTTAAACATGAAGCCAAATGGAATCATAATCAAATTCACACCATAATCACCGCAAACACATACAAAATTAAGTCCAAGTTCCGTTTATATTAGACTTAAAACCTACCAATGCAATCTTTATCTTATATATATATATAAATCCCATGCATCTAACATTGTAATTAACAAGATTGTTGTATCAAGTTAGTTGATCATATTTGGGTTTTTACACGTGTTAGTTTTCTTTTTAATTGGAATTTACCATGTGTTAAAAGAATCTTAAAACTCATATATTCGTATTATGAATTGGATTATAAAACAACATATGTACACATTTACAGATATTTTGATAAGCCACATATATACACATTTACAACATATATATAAGTAACTATATAAGAAAAAGTAATTATTTGGACAACGTGATATAACTTTATTGAAAGTAAAAGAATCAACAATATAAATAACTAAGTGTTAGGATCTCTCTATCTATGATTTCACTTCTATATATTAAAAGAGAAGCACTGAGATGCCACTTCTGCTTAGGTGTCACTTCCTCAATTTTTCTCAGTTTTTTTGTTATTTAAAAATTCATTTTTTTCTAAACCATTTACCAAACACTATTTCACTTGCTATACCTGTTTTAGTTGCTTTTAATTCAATTGCCAAACACATAATAAATATTAATAATTATTCAACTTTTTTACTCATTAGAAATTCAGAGATATATACGTGACTGACATTGAAAAGTAGAACATTTTCATATGACAATATTTTTATGACATTACAAATTAAAAAAACCTTAAAGAAACAAATACATTATCATATATTGTTGAATCTTGGCTTTTTCGATAACAATTCTAACATGCTCAATTGTTCTTCTCTAAATTTTAAATTTGATCATCATGTTTACTGCATTTGTCACTGAATTTTTCAAATTTAGTTAATATGATTTTATAAAATTAAAAATAGTTTTTTAACCTTAGTTTATTAAACAACAAAAAAGTAGTATTTGAAATGATACCAAATTTTGTAGATTCTTAATTATACACCAAATAAATACTAAAAGTCAAAACGAAACTGAACAGTATGCTTAGAAGTATAAAGTGAATAAAACTGAGCTGCAAAAAAAATTCAAAAATATACATTATCTAGACAATTAGGTAGACATTTCCAAAATTTAGGATCCTAAAACCAAATTTAATTGATTTTGTTGTAGAAGCTGAAAATAAAACCTAATAACCAAATCATTAGGAACATAAATAGATATAACGTGATTGACAAATTCAAATGTTACCATATTTTTTGGGTGTCAAATATGTAGTTAGTTATGATTAATCAAATAAATCTAAACATTTGAAATTTTTAAACATGTTAGTAGATAGGATTCATATGATTCAGTAAATCTCCATTTTACGTAAAGATAAGTATTTGTTTTGTAGTGAAAATTAAACATGATTTTTTTTTGTCTATTTGAATTAGAACTTAGAAGGATGAAAAATTACAAGACATTGTGAATTTCTATTGAATTTTATGATTTCTTCAAGAATAATGAAGATTTCAACAAAAACTCTGTTTTCGATTTGCAAAAATCAAAGATAGAGAGGTAAGTGAGGAGAATGCAAAGGAACAAGAGATTCACCAGGAGAGGACAATATTGTTTTCTTATTGCTAAGTTTTTTTTTTTGGGCAGGGTTCTTATTGCTAAGTTAACTTTCTTTCCACATTACGTATAATTTTTAAAAAATTAAATAATTCATCTACCATGATAAATCAAATTAAACTATTTTAAAATCGAGCAAAACTACATATATCCAAATTTTTTCAATAAAAAGATGATATCAAGTTTTTAACATATACAGATTTAATTGAAATTTAGATGTAAAACATTTACTAAACTAAATTAACGGTGCAATTAAATCCGTATAAAGTATAGCAACATTCATATATAAAATAATCGTAAATTCGAATATTTACAATCCGATCTCTCATTTCACATAACAATTTTAATGCAATAATAGTGAGAATTAGTTTTGTAAATGGAATTGTAACAGTTTTAGTTTATAATTATTTTACCGCGTACAGCGCGGGTACTATCCTAGTTTTATTTATTTTCATTGGTGATATGATTTTGTTTTTCATTTTTTCGTTTTTTCATGGATTGTAAATTTTTACAATATTAACATTGTTTAATAGAAAAAAAAAATAATTATTTTTTAAATATATTGTAGAATTTAATTGGAAATCATATAAGAAAACCTAACTACCTCTTCTTTTTTGAATTGCTAGGAAATTATGGACCGTATCTCATAATCCCTCCTAACCCGAAACCACAACATGTAATATTAGTTTCGTCCCAAGCGTCAGTCAGTCGTGTGATCTCTAGGTTTTGCCAATACCTAACTACCTCGTTGTACTTCACTTTTCCGCAAATTTTTTGAAATGAAGCAAATTTAGAATTGATTTTCTCCTCTGATGTTTTAAAGCGCTCATTTGTCTGTCTCTCGAATTTAATATGACACGATATGTATATGTCCTCAGATATCTCGACAATGATTCCACCGTGACTGGTGGATTTTGTAGGCATCTATGACTGCGAACCTTCAACTCGAATTGACATCTTCATATAGAAGCAAGAAAGACAATATAAAACCAACGTTTTATAAAAGAATAACTCTCTTTTATTAGCCTTAGAAAAATTACTCAAAAACTAAATTTCTCAAATCTCACAAGTTATGCAACATCCTTGCATCTCCTTATATAGAAAAGATTACACAAAACTTCCTTATTCTCATAAAGAATAATTTCCTTTTGTCTTAGCTCTTTTAACATATTTAGATAACTCCTAAATATGTCTCATAATCCTAATCTCTTTAGGATTACTTGTGTTCCAAGCTTATTCAAACGTTCTCCCCCTTAAGCTTGAACTCCATTCTTGTCAAATCTTGAACACCCATGAGCTCCCTCATTTCTCTGAATTTAGTTCTTCCCAAAGCCTTCGTAAGTATGTCTGCCTTTTGCTCACTTCCTGGAACATGCTCTACCTCTATTCGCCATTCTCAAACACTCTCTTATGAAGTGATAGTGCCTTTGTATATGTTTTCTTACTGGATTCCTTGTGAGAGCAATTGCCGAATGGTTGTCAATACGAATGGTGACCTTTTCTGATGTAACATCGATGATCTCAAACAGCAAATCTTGTAACCAAATCGCTTGTTTTGCAGCTTCAGTTCCTGCCATAAACTCAGCCTCGCAAGATGATAAAGACACAACACTTTGCTTTTGCGAACACCAAGTAACCGGACTATCTCCTAGATAGAAGATGTGTCTTGAGGTACTCCTTCCATCATCCGGATCAATGTTATGACTACTGTCACTATAACCTATCAACTTTGTGATATGCTCAAATTTGCCCTGAGCTACTCTCTCAAATTAAGAGATCGTAGTAGTACTTAGGGGTCGAATCCACAGGGAATCAAATCACACAATCGATTATGAATTTGAACTAAGCTAAGAAACAAGATGTGAAAGTAAATCAAACAACAAAGCAAGCAATAAACGGTGATTCAGTGTTCTTAAAATTCAATGAGACAAAAGCTAGGTTTTCAAGAAATCGCAGGAAACTCGAAATTGTAGACAAATTAGATCGTTAGGGGAATTAAGATCCGTTCTTGAACATGAAAACACTTGTAAAGTTAACCAACTTTCGTCGCGAAAACTATCTATGACTAAATCCCTAAATTCCAAATTTCTTTGCAAATTCAGTGAGTAAAGACAAGCATTAATGTTCATATTCAATTGTTCACAAATTGTATAAACCAAATTTCTTTGCGAATAGATAATTTGCTCATCTAAGATTAGTTCAGGTAATTATCAATACTTTCGCATCTAACAATTAACCTAAGATCTAAGTTCTAGGTGATCAAACTAGAACTAGCATTAACAACAATCTAGATGAAGAACCAAGTGGTGTTCCCTAACAGATCTAACAAGTCTAACAATTTCTCATATTCCTTTGATAACCCTAAACCTAACAAGCAAACTACTCAGACATGGTGATTGAAACAAACATCATAGATGAATAGAATTGCATAGAAAGATAGAGAAAGAGATAAAGTAGGGTTTGAAATATCTCAAGAACAGTCTCTCTCTAAGTCTCCAAATCCAAGTCTCAATAGAAAACAAGATATATCCTAAACAATGGCTAAAAACTCGAATAAATAGGTCTAATCACGTTTTTGGTTCAATCTCTATGACAAAACCAAGTCAAAATAGGAAAAACTGCAATTTCCTTTTTCTCCAGCGAATCGGTCGGTTAAGGGTAGACTGACATGTCGTCATTAAAACTTGCATAACTTTCGATCTAGCCGTTGGAATGACCTCAAATATCTTCCAAATGAAAGCTAACTCAATGTTCTAGCGTGTGTCAAATGTTCAGCTCGATCCGTCGGTGGAAAAGGCTTCAACGAGTGCCAAACTTCTGTCATTCTGCACTTTTTCTTCTCGTCAGACCTTGCATCGATCGACGCAAGGGGGTTGCGTCGATCGACGTAAGAAGGAAATATCAACTCCGACTTCATAACTTTGGCTACTTTTTCCACAATGCTCCAAAACCCTCCAAAGGCTCCCATTATGCTCAAAACCTACGTGGACCTATAAAGACGTGAAAAGACTCGAAAAATACCAAAAAGACTATAAAAAGGACTTATATCATGGCAAAAAATCGGTAAAAACCATGATATATCAATTCCCCCAGACTTAGCATTTGCTTGCCCTCAAGCAAAACATAAACTAAGAATGTGAAAGAGGTTTGAAAACACAGAAACTTACCTTCTCTTGGATCACCAAACCAACCCTTTCAACTAGTAGTCCACATAATGCAAAATCAACCCCAAAGTCAGACCACCATGTACTTCTCCACGGACATTCGCAACCTCCCAAATTCATCCACAACTTCACAGCATAATCTGCTAGTCTTCATTGCTGGGTCTCAATGATCTCAATGCTAAGGACCTTCTAGACTCATTCCCATACTATTCCATGATAATCAACCAGACAACACTTGGTACTCTTTCTCTCCCCTAGACTTATTTAATTGTCTACTTTTTTTTCTTAGAATGTTGAGATTCAAAAGCAGTGCTTTCACTACTGTTGTTCCTTATGAGGAGACAGGGTCATGAGATCGCTCGTCCTCTACATCCGTTCTAAGGGACTCAGAGTGCTGCTTTATTTCCTCATCTTATACTCAAGAACTATCATATCACCCCAATCATTTTTTTTAGATAGATAGAGGGAGAGTAGTACCATTACTTTCAACAGAGGTTGCACTTGTCAGGTATGAATGAGGAGTCAAGCCCTATGAATATCAATCACAAAGCAGACCGTGCAGTAGCTCGAACTTGGCGGATTATAGTGGAAGTAACAGACGTCTCCAGTTAACCGGTCAGCCTTAGGATTTCCCATTAGTCTGACTCTGAAATCGATCCTGGAAGAATGGTCACACAACTGAAAGAGACAGTCCACTAATCCAAAAGAAGGGTCATAGTTTCCAACTGACTATTTTGACTCAATAAAACATTTTGACTGACTCTCAAAAACAAACACCAAGTTAGCAACTACATCCCTTAGATTTAAACAACACTGTCCCCAGTGTTATTCAAGCTGAAGTTGGTAAAGAAAAGATAAAAATAAAACACAATATAAAACGAAAATAATAAACTTACCAGTGGGTTGCCTCCCACTAAGCGCTTATTTTCAGTCATTAGCTTGACTGTGACAGGATTTAGGCTTTTGGTGGATCTTCGAGGGGTATGTGCCTCCCTCATCCTTTGAAAACCTCGCATTTGATTGTTCTCCTCCTCCAGACTTCCAAGGAACAACACCAGGAAGGAGCTTCATAGTGTATTCCACCAGCTCGTGGATAACTTCCTCTCATTTCTCCTTTAACTCAAAGGGAATGATAATTCTGAACTTGGAGAAAGGTTTTAAGCTCCCGTTTCGCCTCACCTTGGTTGCAGCCAAGTCTCCATCATGACGTGCTATAGAAAAGTTCATCTTGTTCTTAGTGTCATCTCTAGAGTTTGAGCATTGCTCCCCTCCATCATTGGCGGTCATACAAGAAGTCTCCTTGATATGAACTGCGGGGTAGAAGATATCCTTGTTGATCTTAGAGAAGGAGATTCGCTCATTGAGAAAATCCACAATCGCACCCACAGTGGCAAGGAAGGATTGCCCAAGAATCAATGGTTCCTCGCTGTCCGTCTTCATCTCCATAACATGAAAGTCTGCAGGAACAAGACAATCTCCCACTTGAAGCATTAGATCTGGAATGAAACCTTTCGGAGTTGTAGAAGAAGCGTCTGCAAACTTGAGAGATGCCTTTGGAGGTTCCAAATTAAGAATTCCCAGCTTCTTTGCAACGACCATTGACATGACATTCACATTAGCACCTGTATCACAGAGAGAGTCCTTTAATTCCAAACCATTGACTAAACATGGAACAACAAACCTCCCTGGAGTTTCTAGTTTAGGCAGCTTCCTCAGCGACGGTTAAGCATGTTTCTCTGGAGTCATGTCTTGAACCACTGCATAGACTTCTTCATGAAACATTGCAGTACATTGCTCAGGACTGAAATTCTGGCTAGCCATCTTCTTCACAAACCTTCTTACCACAGGAGAAATCCTTTCAGCTTCAATATGTGGGATCTCTAAAACAAGCTTATCCATGATATGCTTGCATCTAGCATCCTCCAACTCTTGTTTAGACATCGCTGATCTCCTAGGATATGGTATCTTAGGCTTGTAAATCCTTTCCTCTTTATTGCCCGAAGGTTTAGTCGAAGAAGCAACATGCTGCGAAGTGCGTCGATCGACGCCAGTAATCTGCATCGGTCGACGCGTCTGTGTCGAGCTTGGTCGATGCATGTCCGATTGCGTCAAATCCTTTGTCGAGATTTTTGACCTGCGTCGATCGACACACAGGCCTTGCGTCGATCAATGCAAGGTCTGTAATCTCCAAAATCGAACTTTCTTCAAGCTCTGCGAACTCGTCCTCCTCTAGACTCTGCTCAGAATCTTGAAACACCTCTTTTTCACCCTCCAAAGTGATTGCATTGACGTGTAGTCTTGGGTTTGTTTCAGTCTTGGCTAGTAGAAATCCTTCTTGCCTTCGAACATTCTCTGCAGTCTGAGCAACTTGAGTATCTAGTTTCTTCACATGGAGATTGAGAGCCTCAATTTTCCCATTCAGATCAGTGTACGTGGCATCTATCTTCCCATTGAAGCTCACTGTCATCTTCTGTTGACCCTCTAAGAGTTGCTCTAGCATAGACTTCATCTCACTATCCGTAGATTGAGCAGGAGGTGTCTGGTAAGAAGAAGATCCATAATTTCTTTGGTAGTTGGTGCTCTGAAACGGCTTCTGGAAATCATTCTTCTGGTACCCTTGCTGATTACCAAACCTCTGACCCTGATAGCCAGCTCCATTGATGTAGTTAACATCCCTTTCCTCTGGTTCGAAAGTCTCCACTTCTTGAGCAAACTGCATTGACTTCTTCCCCACTAGAAGGTTATGCACAGAGTCTATCTTGGCTTTCACCTCAGCTATCTGGCTTCCATCCATGTTCCCACCAAGTTTCTTCCTCTCGAAGTCTGCATTCTTGGTACTATTGCTAGAAGCCAAGTTCTCGATGAGCACAAGCGCGTCCTCTGGATATCTAGTGTTGAAGTTCCCGTTAGATGCAGCATCCAACGCCATCTGATACCTCCAATCTACTCTTCTGAAGAATATACCTAGCAACTGCACATCACTGAACCCATGATGAGGACAATCTCTCTGATAAGCTTTGAATCTCACCCAAGAAGCTTTGAATGCCTCGGTCGGTCCTTGTTTGAACATAGAGATCTTTGTCCTCAGATCCTCGGACCTTGCCTCATCAAAGAAGTTGTTGAGGAAAGCATTTTTGGTGTCCTGCCAAGTAGTAAGCGAGCCCGGCTCCAACTACTTCATCCAGTAGGCTGCTTCCCCACTAAGAGAGTAGGGGAAAAACTTGCAGTAGAGGTAGTCACTTGAGATTTTCATTCGTTGTCCGCTCTTTCCGTTTTGTTTTGTACGAAAAAAAGAATCTAAAAAAAACGTCTGGCTCTTAGAGGTCTCGATTGGTAGAACGGATGCCCCTGATTGGCGGGCACTCGGGGCTTTGGCAACCACCGTAGGAGGCATTGAGACCATAGCATGTTACACGAGGAAAAAAAAACCTTGTAGTGTTATCACACAGCTGCCCGCCTAGAAGAGCCACTCGCTCTGTAGTGTTGTCACACACCGAAATCGAATTCGGACAAATCTCCCGACTCGGCTTATCTCTGAAGGAAATCTAGGACACTTGAATCGATCAAGAGTGGGACCCTCCATAGCATCGGGTGACCAAGTATGCGATCCTATCTGTGCAGATTTCCCAACAGCACGTTCGATTTGAACTAATCGCTGTGAGGGAGGAAAGATCATATCTGACACTCCATTAGCCTTAATGCTAGATGCTAAGTCCTCGAACCTCTCAATGGTCCATGGGGTGCTCGGAGGAGAGACCATGGAATGGATTCTGAGCCACAAGCGCGAAGTATGCAGGCTTTAGCTCGAAGTCGTTCCTCTGGAAAGCTGGAGGGCGAATGGCAGCCCTGTTGGCGTAGAACTCATCAGGCCTATTGTATTCTTCCAAAGTGCGCCCACACCTAGCTGGCTCTTGGCGCTGCAAGACCTGTTGCCCAAGCTGCTCAGGCTGCTCCAAAATCACAACTCCATGCTCGTCTAACTTCTGACCCTGAGCATTGTACCTCTAACCCTCTAAATCCTGGAGAACCTCATCTTCACCTCTGATCAGAACTAAAGGATTGACCATCTTGGCTACCTTTTTCGCTGCTCGGTTAGCTCGCTCTAAAACTCCTAACTCAGAAACAAAATCCACTAACTCTTGATTCTTATTGCTTCTGGTCTGGCGATTAGGCATGCACCTGAAACACACAAAAACAAAAGAAAACGGAAGTAAGTAAACAAAAATTAAAACTTAGACAAAACTCTAAAATCAAAAATCGAGTGGTGAAATCAATTCTCCGGCAACGGCGCCAAAATTTGATATGCTCAAATTTGCCCTGAGCTACTCTCTTAAAAGAGATCGTAGTAGTACTTAGGGGTCGAATCTACAGGGAATCAAATCACACAATCGATTATGAATTTGAACTAAGCTAAGAAACAAGATGTGAAAGTAAATCAAACAACAAAGCAAGCAATAAACGATGATTCAGTGTTCTTAAAATTCAATGAGACAAAAGCTAGGTTTTCAAGAAATCACAGGAAACTCGAAATTGTAGACAAATTAGATCGTTAGGGGAATTAAGATCCGTTCTTGAACATGAAAACACTTGTAAAGTTAACCAACTTTCGTCGCGAAAACTATCTATGACTAAATCCCTAAATTCCAAATTTCTTTGCAAATTCAGTGAGTAAAGACAAGCATTAATATTCATATTCAATTGTTCACAAATTGTCTAAACCAAATTTCTTTGCGAATAGATAATTTGCTCATCTAAGATTAGTTCAGGCAATTATCAATACTTTCGCATCTAACAATTAACCTAAGATCTAAGTTCTAGGTGATCAAACTAGAACTAGCATTAACAACAATCTAGATGAAGAACCAGGTGGTGTTCCCTAACAGATCTAACAAGTCTAACAATTTCTCATATTCCTTTGATAACCCTAAACCAAACAAGCAAACTACTCAGACATGGTGATTGAAACAGACATCATAGATGAACAGAATTGCATAGAAAGATAGAGAAAGAGATAAAGTAGGGTTTGAAATCTCTCAAGAACAGTCTCTCTCTAAGTCTCCAAATCCAAGTCTCAATAGAAAACAAGATATATCCTAAACAATGGCTAAAAACTCGAATAAATAGGTCTAATCACGTTTTTGGTTCAATCTCTATGACAAAACCAAGTCAAAATAGGAAAAACTGTAATTTCCTTTTTCTCCAGCGAACCGGTCTGTTAAGAGTAAACTGACATGTCGTCATTAAAACTTGCATAACTTTCGATCCAACCGTTGGAATGACCTCAAATATCTTTCAAATGAAAGCTAACTCAATGTTCTAGCGTGTGTCAAATGTTCAGCTCGATCCGTCGGTGGAAAAGGCTTCAACGAGTGCCAAACTTCTGTCATTCTGTACTTTTTCTTCTCGTCAGACCTCGCATCGATCGACGCAAGGGGGTTGCGTCGATCGACGCAAGAAAGAAATATCAACTCCGACTTTATAACTTTGGCTACTCTTTCCACAATGCTCCAAAACCCTCCAAAGGCTCCCATTATGCTCAAAACCTACGTGGACCTATAAAGACGTGAAAAGACTCAAAAAATACCAAAAAGACTATAAAAAAGACTTATATCATGGCCAAAAATCGGTAAAAACCATGATATATCACTTTGGTATTTTCGACCTCCATAAGACAAACCAAGAGTAGTAGTCCCCTTTAAGTATCTTAAGCAATGTTTCATTGCTACTCCATGCGATTTTTTCGGACTCTGCATATACCTACTTAACATTCCCACACTGTATGAGAGATCGAGTCTAGTATGTAACAAATACCTGAATCAACCCACATTCTTTCTATAAACCGTTGCATCAATCTCCTCTTCATTCTCAGCTTTGGACAATTTTAACTTTGTCTCCATGGGCGTATGAACGAGATTGCAATTTTCCATTCCTGAAACAACCCAACTCATTTTTTTTTTAATTACATTGGATTCGAATTAATGTTCGAATTAATGTTCCCATAATCATTAATTCTCAATATCCAATCAAGCACACTCAAATAATAATTAAACCAGCGGAATTCAAACCAAATCAATTAACCGAATTAATCATTAAACCCAATAACCAATTCCATAATCCAATTTCATCAAACCAGCAACCTAGCGATTCTAAACAATACGATAAAACAACACAATCGAGACTCTAGATCATCTTTTCTTCCTAGCCATGATTCCACGATCACAATTTTTCTTTATCTGCATCACATGGCAAAAAAAGATGTGTGAGTATTATCACAAATACTCAGTGAGGCGGTCATCCCATCTACAGGCTATACACACATCCATAAGAAAGACATACAATACCAGGATGAGCAATCTACAATGCATAAACGAAACAATCAAACGAGAATCAGCAGACACACCCTGCATCGATTGACACAACCACCATGTGTCAATGGATGCATCATCAGTGTGTCAATCGACACAACCACCATGTGTCGATCGACGCAAGACGCAAAAATCCAGAATCGAATCTATCCTCTCACGGATCGATTCTGGTTAGTATCGCATCGATCTCCTGCGTAAAATTCAACAATACAACACAAATCCAACCAAACAAACACAACCTCTGGCCTATGGTCACGCACTCACCTTAGCCTATCAATTGCCTCAGACCTCAACCTCTGTCAATGCTCCTCTGACTTCTGGGCATTAGCCTGATGAACATTGCAAACCAAACCAATCGGTTAACCCAAACCAAACCAGTCGATTAAACTAACCAACCAAACCAATCTGATTAACAAAACCGAACCAACCCAAACTGGTTAACCAAACCAATTGGAGTTTCTCCTAAACCGGATTAGGGTTCATGAAAACATAAACAACCAGCCGATTTCGAAAACACTCTGAGAACGGAGAGTATCTCGGAATCATGATCGAATACATGATCTGGAATCATGAGACTGAGACCTTTCCAACGATATATAGATCGCCTCCTAATTCCTTCTGGTTCGACAGAAAAACTCCCACAAAGTGGACTGATCGCAGATCCAATTCTGCACGTATCTCTCTCGGAAAAACAATCATAACTCTCAGAATACTAATCCAAATGACAAACCGATTTCGCCCAAAGCTAGATACGAGAGTGGAGAACTTACCCTAGAAGTTTCACTCCAATCCGATCTGACTAGACTGTTCGTTCATCTACTCTTCTAGAACAGCCAGAACTGTCTCCAAAACGACATTCTCTTTTTCTCTCTCACAACCCACGAAAATCCTCTCTCTCCACTTTGATTTCTGAGTGTTTTCTACCCAAAAACATAGCCTAAACACTTTTTCTCCCTTTTTATACTGCCCCATAGGGTTTTCCCTAACCAACTACGCGAACCGGATAATTTAAAATCGAACATGTCGGTTCAAAATCAACCCGTGTCAATCGACACATACCCTTTGTGTTGATCGACGCAACGCCCAGAATACGACTTCTCACAAGTCCAAAACATGTGTGTCGACTGACACACTCACCCTGTGTCGATCGACGCACCAACCAAAAATCCACTTTTTGGTTCACGGGCGTTACAATTCCTGCCTCTCCAAAGATCTTGTGAGCATAGCGTGCTTGATTCAATGTTATTCTATCTTGATGTTGATTCACCTGGATTCCGAGATAATATGTCAACCTCCCAAGGTCACTCATCTCAAATTTAGAAGCCACCTCCTCCTTAAATTTGATAATGACATCTAGACTTGTCCCTGTGACAAATAAGTCATCAACGTATACACCAACGACCAAAAGATCATCACTAACTTTCTTACGCTAAACAGAGGGTTCCTTTGAACACTTTTCAAACTGAATTGCCATAAGAATGTGGTTAAGTTTGTTGTTCCATGCTCTAGGTGACTGTCTTAAGCCATACAATGCTTTGTTAAGCTTATAGACTTTTCCTTCACTCCCATTTTTCTCAAACCCTTCTGGTTGAGAGACATATACAGTCTCTTTGAGTTCTCCATGTAAGAAAGCTGTTTTGACGTCAAGATTGTGTATCTTCCAACTGTGTGAAGCCGCAAGATCAATGAGAAGTCTTATAGTCTCGATCCTTGCTACTGGAGCAAAGACTTCCTCAAAATCAACACCATATTTTTGCATATACTCTTTAGCCACTAATCGAGCTTTATACTTGCTGACACTCCCATCCGAGTTCCTTTTAAGCTTAAACGTCCACTTTAAACCGATCGGTTTTACTCCTATAGGCAAGTCAACAAGATCCCAAGTTCTGAGCTTCTCTATTGAAACCATCTCTTCTTTACAAGCACGTATCCACTCCTTAGAATCTTTTGCTTCATGGAAATTTCTTGGTTCATTATTCAAGCATAAGAGCAAGTACTTTCCTTCTTCTTCTGCAAGCAAGACATAATCTTCAAAGTGTTTTGGTTTGACACTCTGCCTTTGTGTTCTCCTTAGGATAGGCACTGGTGGAACATCAATTTGGACCGTAGTCTCGTGCTCTGCCTCGTGTTCTGCCTCTATTTCGTGCTCCACCTCTGTTTCGTGTTCCACCTCTGTTTCGGAATTATCATCTCCGAACTCATTCACTGAACCTACTTCATTATCTTTTTGATTTTGAAGTCCATGATTCCCAAAACCATCAAAAGTAATCCTAAAGTTTTCACTATTGTCTTGTGCCGAGTTGTTACGGTTCCAATTCTAACCCTTTGACTCATCAAAAACAACATCACGGCTTACTATAATTTTCTTCTCCTGTGGATCCAACAAACGATATGCCTTAGATCCTAGTTCGGTTCCTAAATGAACAAGCATCCGTGTCCTGTCATCTAGCTTCTTTAGATGCGGTTTGTCTATTTTTACATATTCCAATGCAACCAAAGATCCTAATGTGCTCGACCGTTGAATTTTTTTCTCGAAAACATTCATACGGAGTCTTGTCCTTCAGAGCCCGTGTCACTACTCGATTTAGATATAAGTGGAATGCCTTACCACTTCTCCCCATAGGTAATTTGGCATATGCATATGCTTCAAGATGCTTATGGTCATCTCCATTAAAGTTCTGTTGCGTTTTCTACTACTCCGTTCTGCTGTGGGGTATACGGGGCTGTCAAGTGTCGTTTAGTGCTTGCGTCTTCACAGAAAGAATTAAACTCAAGGGATACAAACTCTCCTCCTCTATCTGTTTGGAAGGTTTGTATTCTTGTTCTTGATTCTTTCTCTATCAAGGCTCTAAACTTCTGAAATTTTTCAAACGCTTCTCCTTTTTCTTTTAATAGAATTGTCCACATGTAACGAGAGTAATCGTCAATGAGAACAAAAATATATCTATTACCAGCACTTGTACTTGGTGTAATGGGGCCACAAAGATCTCCATGTATGAGTTCTAGCTTTTTTGTTGCTCGAAACGTGGTCACTTGAGGAAACATATGTCTAGTTTGCTTCCCAAGTAAGCATGAACTGCAGATTTCTTTTTCAAGAGAAATTTTTGGAGCTCCTAATACAAGTCCTTTATCTAGCATTGAAGCTAGAGTCGCAAAATTCACATGCCCCATTCTTGCATGCCACCTACTTGACTCGTTTATAGCAGAAAAATGTAGAACTGCATTGTCCCTTAACCTCATCCGAACCTTGTACAAACGATTCTTGGACCTCTTTGTTTTGACAAGTAGATTCCCATCACGATCAAACATCGTCAAGTAGTCTCCTTTTAACTGTATATCACAACCTGATTTCGTAGCCTGTCCAAGACTTATGATATTGCTTTTCAAGTCAGGGATGAAGTAAACATCAGTCATTATCCTTGGCTTCTCATTTAGATCAACAAAAGCAATTGTCCCTTTTCCTTTAATATCAATCCGTGAGTTATCTCCGAATCACTTTTCCGGTAATAGAGTGATCAAGCTTGTCAAAGTACCTTCGATCTCCGGTCATATGGTTGCTTGTTCCGTTGTCAAGATACCACACATTATCCCCGTCTGTGTTCGTCTCAAACTTACTAGGCACGCAATTCTTCTCATTCAAATAGACTACTTCATGCATCATAAGTTCGTCTGTATCCTTGTTATCACTCTCTTGCGTTTCTTGTAGCTTAAGCAATCTATCCGGGCAGTGTGAGGCGAAGTGACCAGTTTTATCACATCGGAAACATGTGACTTGTGATATGTCTCTTCCACCGTAGCGACCACGACCTCGTCCTCTATAGAAAGCTCTTCCTCCACGACCTCTTCCTCTGAAATCTCCATTATACTCCCTACTATAGTGAACCATCTGTGACTCTGTATTCACATACATCAACTTACTTTGATCCTCCTGAGCTTCTTCTTCTTCGAAATACGCTCTTCGTACGCTTTCAGGCGTCCTACGTTATCTTCAAAAGTCGTAGTTTTAAGGTCTAGAACTTGTTCTAGAGATGCCATGATATGTATATATTTTCTTCGAGGAAGACTCTTGAGAAACTTTTTAACCAACTTTGGTTCCTCAATGTTATCTCCTAGGGTAGCAGATTTCGATGAGATTTCAGATAATTTTCCAACGAAATCATCAATTTTCTCGCATTCCTTCATCTTCAAACGATCAAACTCAGCCATTAGAGTTTGTAGTCTCGCCTCTTTGACCCTTTCTGCTCCCACATGTCAGGCTCGAATTGCTTCCCATACTTTATTTGATGTATTGAGCTCTCCGACTTGTAGGATAAGGTTCTCCGGTATTGATTGAAACAACAAAACCATAGCCATATTGTTCTTTTCGCTGTCAATTTGATCTGTCTCTATTTCAAAAGCTTCCCAAACTTTATGAACTTTAAGTGTCATCTTCATCCTCATCGCCCAAACTGTATAGTTGATTGATGTCAACATCGGACACACGATGGAAGAAGAACCTCCTCCTTATTTGGGTTTTGGTGTAGTCACGGTAAGATCTATCATGGTTCCTCTATGATCTTTCAAGGCTCTGATACCAAATATAGAAGCAAGAAAAGACAATATAGAACCAACGTTTTATAATAGAATAACTCTCTTTTATTAGCCTTAGAAAAATCACTCAAAAACTAAAGCTATCAAATCTCACAAGTTATGCAACATCTTGCATCTCCTTATATAGAAAAGATTACACAAAACTTCCTTATTCTCATAAAGGATAATTTCCTTTTGTCTTAACTCTTTTAACATATTTAGATAACTCCTAAATATGTCTCCTAATCCTATCTCTTTAGGATTACTTGTGTTCCAAGCTTATTCCAACACTTCACAACTAAATTTCTCCGTGTTTTCACAATTTCTCGTATGCAACAACTTGGTAGAAAATCAACCACTTTATGGACAAACCAAAAGAATTACAACTGATCCAACTCAAGCTAGAAACTTAAACCCAATTTCTCATATTCAACGAATGTAGACCAATTAAAACAACAAGCATAAACTCCAACACAACTAGAATGTCTCATTTATATAACATAGGCCAAAATCAACCACTTTATGGACTAACCAAAAGAATTACAACTTATCCAACTCAAGCTAGAAACTTTCTTAAACCCAATTTCTCATATTCAAAGAATGTAGACCAACTAAAACAACAAGCATAAACTCCAACACAACTAGAATGTCTCATTTATATAACATAGGCCCTTGAATGTATTAAAGGTAACCATTTCTAATTTGCCACCTCAACCTTTTCACCAACTCCAGTTTTCTGCTTCTTTTTATACGAAGCCCACCAAAGACTATCATAGTCATAGGCTCTTGTCCCTCCATCTCCTCAGCTTCTTCCTCAAAAGCCAATCCCATTCCTATTAAAACCAAAGTACAATTATTGAAAAAGCTTAAATGTTTTAATTTTATTGGTTAAAGATTATGACATGTCTTCTCAAAATGATGACATGGTTTAAAGTAATTAAGTATATAACTTTCTTAATTGAATTGAATTAGTATGATTGTTTTGCTTAATTGAATTGAATTATTGTTATTGTTATTGTTACAATTAACAATTTCTGAATCTTTTTTTTAACCAACAACCAATTTCGGACTTTAAGAAAACATTAACAACCAATAAAAAAATTGAAAATCTTATCAATGATTTTATCAAACAAAGCAATATTATACGCATTTTATATTCATTTAGTGTTATACTAAATTTTATATAAAAGATTGTGTCGGATAGATTAGATTATGGTTTAAACGGATAATCAAAAACTGTTATGGTTAACTTGGTTTTTAATCAAATGCCGGTTATCAGTCATATAATTAGCTTACTTGGTTTTGCGTCACGGTCTAGTTAAAGTTGGTTTTGTTACTCATTTAGAATATACCCAACATCTATCCATTATTATTTATGTTTATTATTCAAAATAGTACTGCAACTAACCGATTAATATTTGAGCACATTAGTAACCGGATTGGCGTAGTTTATTATCTTTTTAGAATATACCATCTGATAACTGTTGTTGTTCAGGTGGATTTGTCAAACCTTTTGATTTAATTATTGCTTTTTACATTGTGATTTTATACCATAAATCTTTGACAAAATATTCTCTAACAGTTGAATTTTACTTAGATCGTTATAAACAGAATTCTACACCATTGACAAGATGAAACTCAACATACACGAAAATATTTTTATTTTTCTTTCACATTCTCTAATGGTATATTTTCAGTTTCAAAAATTAATGTTGCCGATGTAAAGAACACCAAAAATACATGGCGAGTTTGTGTAAAGGTATTACATAAACTATATCATTTTCTCAAGCTTTTTCAAATGTTTACATGGAGAATTGAATCAGTCTCTAATCATTAGCATAATATCCCGTCTATATGTCCATATCATGTTTCAAATATAATGTTACATGTTTCGTGTTTCATAAAATATTAAACTCATTTTATTGCTATGCAGATACTATGGTACAATGGTTCACCACATGTCCACAACTATAAAATTTCAGATTTAAGTTTCTCTGATGATATGTAAGTAAATCTAAATATTTAACAAAAAATTACTACGTAACTTAATTTATATTTAACTATTATTTAATCTAAATCTAGTTTAGGGTTCCGAAATTCAGGATCTATTTTTCCACAAAATTTAATAACACAAAACCTTTAATGTTTCCACAAAATTTATTGTTCGATCTATTTCTTTATAAATTGTAAAATTAGGTTATTAAATATTAGAACTAACTTATTTTCATAAAAATTTCATGTCCGCACAACAGTCACCTAGTTAATATTATATTTCATACAGCTTATGGTCATGGGACAAAACTAAACGGTTTAAATCCAACTACATAATTGTGGTTCCATAATAGCTGCTCGCACGATAACCACTAACTAATCTTTTCCTTATGCACATATTATGTAGCTGATATATAAGGTATAATCTTTGGATTATTATAAACTATATAATATAATATGAGATTTGTGAATACATATATATATATTATATATATTTTAGAAAGATGAGAGAGAGGTGAGACCAGAGTGATACATCCACAAAAAACTTCATCTTTATTACCACACTTCGCATCGTTTATATAGACAAATAATATATTAAAATAATCTACTAACCGACATACATAAGTCGGTTTATACAATATATATTATAATATTAATAGATATTTATATTTTATAATACTCCCCCTTAAATATCTATTTATGTTTTGATATTTTTTATACTGCCTCGTTAAAAACCTTATCATGGAAAAACCCAGTGGGACAAAAACCATGACAAGGAAAAAAGAGTGCAGTCTCCCCCTGGAAAATATATATAATATTTTCTTTAGAGGTCTCGTAGATGATGCATTCCGATACTCTGAACATGTTTCCGGAATGTAGTAGTCGGAAGCGCCTTTGTGAATAAATCTGCTACGTTGTCACTTGAACGAATATATTGAACATCAATCTCCTTCTTTTCTTCGAGTTCCCGAGTGTAGGAGAAAAATCTTGGAGGAATGTGTTTCGTCCTATCGCTCTTGATGTAACCTTTTTTGATTTGAACAACACATGCAAAATTATCTTCAAACATAATTGTCGGTTCTTTGATGATGGTTATTCCGCTTGCTTCTTGAATATGTTGAGTCATTGATCTGAGCCATACACACTCTCTGCATGCTTCATGAAGTGCAATGATTTCGGCATGATTTGAAGAAGTAGCTATCAAAGTCTGTTTTTGAGACCGCCATGAGATTGCGGTTCCACCAATTGTAAAAACGTATCCAGTTTGCGAACGAGCTTTATGCGGATCAGATAAATAACCTGCATCTGCAAAACCAACAAGACCATCCTCGGGGTTTCTTGAATAAAATAATCCAAAATCAATCGTACCTTGAAGATAACGGAATATGTGTTTTATTCCGTTCCAATGTCTACGCGTAGGAGATGAACTATATCTTGCAAGTAGATTAGTAGCAAAAGCTATATCTGGTCGAGTACAATTAGCAAGATACATAAGTCCACCAATAGCGCTCATATAAGGTACTTCAGGACCTAATATGTTCTCTCCATTTTCACAAGGTCGAAATGGATCTTTTAAAACATCAAGCGATCTATTAACCATTGGAGTACTCAAAGGAGTCGCTTTATCCATATTAAAGCGTTTTAACACTCTTTTGGTGTAATTTGATTGATGCACAAAAATTCCATTTTTCAGATGTTCAATTTGAAGCCCTAGACAAAATATTTTCTTTCCAAGGTCTTTCATTTCAAACTCCTCTTTCATATGAGTTCTTGCATCATCAATTTCCTTTTGAGTTCCAATTATGTTCAGGTCATCTACGTATACTGCAATGATCACAAATCCTGATGAGGATTTCTTAATAAACACGCAAGGGCATATCGCATTGTTAATGTATCCTTTACTTAACAAATATTCACTCAAGCGATTATACCACATGCGTCCGGATTGCTTTAATCCATAGAGTGATCGTTGTAATTTGACCAAACATATTTCCTTAGATGATACTTTTGATCCTTCTGGGATCTTTAATCCTTCTGGGATTTTCATGTATATATCAGTATCAAGTGATCCATAAAGATATGCAGTCACAACATCCATTAGGTACATTTCTAAATTCATAGATGCTGCCAAGCTCATTAAGTACCTAAATGTGATTGCATCCATAACCGGAGAATATGTCTCTTCATAATCAATTCCGGGTCTTTGAGAAAAACCTTGTGCCACAAGTCGGGCTTTATATCTTGTGACTTCGTTCTTCTCATTTCTTTTTCGCACAAAGACCCACTTATATCCGACTGGGATTACATCTTTTGGTGTAACGACTATAGGTCCAAAAACATCTCTTTTATTAAGAGAGTCTAATTCATTTCTCATGGCCATTTGCCATTTTTCCCAATCAGATCTTTCGTGGCATTCTGATACAGATTTTGGGTCTGGATCATCTTGATCAATTTCTTTAGATACAGAGAAAGAGAATATTCCATCAGTATCATCGATTTCATTTCTAACCCATATTTTTCCATTTTGGGCATAATTAATGGAAATCTCATATATTTCTGTATCATTTTCATTTTCTTCCTCTGGTTCTTCCGGAACCCTTTCATACATATCTTCTGGATATTTTTCTTTATATGGTTCCTCTAGAACCTTCTCATTTTGTTCTCCCAATTTCTTTTTCTTTCGAGGATTTTTATCCTTTGAGCCCATCGGCCTCCCCCTCTTTAATTGAACCTTAGGTTCATTCGCTTTATTTCCATCGATTTGTTCTTCTGGAACATTGATTCTTGATGGAACATTTGCAGCTGGTATATATGATTTTGTCACCCTTTTTGTATTTGTGAACGCATCAGGTAACTGGTTTGCCAAATTTTGCAAGTGTACAATTTTCTGAACTTCCAACTCGCGTTGTTTTGTAGGGGGATCAAGATGTACTAAAGATGGTGCACACCAAGTAATATCTTTTGGAATTCTTTTAATTCCTCCCCCTAACGCCGGAAATTCATCTTCATTAAAATGACAATCGGCAAAACGTGCCGTAAACATATCACCAGTTTTTGGTTCAAGATATCGAATTATACTTGGTGACATATACCCGACATATATCCCAAGTCTCCTTTGAGGTCCCATTTTTGTTCTTTGTGGCGGAGCTATAGGGACATAAACCGCACATCCAAAAACACGAAGATGGGATATATTGGGTTCTTGGCCAGATGTTAACTGTAATGGGGAATATTTATTATATGCACTTGGTCTAATCTGGACCAATGCCTCAGCATGCAATATAGCATGTCCCCATACATGAATTGGGAGATTTGTTCTCAAGATTAACGGCCTTGCAATGAGTTGCAACCGTTTAATTAAACTTTTAGCCATGCCATTTTGTGTATGAACATGGGGAACTGGGTGTTCAACATCAATCCCCATTGCCATACAATAATTATTGAAAGCTTGTGAAGTGAATTCACCGGCGTTATCAAGCCTAACTTTCTTTATGGCATAATCAGAAAATTGTGCTCTTAATCTGATTATTTAGGTAATGAATTTTGCGAAAGCCGTATTCCGTGTTGTCAACAGACACACGTGTGACCATCTACTCGATGCATCAATTAATACCATAAAATAGCGAAACGGCCCGCATGGTGGATGTATAGGTCCACATATATCACCATGTATTCTTTCTAAGAATACTGGATTTTCATTCCCAACTTTAGCCGGTGATGGCCGAGTTATTAATTTTTCTTGAGAACATGCGGAACATGAAAAATCTCTAGATTGAAAAATCCTTTGGTTTTTCAATGGATGTCCGCTAGAGTTTTGCACAATCCTTCTCATCATGACTGATCCTGGATGCCCTAACCTTTCATGCCATATTTTAAATATATTAGTAAACTGCTGGTTTACTACAGCATAGGACTCAGTCATATATATCTTTGTGCAATATAATCCAGAAGACATCATTGGTAATTTTTCCAATATATGATTCTTTTCTGACGTAATGCAAAGATATTCAATGCCATTCTTATTCTTCGTCTCGATATGATATCCATTTTTTCGGATATCTTTGAAACTTAATAAATTTCTGTATGAACTGGGGGAATATAATGCATCATTTATCTCAAACTTTGTTCCCCTTGGCATTGAAAACCTGGCTTTTCCTGAGCCCATAATAATATTTGCATTACCAGATACAGTACTCACGCTTCCGGCGGAGTCTTTTAAATTAAGAACGGAGAAATACTTTTTATCTCTAAGTATTGTGTGTGTTGTCGCACTATCTGCCAGACATGTATCTCCGTCCATAATCTCAAGTTCTGACATCGTCTGGTATAACAATATTAATCAGAGATGCATTAATAAAAAGAAACGAAATGTTATGTAACCTGAGGTTATAAAATTATTTTAAAATTATTTTACAAAAATTATTTTAAAACTATTTTACAAAATTATTTAAAAAATATTTTACAAACTTATTTTAACAAAATAGTATAAAATCTATTTTACAAAATCTATTTTTTCAAAACTATTTTAACATCATACTGCAAAATAAAAGCATATAATCCAAAATGTTTAAAACTAAAAGCATATTATACAAAGTACATAAAAATACTAGCATCATGTCTTATAGATTTAGTTATCATTTTTTTCTGTTGATACTTCAGGATCAACAAGAAAATCAGCAACATCGAAATGAGCATCATCATTGAGACCGTTAAAGGAAGGTCCAGCTTCATCAGTGATGAAATTTGTTTCGACATTCGTCTGCTTTGCCTTTTGTGACTCTTGATACAGATCGGCCAAATGTTTTGGCACACGACATGTTCGTGCCCAATGGCCTTTCATGCCACATCTGTAACAAGCACTCTCCGTTTTTCTTTTATTTATGCGGCCAACAACATTTCCCAAAGAATTTTGGTTGGCTTTCAATGTGCCGGAGTTATCTGACTGGAATCCTCTTCCTTGTCCTCGGCCTCGTCCACCACTTCTGCCACGTCCGCGTCCACGGCCTCTACCGCGACCACGCCATCGTCCTTGAAAATTATATGTATTGGATGCTACCACATTCGCTTCTGGGAATAGAGCCGATCCAGTTGGACGAGATTCATGATTCATTATAACAATTTCATTATTTTGTTCAGCAACAAGAAGAACTTGCATTAAATCCGAGTATCGGGTAAATTCCCTTGCCCGATATTGTTGCTGGAGGACTACGTTCTCGATCATATCAAAATCACTTATACTTTGTCCACATAACATCATCCTCGAAGTAATTCCGAACAAAGCGGAATTATATTCGCTTACACTTTTGTAATCCTCAAACCGCAGATTCAGCCACTCATGTCTTGCCTTTGGTAAGATCACATATTTCTGGTGATCAAACCTATCTTTGAGTGACAGCCAAAGATCTGCGGGATTATCTTTCATAATATATTCATCTTTTAATGTATCATGAATATGGTGGCGGAGGAATATCATGGCCTTTGCCTTTTCCTCATCGGACGTGACCTTCCATTTATCAATGGTGTCAAGAAGTCCACTTGCTTTTAGATGCATCTTTGCACCTACTGCCCATGTCAAATAATTTGTCCCAGATAAATCAAGGGCAGCGATCTCAAGTTTTGCCAAGTTTGACATGATCACTATATAACAAAATTTTAAACATCATATTAAAATTCAATTTTAAATAATTATGATAAAATAGGTGCAATAATAATAACAACATAATTTTAAAAATAAAAATAAAAATAAATAGGAGGCAAAGCTTTCCATATAAATGATAAATAAATAACAGAACATAAATAAATAACAGAAAATAAATAACGGTAAGAAAATAATAATAAAAATAATAGGCATAATTCTCAACATAATCAAGGAGGCAGAGCCTACCATGAGATTATGGAGACATAAAATTTTAATTGATCAAGGAGGCAGCGCCTACCATAATAATGATCAATTTTGAAAAGACATAGCCTATTATATGCCTTTTCCACTGATAGTGCGGAGGCAGAGCCTACCACTCCATAAATAATAAATAAATTAAAAAGTAAATTGAATAACACAAAAATTAAAATCTTACCCCTTTGGTATGACAGAGGATATGATTTAACGGTATGGATATAGAGTCGTTCGTGCTGATAACGTATTATAAACTATATAATATAATATGAGATTTGTGAATACATATATATATATATATTATATATATTTTAGAAAGATGAGAGAGAGGTGAGACCAGAGTGATACATCCACAAAAAACTTCATCTTTATTACCACACTTCGCATCGTTTATATAGACAAATAATATATTAAAATAATCTACTAACCGACATACATAAGTCGGTTTATACAATATATATTATAATATTAATAGATATTTATATTTTATAATATGGATATATTATATTCGACTTTTTTCTTTTTGGTTTTGGATTTTTTCTTTAGCTGCAACAGGGTCAGCCCAATGGTTTGGGCCACCTAAAGCAAAAGGAAAAAAAAATCTGGCCCAAAAACAAGCCAAAATATATAAAAACATAAAATTGCAGCTTGGAAATTTCAAACCCACGAGAAGCAACTCCAAAACTGGCGCCTCAACCACTGCACTACATGAACGTTCTAACAACTATAATGCCCTTTAAATTAATAAACGTATTGGATACCTAAAGCCCTTGTTTCCCTCGCTTTAGCCCAAGGCCGGCCCTGAGCTGCATGGAATTTATTCTTGTTATTATGTCTCAGTTATAGAATTGAGCAGAATGGAGAGCGGTAATGAAGGCAATTCAGACGGCTAGGAACGCGACATGAGCGAGGTTTCATATGTTTATGGTAGAACATTTTCTTCTCGTTCTCCTTTTCATTTTTGGTCTTCTTCTTTTTCTTTTTCTTCTTCTTCATCTTTATTTTTTTGGTTGCGCATTCCCAGTCTTGACTGAGGATTAACAAGAACCAATCATTAAATAAAAGGAGGTTTGGTTAGATAATCCAAAAATTTTATGAAATTTGAAAATTAACTCATGTTTTCAAATTTTTGAAAAATAACCTTTTTAAAATAATAAGACAACAATTTTTTCATAATATTTGAGAATTTATAATTAAACAAATATATTTTAGAATAGATTGGAGAAAATTTCGATCAATACTACTCTAAATGACCCTCAAATTAGCACAATTGTATCTTTTTATTGTTGTTTCAAATGGCTACAACAGATAAAAATATAGTATAAACGGAAAATCGATTTTCAATCGAGTCTATAGTTTTTTTTAGCAATATATAACAGTGTTATACCTTAAGCTTAGATAGATATGTACAAGATTTTTCATCAACAAACATTACATCAGTTGACCATAGAAGAAATTCGATAAATTTTTCAAAATTTCATGTCTCTTATGATTGTGCATGAGTTCCACCATCACTCTAACTATATGTTGGTTAATGTTTCACATTTTATGATATTTTCATTATTTTAAACTTTTTCTCCCAGCATGTAAATAACACACGATCATTCTTAATATTAGACAATAAAAATAAATCTTTAAATCGATTATTTTTGTGCAGTATATAAGAATTTCGATAGGCCAAAAACCTGTGAGCTTAAGTATCATATAGTCAACTAAATCAAATGAACCAAACATTATATAACTTGAAAACAAACCATAAGTCTTATGGAGTTTACCATTCTTAATTATTCATATATATAATTTTTTTATTTTATGTGCAAACTAGATTTTTCTTTTTTAATTGATTAGGTTAAATGCATCTTTTTTATTTTGTACATTTTTGTATAATAGTAGTTACCCAATGATAACAAAACTTTATTTAAAAAATATTTTATATATTTGATTTATTTAAAATATTTTTGATAATTTCCATTGCAAAAGGTTAGTTTACAAACTTTTGGAAAACATGGGCTAGTTTTCAAAATACATAATATATTTGTAATATATTTACAAATTTCCTCATAAATAAAAGAGTACTTTTTTCTGCGGGTTTTATAAAAGGATAATTTGCTAAAAATACAAAAAGAAAATTATAACTTAAAAAGTAACCAAAACTCTCAAATCGAATGCTAATGATTTTGTCACATACCCCATTTTTTTTTACTTTTTAATTTTTTTTTGTTTATGCACCAAAATCACCTTTTTATAAATCAAACCGAATAAGAATGTAACCATAACTTAAGAGTATTTTTTTTTTTTGTTAAGAACTTAAGAGTATCTATGTAAGAGGAGAAAATGATAAAGAAGAACAAATTAGACAAATTTGTTTAATTAGCAAAAAAAAAAAAAAAAAAAAATAGACAAATACGAATATTTTTTTGTTTCTTCAAAAGTAAGAGCAATGTTGCATTGCATGTCATATAGACAAAAAACAATTGTTCCAGAAAAAAGTTATAGACAATAATTTAAAGGAAAACCCATTAAAATTAAGGGAAATATATATAACTCATTAACATGAATAAATAAAATTCAAAACAAAGGTGTCTATATAAATAAAAAGTCTACACGTGTATCATAAATCCAAATATCAATTGTAAAGTTTAATAAAAAAAACTGTAAAAGAGCTAATTTATCGTAAGAAAAATGCTTATGCATGGACAACTATTTTTTTTTAATGTTAGGGTCAATACTCAATACGCCAACGTTTTAGGAGCGAGCAACACAATGTGGTTAATTTGTCAATCAAAATGCATTATGCTTCATTAATATTATGTGATCGGCCCACAAGACAAAAACCGACAACTTTCTTAACAACCAAATCAATCATACCCTCAAGTTCGGATAATTCGGTTCGGGTAGTTCAGATAATCGGATAGTTCGGATAGCAACAATTCTATCAAAAATAATCGAAATAAGGTTCGGTTTGGTTCGGATATCGATTAGTTTGAGTGTTTTGTTTTGTAACCGAAATTATCCAAAGCTTTTGAAAATTTATTTAAAATTGGGTATAATCGGATAATTTTGGATAGTTCAGGTATATTCGGTTTAGTTCGGTTCCTAATTGTTTTTAAAAATGAATTTTGGTCCTTTTTTGTATAAATTGGTTAAAAAACGAAAAAAATCGGTGACCCGATAACCGAACCAAACTAACCAAAGTCAGAACCAATTTCAAAAGCCTATCCGATCGGTTAGGGTGAAATAACCAAACCCTAACCGAAAAACGAAAAGTTTTATTCGTGTGGTTAGTTAATTCGGATAAAAATCCCACCACTAATTTGAACTTTGAACCAGGAAAAAAGGAAAATTTGCCAAAAATACAACAAAAAAAATTATAATTTGAAAAGTAATAAAAAATCCTAAATCCAATGGTCTAAAAATTGCCACATACTCCATTTTTCCTAACTTTTTAAAAATTTTTTTAGTTATTCACCAAAAAACGCCAAAAAAAAGAGACAAGTTGTGACAGAAAATGTGTTTTATTTGGAAAAACACTCAAATGGTAGACGTCAGTGTATGAAAAAAAAAAAATGTATGAGACATCCGACAAAATTTGAACGAGACGTCAATATAAAAATAATATTTTCCTCTTTCTTTGTTGAGCGAATATTTACTTTTAAGTGTTTTTTCTTGCAACAATTTTTTTCTGTTTTTGTCAATACAATGGTTTTAAACTGTACAAAAAAAAAGTTTGAAACCTAGAACTCATTGAAGGAAAATTAATTAAAAACACTAAAAAAAAGAAATTTATAAGAAAAAGGAGGATAAAACGTTAAGAAGTAAAGACACTAACTACGAGAAATTCTAATTTTGGGCATATTTAGTTGACAAATTTTTCATTAGCTTTCTCAAACTTGATTTTATCCCACGATCATCCAAGAACTACTGCTACTACTTTGTTCACGCAAAGACACTTAACTATTCAAATAGCGTCTATATTTAAGAAAAATCACAGTTCACGTTTGTAAGTTTTAAGCAATCATTTTCCCCATCATTCCAATTTTCGAATGGACATAATTAGTCTATCTCAACAAGCTGCAATATATTAGATAAGTAAGAAAGAAGCAAAAAAACAGAGAATAATATCGAGTTGTCACAAAACTAGAGCACATTATAAGTTTAAACTTGACGAACATAACAAAACCAAATGACGAAGAATCAGAGTTGTACCAATGATAAAGCAAAACAAAAAATCAGGAACAAGGAAGCAAATCAGTCTGTTTTTTTTTTTGTGTTGAATGAATTACTCCAATTTCAGTTTAAAGATGGTAAAAAGGAAGAAAAACTTGGGATTTGGAGGGATAAGAATCTCACTTTGCCATCATAACTTTGACGAACTCATCATAATTGATCTGACCATCACCGTCGACGTCAGCCTCTCGGATCATCTCATCAACTTCTTCATCCGTCAGCTTCTCCCCAAGATTTGTCATCACGTGACGGAGCTCAGCCGCGGAGATGAAACCATTCTGGTCCTTGTCAAAAACCCTGAAGGCTTCTTTAAGCTCCTCCTCTGAATCAGTGTCTTTCATCTTGCGCGCCATTAGGTTCAGGAACTCTGGGAAATCTATTGTCCCGTTACCGTCTGCATCCACTTCGTTGATCATGTCCTGCAGCTCGGCTTCTGTCGGGTTCTGCCCAAGTGATCTCATCACTGTCCCCAGCTCCTTTGTGGTGATGCAGCCTGCAACCAAACCGAAATTTGGAGACAACTTCAGGAAGAAGAAGAAGAAGACGAACCAAATATCTAAACACAAGTAGTATATGTCAAGATCCCAAATGAACGCACAAGGAAGGAAATGCACAACTCAAAAATGCTCTTTGCAGTCCTCTAGTCACAATATAAACGAAAATTCTTTTTTTCAGATTTGGGCACAAACATGTACAGATCAATCTGCCTGTTGTTGCCATTCAAAGATTTAAGTATCGTCGTCTATAATCCTTGTGATGCACACAAATCGGCATGATTTATCACAGGACTGGGTCCAGAATCAGAGAAAGCGAGAAATTATCACACAGAAACAAACAAGACTAACGATCTTCGTAGTTTCGATGTACGATTGAATAACAAGAATGCGGGAGATGAAGAGCCAAAAAGCAAATAGATAAATACGGTCGAGAATTGAGCGAATCAAAACTAGATTGTCCTTGAATCAATGGAAAAACAAATGCTAAGAAGAATCGCGATCTCTACCAACAAATCCAAAAAAAAAAAAGAGGTGATCTGAGAGAGAGAGAGAGAAGAAGAGACCATCTCCGTCCTTGTCGAATAGGCTGAAGGCTTCCTTGAACTCGGAGATCTGGTCATCGGTAAGCTGATCCGCCATTTTCCGCTGCGATTTGTTGATTCCCGAGTGAATGCTGTTTATAAATGAAATGAGATCCCCAGCAAACAGGTAGGATCTTTATCTGAATTGACCATAAATTTCTCGCAAACCTTCTTTTTACCCTTGTTTCATTCCTCCTCGTTTTCAACGTTTAATCTTTGTGAGAAATTTGTTTATAGTTTCTCAACTTATTTTCACTAATTTAGAGCATCTACATCCGTCACAACCCCAAGAAAGGATTCTTAACAAATTTATAATATTAAAATAACACTAAACATAGTTTAGAACTCTATAATTCCTTTTTTTTTAAATTGCTCCTCCATTGATTACAACCCCAAAGGGGTTTTTAAAAATAAAAATATATTATTTTATGTTTCTTAAATATGATTCACAAAAATTTCCAATCATTTCTTGTAAGTAAACTAATGATTACCAATGACATATAATGTAAAGAGAAGAATTAGTGATACATATGTTTTAACAAGCATGAATGTGACTTACTGCAACATCAAGCTCTGGTGTTCTGGTTTGTTTTGCAGTAGCTTTAGCACTTCCACCATAGAAACTTATTGAGATCTCTTCCTGATGCAATGTCCCTAAGTACAGTAAAACCACGGTTGATTTCAACTCTCAGTCCAGAAGCAAGCTGGAGAACAATTTCTTCAGGGATGTTAACTTCAGGGATATGAGAAGGTGTCCTGTAACGAAAATAATCAGCTTCAACAGTCCATTAGATTTCATCAATCACTCACTAAAGATGATAAACTTACTTGTGAATGAAGGTAGTAGCACTAGACCACAATGAAGGTAGTAGCCTATGACCCTTCACATTCTATACCATTAGCCGAATGAGAACAGTCGCTATAGCTATGAAGATATCAATCCCAAACCTCTAACAAAGAACATGAAAAGCATCTCATAATGTAGAAGATTGAGAAATAATCATTCAACTTGTCAAAGTCATTCCAAAACCTCTAACAAAGAAAGTGAAAACGCATATGGCATTCTAAGAGAGTAGTACCTTGACACAATCCCAAGTTTCAGCAATGGTGAGAGGTCCACAGAACACACAGATGCTTAATTTTCTTTGTCACCTCCAAAACCTCTGCATAAACAGAAACAAGAATTAGACAAATGTGATTAAAGCATAACCATGAGAGAAAGAAGTAGCAAATGCTTAATCAAACAAGCACAAAAACTACCTTTGAAGAACAAGCAAGCGGAATCTCGACGATTCATTTTGCAAAGAACAGTAACAGCTTGAGAACTTCTCTGAGATGTACCAATACGATCTGAGCGCCATCGAAAGTGAAATCTGGGCGGTATACAAGTTAACCCTGAAGTACTTATCTCTGACAAAAAAAAGACCGGAGCTTTTCCTCACACCAACAACCTCAAATCCCTAAATTCAAAGAAAAAACAAACAATCAAACGATCATAGTTAAATTCCTAAACAACAATCGTGGATAAACCCAATAGGGTAGCGAAAGACTCGAAGCTAATATCAAACGAGTTATAACAATCACAGTTCTCGTATCCCCAAAGGATTGAACAAAGAGCCAATTCTTAATACAATAAAATTGGAAGCAGCTTCGGAGTATAATCCCTTCACGTTTATTTCAGATTAACGCACCAGCACCAGAGGAGAATCAGTACAGGAGAGAGAGAAACAGTACCAGAGAGAGAAAGATAATCAGTAAGAAGAAGACGAATCGCAGGTGAAAACTATCCACCACCGTCGAGGGAGAGACCGACAAGACAGAGACCGCCGATATTGATTCATGCAAAGCCGGTTCCGATGAGATCACCGGAATCGCCATCGCCTTCGTAGAGAGAGAGCGTCGCAAGAAGAAAGAAGAAGACGAAGAGATTTCTGAAAGTCCTCGTTTCAGAACCAGCTTTGGAAGTTATTTTTTCTTTTTCTTTTTTTTTAGCTTTTAAAGTCCAGAACATGTGTTCAGAGCTTCTGATGGATATACTCTCAGGCAAAAGTGCCTCAAGCTGACTAATAAAATTATATACTAACTACCAACTGAAATTTCTATTTTTGTATAAACTTAAAGTCGATATCTTTCTTCATTGGATTTTCTGTAAATAAATTCTTTAAGTAGTTAGATTTTACGATTTTACCCTTCAAATCAATTAAATGCAGATCAACCCTCTAAAAAGAGTCAACACGCAATATAACCCTTCGGATCTGAAACATTGAAGAGCATTTACGCCTATAAGCCTTAGAGTTCCAAAATTTTAAGAGTAGATTTGACCATTTGGATTTTTCATTTCAAAGATTTCGATTTGATATAGAAATTTTGTGGTTTGACAAATTTAGAAGGGTTGTATTGCGGGTTGACTCTTAGTTGGAGGGTTGACTTACATTTAATTGATCTAGAGGATAAAATCGCAAACCGAAACAATTTGAAAGATTTATTTACAGAAAACCTTTTTCATTTCGTACTTGATTTTTTAAAACATATAAACGGTACTATAATATATTCTTTTTATTTGGACATTTCATATTTTCCTTACTATGTTCTAGATAATTTACAAGATTTGGAGGATATTCTCCATTAATTATCTCCTAAGACATACTCCATCAATCAATCAATTGAACCAATATCTCAAATCTTCAATCCTCTCAAATCCTCCATTTTTTTAATTGTTCTTTTCTTTATTATGTGAATCTTGAACCTATCCTTTTTGAAATCATTTTGAATAAATAGGTATCATCCTTCGTCATGTATTCATCAACCATTTTCTTAATAAAATAATATTGTTGGTTTCTTCTCTATATTTTTTTTCCATAGTTTTGAATTATATATATAAAATATATTAGACTAGGTTAATTATAATCAATCTAGCATTTTTAGTGATTTATTATGATTTGTCAAATCTTATATTATTGGATCATGAATTTAAAAAACTCTATTAAAATCTAGTGTTATTGAACTAGTGATTTGGAAAAATGTGTTCAAATCCACTGTTATTGAAAACATATGACGGATTTTTTTTTTAATCAATAACATACGACGGATTTGTTTTTTTAATGATTTCAAGGAGTTTAAAAAGGATTTGGGAGGATTTCTTTGTTAAAAATACAAAGAAACAAATCTCATAGTTTTAGGTGAGATTATAAAAAATTATATATTAAACTTCTTAAAATCACACAAAATCACTAAAATTATATATTAAATTTCTTAAAATCACACAAAGTCACTAAAATTATATAAGATCTCACTAAAACTCAAATCTCTTTAAATGTATGATTGAACGCACCCCTTAGCTATTTACAAAAGATGATATGGAATATAACGATGATTGTTTTTTCCGCGATCACGAGAATAAAATGCATAGTTTAACCGTAACAGCATGCACGAGTATTTACCTGTTCTAAACAACAAAAAGACAAAAAAGATTATTTTAGTAATAAATATTTGCTAACTAAGATATGTAACGCTTAATATTATTATTGAAATGATAATATGTATTTTGTTGAAAAAAAATGATAAAAAATAGTGGAAAGATAATATGTTTACGAGGATGAAGATAATTAACCACACACAAAAAAACGTTTCATCCTTGTAAAACCTGTAGTAGTAAGTAGATGGTGTGTGACATATAAACTATTAGCCACTAGAAAGAATCAGTGAAATAAACTATTAGACATACTTATAAACTATATATTAACGGCTTCGGCTTTTTACAAGTCATCTGTAACTAAAGAAGATTATCGACAATCATTTATATGTAGTTTTGGGCTATATATATCCTTTTTGACTAGAGAATCTGTTGGTTTTCTGAAGGTGTTGTTGGTCACTAAAATTTTGTATATAGCCTTACCGTCCCCTAGATTATATAATTTCCTCTGATCCTTGGCTAATATTGTATATTGAACTTTGATATTTATTATTTATTAATATCATTCAGTGAAAAGAAAAGCATGTGGCAGATGATGACTTGTAAAAAGTCGAAGCCGTTAGCGCACGGTTGGATGAAAGATATGTTCAACTTTTTAATCATGTTGACTACATGAATATAAATGATTTGTTGGTCATTCAAACGATACTTCTTAATTCAAATAGGACAAAAAACGATAGGAAAAGTTCATATGAAAAGGCTATCTCTTTCAAAATTCAGGAAAATAATAAACTCGGCCGAAAATTTCTTAAATAACAAAATTCTAACAAGAGAAATGGATGTGAAATTCTAACATATAATATTATGTGTATTTTTATGCGCGGAGGGAGAATCTATAACGGGGACACAAGACCCATTGGTATGTCTGTGCAATGGCTTGCCATGTTTTTGGGACTCGGAAGACGAGTCATCATCGTCGGCGGAGGAAGAATCTTTGGTCAAAGCCAACGTGAAAGCGGTCTTGAGTGGGTTTTCGGAAATCCCACCGCGAATGCGAATCCGGTGACTGCGGAGGTTCTTCCGTCGGCTACTGTAAGGGTTCCGTGGCTTCCCCAAATTTTTCATTTGTGTTGCTTCAGTTTCCTTCAAGTTGCTAAACGACTTTGATTTCCCCTTGTAGAAGTTGGATATACCTCTCCTGCGTATTCACAAATCAAGAGACTACAAACTTCAAGATCCGAGATTTACACACTATAGAATCCACACATAAATAATGAAAGAAAAAAGCAGACCCGATGGGCAAAGCTTGTTCGAGAGAATCCATCATATCAAGAGGTCCCTTGTAAGGAGACTCGGCCTCATTCTCTCCGCCTTCTTCATCCGCACTGTTCTTCCCGATCGAAGAAGAAGAAGCCGACAAAGTACCAAATTCCTGATCCGTTGCTTTCACTACACCGACTAACCCATCAACCCCATCCATCAAAGTCGACATTTCAGAGAAGAGTTGAAAATATTTCTCAATCCGCAGAGAAGAGAAGGTGTGATCGTAAGTGTATATATATATAAAAAAGGTGTATATTGAGTTTCTGTTTCTTGTCTCTGTGGGCTCTCTTTGTTTCCATAAGGAAGAAAATATATAAATGAAAAATCTTTGTAATTTATTACAAAGGAGAGGTGAAGATAAGTTTTGTAGTAAGTTAGCTCTTATCCTAAGCCAGCTCACTTCTTCCTTGCTATATGCATTTCTCATATTTTAACATTCCATAAAAGTTTTACATTCATTTACAAAAAAAAGACAAAAAAAAAAATTATGCCCATTTAAGGGAACTATGTGGCCCATTAGCTGGAAAACGCTTGCGTATTTTTTTTTTTTTTCTTTATTCTTTATCAAATAAGAAGGGAAAAAAATATAAGAGATATATTGGTAAAATATCGAAAAATAATTAAAAAGGGTAAAAAAATAGTGAAAACAAAATTTGAAATTGTATGGAAGTTGATTGAAACTAGAGAAGATTGTAATAGACGTGATAAGCGACGATGGGAAGGACGATTCTAGAGTTTTGGGGAGTGAAAATGTGATGATGACGGATTTGGCTGAGAAAGGTAGACCACTAGGAGATCCACCGGATGGTCGGAGTTCATGGGTAGCGAAGGTAACGGGGACAAGTGTAGGTGGGAGGCATGTACCGGAGGCGTTGTTGAATGATGATTTTGTTACATCGAGATTGAGCGTGGAATTCCCAGATGGGGAATTAGGTGAACCGGTGATAACAATTGGTCGTGAGGTGTTGGATGTGATGAATAGCTTGTGGAAGCAGTGTATGATTGTGGAGGTGCTGGGAAGGAATATCCCAATTGCGATATTGAGCAAGAAGTTGCGGGAGTTGTGGAAACCTACAGGAGCTATGAGCGTGATGGATTTACCTCTACAATTCTTTATGGTGCGATTTGGTGAGGAGGAAGAGTACTTAAAGGCATTGACAGGAGGTCCACGGCGTGCGTTCGGAAGTTATCTTATGGTGAGAGAATGGTCACCAGATGCCGACTAGAGATCAGATTGTTACAACACCCGTCTGGGTGCGTGTGTCGAACAGTCCGGTGAATATCTCAGAGTTGGGGAAGCCTCTCAGAGTTGATGCTACAACCTTAAACTTTGAGAGAGCTAGATTCGCTCGCATTTGTGTGGAGGTGGATCTACGAAAATCACTAAAAGGATCATTGATGATCAATGGGGAGAGGTACTAAGTGTCGTACGAAGGGCTCACAAATATTTGTTTGGGTTGTGGAAGTTATGGACACGCCATACACACTTTCCCCTTAAGAGTGGTGGTAAATGGAGAGGAAGGTAAGAAATAGAATGAAACGCGGCTCACAGAAGTAAATCCGGTAGATGACGGCTTCACGGTGGTGAGACGGTCAGGGAGGAGGTCAGGGGCTCCAGCTAAACCAGTTGTCTCATCTGCACGGGGAGGGAGCGGAGATCTAGCGCGAAATCTAATGGAAATCCTGAGAAATAAGGGGAATGAAAATATTCGGATTTCTAATGTTTTTGGAAGGTTGGAAGACGACTTTATTCATGCGGAGGAAAGGGAAGTGGTTCAATTTACAACGAAGAATAAGGAAAATGAATCCCCTGGGAATCGTAACAAGAATGGAAAGAATATATTTAGAGTGAATGTTGGGGTAACGAAGAAAGATTTTGAAAAGAATAAGGAAGGCGTGAAGGGAGGTGGAAGTGAGAGATGGGCCGCGATTTTAACAATAAATAATGGTGGGCCTAAGTCTAAAACTAAATAGAACAAGCCCACAAGAGGTCTTGTGTTCGGGCCTTCAAGTGATAAGGTTGGAATGTCGGTTTCATCGAAAAGGTTGAGAGTCGAAATAGATTGTGTGGGTCGAGCAGGGGGAAATTTTGTGAGTGGAAATGATGGCACGGAGGAGATGGTTTTTACTAGACAGAGCCCATGTAAAGACTCGCAGATGGTATGCCCGAATGCGGTGGAGGAGTTTCAATCGTAGATGGAGATGACCGAAGAAGCACCTCCGACGGTCGGAGGTAAGGATGATGCAGCCTCACAAACAGAGCTTACGTGGAGGGTGGATGGCTCGAACCGGCCGTACGGCACCTGTTGCGAGTTGGGTAGCGATGAGTGATGGAAGCGAAGCGATAGGCGGATCCGAGTGCTGGTTGTACGGCGCTTTCACTACGGACAAAGAGATGAACGAGTGGAAGCGAGGATGGAACGAGGTCACCACGAGCCGGATGGAAGCAACTCGATATTGACGGAGCGAACAACTAGAAATCTCGGATTTCGAAGGTTGTTCAAGAGAAATTCTTTAAGAATAATGCTTTTGCTTTATTGATCAAGGGTGAAAATTTACAAGGCTGTTAGGGGACTTATATACTCGTCCGATCAGCTATGCCGTTCTAGGGGTCTTGACATTTATTACAAAGATCGACATCTAACTAATTAAAACACAATCCGCGAAACAAATGTCATACGCTACTTAAGGAAAGAAATCACAAGACAAGTTCAAATAAGGAATTGTTAGTATCAAAGATAATTAAAATAAATCAAAACTTACCTTAGTGGGATAGAGCCGTTGGATCGCGCCGGATCGGATGGAGCCTTAGTCTTCAATGCGCGGTATTCCAAAATAGGTAAGTGTCCGTTGCAAGTGTTCTTGGCGTTGGGCCGAGCTGGTCTCGGTCGTAGGGGTGGGTCGAGTTGGTCTCGGTCGTAGCGGGCTGGGCCGAGCTAATCTTGAGCGGGCCGGGCTGCTAAGTCCACGCTGTCCTGAGCTAGAAAAGCTTTTACCGCTGAGGCATGTAGTGCACAGAACAATATCGTTGTCTATTTCAATGATATTCTAGTTTATAGTGCACTTGGAACAATATCGTTCCACGTCTCGCCTTTGCTGGGGCCAGAAGAAGTGTTCCTCGAGTATGCTTCGGGTCTTTTCCATGCCGAAGTATCCCATAAGGCCGCCTCCATGTGCTTCGCCGAGGATCAGTTCTCGCATCGAACTTCGGGGAATGCACAGTCTCTTGTCCCGGAAGAGGAAACCGTCATACTTGTAATAGGGACCAAGAGTGCCCTTAGTACATCGGTTGTAGAGCTCGCTAAAGTCCGGGTCATCCGGGTAGAGCTCCTTGAGATGCTCAAACCCCATTATCTTGGCCTCCATTGTACAAATAAGGGTATACCTCCAAGACAGGGCGTCAGCTACTACGTTTTCTTTGCCCTTCTTGTACTTGATCACGTACGGAAACGTCTCCACGAACTCAAGCCACCTGGCGTGTCACTTCTTTAGGTTGGTTTAGCCTCGGAGGTACTTGAGTGTCTCATGGTCAGTATGGATTACGAACTCCTTGCTGAGCAGGTAGTGTTGCCAAGTCTCCAACGATCTCACCAAGGCGTACAGTTCCTTATCGTAGGTGGGATAGTTGAGGGTGGCTCCACTGAGTTTCTCACTGAAGAAAGCAACCGGCTTCCCTCCTTGCGTCAGGACCGCTCCAATGCCCGTACCTGATGCATCACATTCAACCTCAAAAGTTTTGTCAAAGTTAGGCAAAACTAAAACTGGGGCTGCGGTGAGGCTGTCTTTAAGCTTTTGGAAAGCCGCGTCCTGGTTTGGGCCCCATGAGAAGGCAACGTCCTTGATCATCGATGTTAAGGGAGCTGCGATCGTGCTGAAGTCTTTGACGAACCGTCGGTAGAAACTGGCCTGGCCATGAAAGCTTCGGACTTGACCAATGGTCGTGGGTGTGGGCCAGTCTTGAATGGCCTTGATTTTCTCCTCATCCACCCTTAGACCCTGCGAACTTACAACAAAGCCTAGGAAAACCAATTGATCAGTGCAGAAGACGCACTTCTTGAGATTGGCATATAGTTGCTCGGACCGCAAGGTCTCCAATACTTTCTCAAGGTGCATTAAGTGGTCTTCTAGACAAGTGCTATAAACTAGAATATCATCAAAATAGACAACGACAAACTTACAAATGTATGCCCTTAGCAAGTGGTTCATAAGCCGCATGAAGGTACTCGGTGCATTGGTGAGGCCGAATGGCATGACTAACCACTCGTAAAGACCACGCTTGGTCTTGAAGGCAGTCTTCCACTCGTCACCTTCCTTCATTCAGACTTGGTGATAGCCACTTTTCAGGTCTATTTTTGAAAAGATCGTGGCACCATTGAGTTCGTCCAACATGTCGTCCAGCCGAGGTATAGGATGCCGGTACTTAACGGTGATTCTGTTGATGGCACGACAGTCCACGCACATCCTCCATGACCCATCCTTCTTGGGCACCAAAAGGACTGGAACAGCACAGGGCTGAGGCTCTCTCGAATGTAGCCTTGCTTCATCAGCTCCTGGACTTGTCGCTCTAGCTCCTTGGCTTCTTCCGAATTGACGTGGTAGGTCGGTCTGTTCGGTAGGGGAGCTCCGGGGACCAGATTGATCTGGTGTTCGATTCCACGGGTCGGTGGTAGGCCGGCTGGTATTTCGTCAGGGAAGATATCGGTGAAACGATCCAGCAACCGTTGGACTCCTTCGGGATGGCTAGTCTCGTTGGGTTCTGCAAAATAACCTTCCTTAAAGATCATCAGTAGCACATGCGTTTGTGCATGTAACGATTTAAGAACTTGACCGGGGGTAACAAAAAGGTTGGTTCTACCTAATTTATTAGCCTGTGCTCCTTTGTCCATGGCCATTTGGAGTTCGTGGACCTCGGATGGGGTGAGCGGGGCGAGGTTGTGCTTCTTGCCATTGTGCACGAAACTGTAGAAGTTGGTGCGACCGTTGTGAAGCGTCTCTTTGTCGAACTGCCATGGTCGGCCTAAAAGGATGTGACCGGCTTGCATCGAGACCACGTCGCAGAGTACTTCATCCGCATACTTACCGATGCTAAACGGTACTCGAACTTGTTCACTGATCTTCAACTCCACCTTATCGTCTCGCCACCTAAGTCGGTATGGCCGCGGGTGTTTGGTTGTTGGGAGCTTAAGCCTGTCAATCAAGTACTTACTAGCCACGTTAGTACACGAGCCACCATCAATGATTAGCCTACATACCTTGGATTGAACGGTGCATCGCGTGTGGAAAATGTTCTCCCGTTGTATGGTCTCGAGTTCAAATAAGGCGCTAAGGGTTCTCCGGGTCACGAGGATTTCTCCTACGTCCGAATAGTCCGTAACTTCCTCCTCGGACTCCTCTGCCTCGTGTTCATCCTGGGACTCGTACTCGCCATCTTCTCGGAGGATCATGGCCCGTTGGTTCGGACACTCTCGGAAGTAGTGGCCCTTGCCTTTACACTTGAAGCACATAACGTCTCGGGATCGCGTGGCTTGAGTCGGGTTCGGCCCAGTGCCTATTGTCTTGCTAGGCTCGGGTTTTTTGAATTTGGACGTTGGGTTGATAGCTTTCCCTTTGTCCTGGTTGCGTTGCGGTTGGGTCCAGTTGGGCTTGGACTGGCTGAGGGAAGCATTCTTCCGTCTGATGTGTTGCTCGGCTTGGATGGCTACGTGTAGGAGCTCGTCGAGATCTCCATACGGTTGCCTCTCAACCTTCCGGGCAATGCGGTCTTGAAGGCCATCTAGGAATTGGGCCATCAAGGTCTCGGATGAGTCTTCTACCTCTAGTCGATTCTTTAGTGTCTCGAACTCCTCGAAGTATTCTTCTACGGTCCTTGTTCCCTGGGATAATTTTCGGAACCGCTTTTGGAGGTCGTGGTGGAAATACGTCGGTACGTATCGCTTCCTGAGCTGGTAGCTCATGTCTGCCCACATACTGATCATCGAGAGCCTACGTCTCCGTCGGTCAGATACCTCTCTGTCCCACCAAGCTAAGGCGTTGTCCGTGAGTTGCGCGGAGGCTAGAGATACCTTGCGCGTCTCCGAGTAGTCATAGTACTCGAAGATGTACTCCATACTCCTTTCCCAATCTAGGTAGGCTTCCGGGTTGATTCTACCGGCAAAAGTTGGTGGAACCAGTTTCAAACTCTTCCCACCGTGCCATGGCTCGTCTTCTTCTCGGTTCGGGCCTCGTCTTGGGCCGTTGTGTGGGCCGTCGCGTTTTTGATGTGGTTTGTTTTGATCACGGGCCTGTCCGTTGCTGTTGTGACCGTTCTGGTTAGGGTTGGCGTGAGCCGGATCGGTACTACTCTCGGTCGTGCTCTCGGTCTCTTGGTTTTGCTGGTTCTCAAGCTGGGTCATATGGTTGGTAAGACCTTGGATCGCGGCCATGAGTTGGGCCAAGGTTGGCTCAGCTTTGTCTCCCATTGGTCCAGTTAAGTACCTGCAAAGAAGATGACAAAGTGTATGAATGTATTCAAAAGAAAAAAGACAAGCAAATAATACGAAACATTATTTAAGGGAATGATCTAATGAGAATGATCGATTAAGAAAATGACCGTTGGAATGAAATAAATTGACAATTAATGTAATTGATATGCGGTATACTTTTTTTTTTTGTAAAACGATGAAGACGAAATGAAAAAAAAATTTAGACGAAATGCAATGACAATGATAAGCGGCTAAATGCAATGAATAACAATTTTTTTTTTTTTTGAATAAAAAGGCGAATCAAACAGACGAGAAATAAAGAAATTTTTTTTTTTTTTTTTGAAAATGAAGTTGAAGCAAGATTACAGATAGATAAAACCTGATAGTTAGGAGCTTTGAAGCTCTGATACCAGATGATGCAGCCTCACAAACAAAGGTTACGTGGAGGGTGGATGGCTCGAACCGGCGTACGGCACCTGTTGCGAGTCGGGTAGCGATGAGCGATGGAAGCGAAGCGATAGGCGGATCCGAGTGCTGGCCGTACGGCGCTTTCACTACGGACAAAGAGATGAACGAGTGGAAGCGAGGATGGAACGAGGTCACCACGAGCCGGATGGAAGCAACTCGATATTGACGGAGCGAACAACTAGAAATCTCGGATTTCGAAGGTTGTTCAAGAGAAATTCTTTAAGAAGAATGCTTTTGCTTTATTGATCAAGGGTGAAAATTTACAAGGCTGTTAGGGGACTTATATACTCGTCCGATCAGCTATGCCGTTCTAGGGGTCTTGACATTTATTACAAAGATCGACATCTAACTAATTAAAACACAATCCGCGAAACAAATGTCATACGCTACTTAAGGAAAGAAATCACAAGACAAGTTCAAATAAGGAATTGTTAGTATCAAAGATAATTAAAATAAATCAAAACTTACCTTAGTGGGATAGAGCCGTTGGATCGCGCCGGATCGGATGGAGCCTTAGTCTTCAATGCGCGGTATTCCAAAATAGGTAAGTGTCCGTTGCAAGTGTTCTTGGCGTTGGGCCGAGCTGGTCTCGGTCGTAGGGGGTTGGGTCGAGTTGGTCTCGGTCGTAGCGGGCTGGGCCGAGCTGGTCTTGAGCGGGCCGGGCTGCTAAGTCCACGCTGTCCTGAGCTAGAAAAGCTTTTACCGCATCATTGACGTTTGCTTGCAAGGTTCGGGCTCTAGATCGCGTCATGGGCTTGGACCACATTGTGGTGATAAACCAAGGTGGAACGGCCGTGGGGATGTCGAGTTTGGGGGATGCATCAAAGGAGGTGGTAGTGGCATAACAGTTTGCCTCGGTGGTTCGATTGAGTCCAATCCTGATCAGAATAATGAATATTTTATTATGGAATTGATGAATATTTTATTATGGAATTGCCGGAGGGCGAATAAACCCAGCTTTAGAAGATCAATTCGGTATATGTTGTAAAAATTCCAAGTCGATGTTCTTGCCTTGTTTGAAACTAATGCTAGTGGTGATCGAGCCGGAAAAATATGTCAAGGCTTGGGATTTGATCAATCATTTCGAGTGGATGCTGTGGGACAGAGCGGAGGAATGTGGCTTCTATGGCGGTCAATGGTGGGTAATGTCACGATTGTGGAAGCACAAGGCCAGTTTATTACGCCAAAGTTGGTGATGATGCAGACATAACACATTTGGTGGTGGTATATGCGGCTCCAACGGTTAGCCGGAGGAGTGGATTATGGGAGAATTTGAAGGGTATTATGCAAGGGATAGACGGGTCGTTAGTTATTGGAGGAGACTTTAATACTATAATTAGATTTGATGAAAGTACCGGAGGGAATGGACGGTTGTTTCTGGATTCGTTAGTGTTTGGTGAGTGGATTAACAACCTATCTCTGATTGACATGGGGTTTAAGGGAAACAAATTCACTTGGAGAAGGGGTAGAGTTGAAAGCAATTTTGTGGCTAAGAGACTGGATCATGTGCTATGCAATGCTCACTCGAGGTTAAAATGGCAAGAAGCCTTAGTCACTCATTTACCCTTCTTGGCTTCGGATCATGCACCGCTATGGATTCAACTTTGTCCCCAGGTGGTAGGCAACCCGAGGAGACGACCATTCCGTTTTGAAGCGGCGTGTTTACAGCATGAGGGATTTAAGGAGTTGTTACAGAATTCATGGGACACTGCAGTGTCAACACCGTAAGGTCTTACGAATTTAAGTGGGAAATTGAAGAAGTGGAATAGGGAAGTTTTTGGTGATGTTCACAAAAGAAAGGAAAAATTGGTGAGTGAAATCAGAGTAGTTCAAGACTTGATTGATGCGCATCAAACAGATGAATTGTTGGACAAAGAAGCGATGCTCTTGAAAGGATTTGATGTGATGTTAGAACAAGAGGAAATCATATGGTTTCAAAAATCCCGAGAGAAGAATATTGCTTTGGGGGATCAAAATACCAGGTATTTTCACACTTCCACAGTAATCAGAAGACGTCGAAATCGGATTGAATTGCTGAAGGATGATGAGGATAAGATGATTTCAGAGCCGATGGAGTTTGAGCAATTGGCAATTGGGTATTACACTAGGTTATATTCCATGGATGATGTTGAGTCAGTGGTTGAGTCGCTTCCATTGGTAGATTTCCCTATACTGAACATAGATGAGATTAAGGAGTTAAGCAAACCATTTACATCACAGGAGGTGGAGCAAGCTATTAGGAGTTGGGATGTTGTGGGAAACTCAGTGAAAATTTTTGTCTTGGACTTCTTTGAGACGGGTATATTACCAGAAGGTATAAATGATGCATTGGTTGTGTTAATTGGGAAGGTTACTAAACCAGAGAAAATGGCTCTGTTTCGTCCAATAAGCTTATGCAATGTTCTGTTTAAGACCATTACAAAAGCCATGGTATTAAGAATGAAGAAGGTCATGCCAAATCTCATTGGCCCAGCTCAGTCAAGTTTTCTCCCAGGGCGTTTGAGCGCGGATAATATTGTAGTAGTCCAAGAGGCAGTGCACTTTATGCGAAGGAAGAAAGGGCGCAAATGATGGATGTTGCTGAAATTAGATCTTGAGAAAGCATATGACCGGATACGATTAGACTATTTAGAAGACACGCTCAAGACTGTACGGTTACTAGAGTGTTTTGTTAAGTGGATTATGGAATGTGTAAAGGAACCATCGATGAATTTACTATGGAATGGTGAGAAGTCAGAGACCTTTAAACCAAGGAGAGGGTTACGCCAGCGAGATCCTCTATCACCTTATTTGTTTGTCCTATGTATCGAAAGACTTTGCCATCTTATTAAGGAGTCCATAGCTTCAGGGAGTTGGAAACCGATTAGTTTATCGAGTGGAGACCCGAAGTTATCGCATATCTGCTTTGCGGATGACCTTATATTGTTCGCGGAAGCATCGGTACAACAAATTAAAGTGATACAGAGGGTTTTGGAAAGGTTTTGTGCTGCGTCAGGGCAAAAGATCAGCTTGGAAAAATCGAAGATTTTTTTCTCGAATAATGTTAGTAGAAACTTGGAGAAAATGATCACGACTGAGAGTGGAATCCAGTCGATAAAGGATCTAGACAAGTATCTTGGCATGCCGGTGCTCCAGAAAAGGATCAATAAGAAAACATTTGGAGATGTTCTAGAAAAAGCTACATCACGATTGGCGGGTTGGAAAAGTAGATGTTTGAGCTTTGAAGGACGTTTAACGTTGACAAAAGCGGTACTATCTTCATTACCAGTTCATGCTATGAGCACGATCTCTCTGCCAAGCTTGACCTTAGCTACTCTTGATAAAATGTCGCGATCTTTTTTGTGGGGAAGCCAGACGGAGAAGAAAAGGTAGCATCTATTGAATTGGAAAAAAGTTTGTCTTCCGAAGCATGAAGGAGGTCTAGGGATACAAGCTGCTCTGGACATGAATCTAGCGTTATTGGCTAAGTTGGGATGGAGATTGCTTAATAATCATGAGAGCCTTTGGGCAAGGGTATTAAGATGCAAGTATAAAGTGAAAGATGTGCATGATTTGTCTTGATTGATATCAAAGGGGACTTGGTTGTCGACATGGCGGAGTATTGCTTTGGGATTACGAGAGGTTGTTATGCACGGTTTGAGTTAGGTGATTGGGGATGGAAGACTGATTCAGTTCTGGACGGACAGGTGGTTAATCCATGAGCCACTCACGGAGGTCCTAACTGTGCCTTTGTCACCGGAGATGGGAGAGTTTCGAGTCTGTGACCTTTGGGGGAACGACACTGGGTGGATATGGGACCGCATAGTGCCATTCCTTCTAGAGCATATTCTGTTGCAATTGCGGTGGTAGTTGATAAGGTGACAGGAACTAGAGACAGGCTATCTTGGGGAGGGAACTTGAAGGGAGAGTTCACAGTGAAATCGGCTTATACGCTTCTTACAAAAGATAACACTCCCTGTCAAGACTTGGGAGCACTCTTTAAGCGAGTATGGCAGGTTATTACTCCGGAAAGAGTCCGAATCTTCTTATGGTTGGACATGAACCAGGTGATAATGACCAATGTGGAGAGACAAAGACGTCATATGCCGGATTTAGGGGTCTGTCAAGTTTGCAAGGGCGGATATGAGACTATCATTCACATATTACGGGATTGTCCAGCGATGGAGGGTGTGTGGAATCGATTGGTACCCCGAACAAAGAGAGGGGAGTTTTTTGGGCAATCTCTACTTGAATGGATGTATGGGAACTTGGGAGATAATGCAAGAGTGGGAGAGAGTAAGCGGTCTACACTGTTTGCAATGGCGGTTTGGTGGGGATGGAAATGGTGTTGTGGCAACGTTTTTGGGGTTAATGGAAAATGCAGAGATAGAGTACAGTTTCTCAGAGACCTTGCGAGGGAAGTGACGGTAGCGCATTTGAACATGGAGGATAGAAAACAAGCCGGTGTTGGCAGAGTGGAGCAATTGATTGCATGGACATATCCACAAGCTGGTTGGTTGAAGTTAAATACAGACAGGGCTTCGTGGGGTAACCCGGGTTCCGCATGTGCGGGAGGGGTTCTGAGGGATGGAGGCAATTGGGTTGGTGGATTTGCGATTAATATTGGTATATGCTCTGCACCCTTAGCTGAGTTATGGGGAGTCTATTAAGATTTGTACATTGTTTGGGAGCGACGAGTTTCACACTTGGAGATTGAGGTCGATTCGGAGGTTATGGTTGGTTTTCTTAAGACAGGGATAAATGCTTCTCATCCCCTGTCATTCCTGGTACGGTTGTACCATGACTTTATTTCAAGGGACTGGATAGTCCAGATATCACATGTGTATAGGGAAGCTAATCGCCTCGCGGACGGATTAGCGAACTATGCATTTTTATTACCTTTAGGTTTTCATTTTTTAGAATTGGCTCCGCAGAACGTTAGTGCTTTGCTTTCTAATGATGTCAATGAAGTTGCGCTCCCTAGACAGATTCCGTTGTAGTTTTTTTTTTTTAATTTCTGAATAAAATTTGGGAGACAACCCCGACCAAAAAAAAAAATTTGAAATTGTGGTTCACGGTGGACCTACAATTAGAGATGTTAAAATGGGTTGAAGTACAGTATATTGGACTAGTTTTAGTCTACTTTAAAATTTTAAATCTTTAATCATTTATTTTAATAAAAAGAGCTAAAAAACGTGTCAAAGTCAATTAATTAACCTTTGAGTTTAGTCGGGTCAAAGTGAATCAACCTTTGAGTTTAATCAGGGCTAAGGCTATGAATGGCATCACGACTCGTTCGATGGCGGTGACCTTAATCGGCACAGTTCACTTACAAATGGTAATCCGACTTGAGTGCGACGTGTTTTAGGTGTGTGGAGAGTGAGGTCTGATGATGAGGTCTTCAAATAGGGGTGATGAGTTCTGATGGTGCTGTGGCAAGCTGTTTTTTAAAATTTTTTTTTTTTGTTTTTATTCACACAATACAAGATATTCTTTTCATTTCTAACATCTAGTATAGGACATAAAAAAAACGTATCGACTGTATGTAACATGCATCGACAAATATATGAGTAGATATGTTGTACATACTAGATATTGTCCACGCGTTGTGTGAATTTAAAAATTAACATGGTATTTAGCAAAAAAAAAAAATAACATGGTAAAGTATGCAACATTTCAAATTTATTAATTATTTGTGTATTTAATATTACAAAAAATTGTTGTTGTATTAAGTAATGATCTAGATTAGAAGATTAACCACTTGGAACAAATTATTAGACATATGCAATTAGTGATATATGTGAAAAAAAATAGATTGTTCATTAATAAAAATTACAGTAAATGCATATGAAAAATATCTTCTTTTGCACAAATCCGCAATTTATATGTCTTTAATTTATCAATATTCACTACGGTTCCCTAAAAAAATGATTGGTCGTCTTTTTTCTTACACCAAATACGTTTGTTAAAAAAATCATACAAGTTGTAATATGTTTTAATTCTATCAAGACATCCGCATTATCTCAAGAGATATGTTGGAATGCATTTTTGTGTTTTATTTTTTTAGAACCTTAAATTGTAAAGAAAGAATAATTGATGTTTGATTGTATTTTTTTTTTGTCGCACTCTTTTTATCGCTTTTCTATGATTTTTGTTTTTTACATCGATTCATTTGTGAATTATTATGTTTTTCTTTATTTACAATTTGTGGAGGAGTAAATTTTCTAGAATAACTAATTAATTTTCTCACAACATTTTTTTTGGTTAACGTTACGATTCTTTTTATACAAGTTTTTTGTGACTTTTTGTTTTCAAATCGTAGTTATCTATCTAAAGTTTTAAGTGTTTTTTTATAATATATTGCTTGGGTTAATAAATAAATATATATTTTCAAACCGTCAAAAATTTACAATAACACATTTAATTTGGAATTATAATTTTTGGTGGATATCAAAGAAAAAAAAACTGAAATTGGTCATCCTTATGTTACATTTTAATTTTTGTAATTAGCTTTCATTATATGTAGCTATTAAATTGTAGGAATTAATTGTTAAAGTTATAAAAAACTCTTAATTTTTCTCAATATATAAATTAAAAAAAAATGTTGACACATGGCATCTTCTAATGACTTGGGTTTAGAAAAACCTTAAAATATTATATAAGATAATTAATATTTTATTATACATATGGACAAAAATATGTAATAGTGTAATATAGCTAAGAGAATTTGATATAAATGTGATTATAAGAAAATTATATATTTCCGGAACACGAATTCATTGTAATTCTATAAAAAAAAAATGTAGTTCTCTTTTTTTTAAAATTTTTTAATTTCTTGTTAAAATAACATTCCACAATTTTTTTCTTAGAAACATGGTTTTCAAAAACGTTATTTGGTATTTTTATATTTCTGGCCAAAAACACGACACATTTTGAAAGAAAAACTTACTTCACTAGATTTGGTGAAGATGGATTATGCTGGCATTTTACTAACTAATTTCAGTAACTATACCGTTAAATTTGGGTACAAGACTCTTGATTGAAGTTCTATGTGAGGATTTGACGTTCATTTCACAGAAGCCTTCTCTCAACTATCTTAAAGAGAATGTGGAAATTGTCAACAGTGAGTAAACTACGACACTTCTTATGACAAATTAATTCAATTGCATTGGTTGTAAATGAAAGGCTAGGCTATAAACATATGTGTGTAGCCCAAAGTTGTCTGCAATGTAGTTTGTAAGAGACTATCGATCATACGATCTTTCTGTGTCCACTTGCTCTACAGTGTTGGCGCTCTTGAATATACATTCGGTCCCGAATATTTTTCTATCAAAAAATATTTTGACGAATTTGGACTACTTTTTTGGCGGGCGCCACACCATAATTATGAAGAGTCAATTCAGATTTATATGTGGATATGTTATATGAAAAACTCAAAATGTAAAGTAAAATTAATGTTATCGATTGGTCTTGAAAATTTTAGATATTGCGTGCGAGGAAAATGATGCGTGGATCTTAGCTAATAGCCTGGAATATACGATCTCAGGTGAGCCAGTGATTAAGGATCCCCGTCCTATCAACAAATAGCATCATTCACAGGCTTTATGGATAGGTTTTGGAAGAGTGATGACCATATCAGTGGATTGGGATGGGTCTTAGAACTTCAAGATAGTACGATGGATCTTCTAGGCATACAAGGTGTATCCCCACTCTATATGGAGTTGTGTGGGCTGATATAGGCCATGACTAGCTTAAAAAGAAGAATGATTTCGTTCTCTCTCGGTGACATACTCTTTGGAGCTAGGCTTTATGGTGTCAAAGCCGGAGGAATGAGCATGTTTCTCAACCGAACTATGCGAATTGGCATTACTACATAAATTCTTCATGAAGTTTACCCTTGTTTACCATCCATTTAACAAAAATATGAAGGTAGATTTACTAGCAACGAATGCATAAAACATGAAGATATTCTTCTCTATTAGAAGGAGTTGCAAGCGGTTACATAATATAGTTAAAAATTGTTAGAAGTATCGATAAGAAAAAAACGATACGTATTTTTTTAACTATTTTCTGTTAGGGTCTTATTGTTGACCAAAAGCGGTATGTACTTCTTATGAATCAAAGTTAAAATTGTTAGAAATATCGATAAGAGAAAGTTGAACCAAAAAAATGAATATAACATTTCTGATAACGGTTTTAGTACCCTTTTTTATGATTAGTAACCTTGTATTTGTGTCGCATCATACAAAGTTACAAATCAAATATGTAATTTTATTGAGTATTAAAAAAAAAAATTGATTATCAACAATAGAAAAAACGGTTTTGGCCATTATAATAAGAATTACTACATCAAATTTGATTTATTGATCCAAATAGGTCGTTTCACGACTCTCTCAAGTTTATTCATGTCGTCTACTTTTTCTTTCAATCTTTTTCCCAATGAAAAACTAAACTACGTGTTGAAAAGGGACTAAATTACGTTTAATCATCCGAAGAGAAACAATGAAAGATCTAAATTAATAATCTTTTTTTAGGATATTAAAAATTAGAGAAAAAAAATAAGAACAAAAAATAGACAGGAAAAGTTAGTGACCGATGGATGTGAATATCTAAGTCAAGATTAGTAAACCTATACTTAACCTTCTTAGAAAATTCTATTATAAGTTCCCCCTAATCGTTCCCGCCATCTTAAACAGATATAAATCCCAAGGCAGAGGAACGCCAAACAAAAACCAATAAAACAATAAACAAAAACAAAAACAAGAAAAAACGAAAAGCATGCAATTGTTTTTCGTTTTTTGTTGAAACAAAAAAAAAAGAATTTCACAAAAAAGAGAAAAAACAAAAAGATTCAGTTTCCTTTTCTTTCTGTTCTCACTTCTTATATAAAGAGTTGGCTTTTTTTTATTTCAAAGTTCAGAATTGCAAATATGGCTAATTATGGAGATAAAGGAAGAGGAAAGCTTGTGATTAGGGCCATATTGTTGGGTCTCTATGGAATCATAAGCATTGTGTGTGTGAATGGTACTAACATAAACTACAAAGATGCCCTAACCAAATCCCTCATCTTCTTGGAGGCTCAAAGATCAGGCAAACTCCCTCCTAACAATAGGGTTCCATGGAGAGGTGATTCTGCTCTTGACGATGGCAAACTCGCAAATGTAAGTTTGCGTTATATTTTATCATCCCAAACAAATTTTGTTTATTCAGATATTAGATTTTTATTGAATAGAAGAAACAGGTTATAATAATGAGATAACTATATACATTTCCAGATCGATTTAGCGGGAGGGTACTATGACGCAGGAGACAATGTGAAGTATGGTCTTCCAATGGCCTTCACGATCACAACGCTGGCTTGGTCCACCATTACCTATGAGAAAGAACTCCGAGCCGCGGGAGAACTTGAAAACGCTCGTGCCGCTATCCGTTGGGGCACGGATTATTTCCTCAAATGTGCTTCTCGCAGGAACCGCCTCTACGTTCAGGTATGGATTGTATTGAACCTCATTTTTACACATTCTTTTAATCATAAGTTTTTCTAAGTTTGATTTCAAAAGATCCAAAACCCTTGTTTTTACATTTTGAATGATGAATCCACCCTTTTCATCATTTTACATCATGCATTGAAAGATGAGTGTGATCATTTATTTAATGAAATGTTTGTGCCTATGAATATGATAAAATAGGTCGGTGATCCAAATGCGGATCACCAGTGTTGGGCGAGGCCCGAGAACATGCAAACGCCAAGGACGGTTTTGCAGATAAGCGACCAAGATCCCGGGACCGAGATTGCTGCTGAAACGGCCGCCGCACTAGCCGCTTCCTCCATCGCCTTCCGCCATATCGACCACCAATATGCCCGCCGGCTCCTCAACAAATCCAAATTGGTCTGCTTATTAATTTATGCCTCTTTTATATACAAAGATACTATGTAGTTTTTTATTGATAAGAGAACTAGAGATCTGATCAATATATTTCAAATTCAGCTTTTCAAGCTAGCCAAGAGCCACAAAGGTACATACGACGGAGAATGCCCCTTCTATTGTTCTTGCTCCGGTTACAACGTAAATCTCATCACTAACTTCTGAAGCATTTCTTCTTCCATATATCAAATCTCTTTTTATTGTCTTTGTTCATAATGTAATTGATGATAAATTAAAAATGTGAAGGATGAGCTGATATGGGCGGCAACATGGCTATACAAGGCAACGAGGAACGAGGTGTACCTTAGCTACCTCAAATTCGAAGCCATAAGTGCTTACGTTGCAGAGTTCAGCTGGGACCTCAAGTACGCAGGAGCGCAAGTCCTCATCGTCAAGGTATATATATATATATTCAAAGTTATAGCTTTTCCTTTTTGGTCGAGACCAATTTATTTATAAATATATTTGTATTTATGCAAATGCAGATGATCTTCGAAGGTATGAAAGGACTTGACATATACAAACAACAAGCCGATAGTTTTGTCTGCTCTAATCTCCCCGACAGTCCTTACCACCAAGTCTTCACTACCCCAGGTCCTCCCTCCATGCATTAACATATATACATTGTTTTATAAAACTATATATATAGATACGGTTTGATTCACAATGTTTGGTTATAATAATTAGGTGGTATGATTCATTTGAGGGATGGAGCCAACACCCAATATGTCACTGCCACGGCTTTCTTATTCTCGGCCTATGCTGATATTCTACAGCAACACAACCAAAAGATCACTTGCGGAAGCAAACAATTCGATTCAACACACCTCATGGCTTTCGCCAAGAAACAAGTAATATTCTTTACTCTTTTTTTTTTTGTTTGGGTCAAAATAATATTCTATGCACGTTTCAGATACTTGAAGTTAACCCTGACGCTATGTTTTCACTATTCTATGCACGTTTCAGATTGACTACATACTAGGGCATAACCCACAGGGGAGATCGTACATGGTTGGGTTCGGACCAAACCCGCCAAAGCAAGCCCATCACAGAGGAGCCTCAGTGCCTGTGTCAGAAGCCAACGCGCCGCTCAGCTGCCCAATGAGCTTCGTGAAATGGTACAACAAGAACCAGCCTAACGCTAATGAACTCACTGGAGCCATCTTGGGAGGACCCGACCGTCAAGACAATTTCCAGGATCTCCGGTGGACCTCCGTTTACACTGAGCCGTGCACTTACATCAACTCTATCGCCGTTGGTGTTCTCGCCAAGCTCGCTGCCTCGGCTTAGAGCCATGCATACCACATTTGAAACCACTTTGATAAAAAGTATTAATTCTAGGGTTTCCTTTACCTATTATATTTGCATACACATGTGCCGATGCAATGTGACACTATTTTCCTTTTATTTTGCCTTTGTAGGTAGCTTTTTGGATTTATGTTTTCTCCAAAATATAAAAGATTGCATGGGTATAATAATAAGCCCTATTGATTTGAAACAATATTTAAGTGAAACTAATGAATAGCCGGAATGACAAGCTCATTCCGTTTCACGTACATTGTTGTTTTCATACTCTATTTTTGTTTTATATAGAATGGTGTTTTTTGTTAATTTCTATGTAATTTGCATAACATTTTCATATATATATATATATATATTAAAATAATAATTATGTTACCATTAATTAATGATTATCCACCTTTATACAATATTAATTACTTTACTTCCAATTGAAATAAGTTTACTTTGATATAATAAGTTTACACCAACTTAGAGCACTTTTAATGGAAGGTTAATTTCTAACTTTGAAAAAAAAATATATTAGAAACTTTCGTGGATGTTTCTCATTTCATTGAGATATATATCCACATAATTAAATATTAATACTTTTTTTTGTTTTTACATTTGAGAACCTGTGTGAACACTTTCCATTGGACCATTGGAAGTGCTCTTATCTTGCCTATATATCGTATAGTGGAATCATGTTGTAAAAGGTGAAGTAACAAAAGTAACAGATTTTTTTTTTTTTTTTTTAAAGAGATAGAAATTTTTTATATTTCTTTTGTGTCAAAGAAATCTGTTTTTTTTTTAAGTAATAGAAATCTTTTTTCTACTCTTTTGTTGCTCTACTCTTTCTGTCTTGTTCTTCTCAACGTTAAATGTAACAATATTATCACTTAGACCATCTCCAATGGTATAGTTTCATATAAAAGTTTCTTAACATTATAAAATTAATATTTGAAGATAATTCAACTATATAATTTAATTTTAATTCAAAAAGAAAATTAAACAATCCATAAAGAGACAAGTGTCTCAAGAGTTTCTCATGAGATTCTAATGTTGGAACCGATTCTCACCCTTTCTTCTACTTTTTCCATTTTTTTTCTTTAATTTAATGGTAAAAAACTCTCTTAAATACTTCCTAAATACTACCACTGAAGATGCTACATGACCACCATCATTTTGATATACATATATATAATGATATTCATATTATATAATTCATACATATATTTTTTTTTTGTTCTCTAGATTAATTATTACAAATTATAAAAATTATTCCAAAGAAATTTGTTTTATAGACAATTCTAATACGCACTATAATTTTTTAGAAAAGGAAGTTTGCGCAATTCCCCCACCCTTTAAAAAATCAAACTCTTTAATACAAGAAAAGAAAAGGTTCTAAACCCAAAAGAAAGATCCCTAAAGAAAATTAGGTTTTAAACAAATACATTTTAGAAAATAAATTTTATGGGAAGAACTTTGAAAAATACATCAACTCAATAGTTTATGCTAGAAAAGTTAGCGAACTTTTTTGGTTCCCAAAAGAATACATGAAATAGATTGTCTGTTTAGTATGCGAAATATGAATTTTGAAGGTTTCATACCCTCCTACTAATGAACATTAACCTGATAAACAGAAACAAGAAACAATGTTAAGCATTGGACCGAGTTTGGCATCAAATCCTGAGCCAACCTCGACATTAAGTGTTGGGCCAAGCTCATCGTCAACAAATGGGCCAAGCTCGACACAAAGCGTTGAGCTGACTTCAGCGCTAAGTGTTTGACCAACTTCGTTGCTAGAAGTCAGGCTGAGCTCGTCATCATCAAGAGTGGGTGGAGCTCGTCATCACTAGATCAGTTGGGTCGAGCTCATCGTTACCAGAATTGGGCCGAAATCATTATCACCAAGAGTGGGCCAATCTCGTCATCACCAAGAGTGGGTCGAGCTCGTCATCGCCAGAAGTTGGGATGACCTCGTCGTCACCAGAATTGGACCGAGTTCGTCATCAACATAGTCGAATCCGAAGCCCATATCAGACCAAATTTGCGACATGGAGCCCAAGAAGTGAAGTCAAAGAAAGGCCTATAAGTTTGAGTCGATTTAAAGAAAAAGAATGAAGCGGAAATAGGAAGTTTTTCTTATCAAATTTGGACTACGTTAAACCGACTTAGCAGGATACTTGTAACTTTGAGAGCTTACGAAAGTGGCAATAAAATTAACTTCAGATCTTTGTGTTTGTGGTTTCATACTCAGAAATTTCAGATCCCTTACAAGTTTTTACAAATATAATTGTTCGACTTTCGACTCCCACAATTTGGCGCTGTCTGAAGGGACCGCTTCAACTCAAATTTACCAGATGTCATCAAAACTTCTGATTATGAAACCACATACACAAAGATCGAATCGATCACACTGTAAAGACTTGAAACCTTAAAATGCGGATGTCATACTTTCAAGGTTTGTTAATATGAGTAGTAACGTTGAATTTTTTATAACATATTCAAAAACACATGATTACTAAAATTTTGAAAAAAAAATCCTTACCAAATAATCATTTACAAAAATCACAGACTATTTTTCTAACGAATAAAACATGAACTATTAATGTTTTTTTCTTATTAATACTCATACTAACAAACCTTGAAAGTATAACATCCACATTTTAACGAATGTTCTAAATTGAAACGCAAAAAATGCTATTGTTGTTTTTGCCAAGCTCCTCGCGTCACATGCTTTGTAGAGCGGAAAAGTTTAACACTAGTTGTGAGCATTAAAGAGGAATAGTTTTTCGATCAAAAACAAAAAAGAAAAAAGAGGAAGAGTTTATAGCTCATTATGAATTGATTCTGAACCAACATATTAGATAGTTTAATCATTTGTGTGGCTAGCTTATTTGAGATTGATTTTTGTATGTTTTAATACTATCCATGGTCGCATGTCGTTGACATAACGAACTTGAAAAGAACATGATCTCTCTTAGTTATTTGAAGCAAAAGTTGAAGACGCTCTCTTAGTTATTTGGAGTAGAAGTTGAAGACACTATAGGATTTATTAATTTTTATAAGTCACATATTTATAACTGAACAACTTTTTTGATTTTTGATTATCGAATTAACGTCGGTTAAAATATAGTATGTGTCAACCTAAGAAACGATCTTAACGAGTTTCAATTTGGTTTCAATTTATCGGGTTAACATTCATTAAAATACGGACGGAAAACTTTCAAGGTTTGATAGTAACTTAGTATGAGTATTAATAAGGAAAAATTTAATAGTTCATGTATTATTAAGGGAGCAAAAAAGTTTTGTCTTTTTGTAATTATTATTTAGTTGGTATATTTCTTTTAATTTTTCTTTTTGAAATTTTATAATAATCACGTGTTTGTGAACTTAACATCATTTCTCGTTTTTGTTTATCAGGTTAACTGTTAACCTGAAGACATGAAACCTTTAAATTTCTTATTTTATGCATTAAACAGACAATCTTGTTATAAACCCACTAGATGGATGTCCATTATAGGCCTATATTCTAGAATGTTCTAGAATAATTTGTTCCCTAAGTTATACTTGTTCTCCAAATATTTGTAATCCTATATATACTCTCTATTATTGATGGAATAAGATAACATCAATTCATTCTCTCTTTCTCTTATTCATAACACGTTATCAACACGAAACCCTAGCCACTGAGTAAAACTCTAGCCAGTGACGAAATCCTAGCCGACTGAGCAAACATAAACCGCCGCCAAAAATTTCTATCCGACATCTCTTAGCTCTCTCCGTTTCCAATCTCCGATCTCACTAGCACCTTATGAGATAAGTAATCTCATGCTTATAATCGATCATCTCATGTTTTATTGGCTATCGCTTTATTCAATATGTTATCGATTATTGAATCATGGTTTATTGTTTGACCCGTTTGTTTAATTATCGCTACATCAAAGTGTTGATCGTTTATTGCTTTGTGGTTTAGTTTCGTTCTCTATTCGGTCTAGTCTTTAGTTTGGTTATGAGAACAAATAAATTAATAGGTCACTAAGTTCAAAGCCATATACGGTCGTGGGAGACTATCAATTTATTTTGGATTTCTTGAGGCTTAGTTGTATGGTTCGTTTAAGTTCTCTCAAACCGAATGCATTATTTACTGTTATAATTTGAATTAGTCATTATTTAGAAACTGGCCTTATTTCATCGATACGTTTCGATCGCAAGTTAATTTATATCTGGAATTCTAAATGAATTATATAGATTAAATCTGGATTTTATGTTCACTATGGATTTTCACTGAATAGTTTATTCTGTATTGATTTTGATTTCTGAATGAATTTTGCATTGACCAGATTTAATAAGGAATAGATGTGACATAAATTCAAATTTATACAGAACAATTATATAATAAAATATTGTGATTTTATATGGTTCCCTGCTTGCTTGTTTATTCTCATGTGCAGGCTACTTTTAATAAATTTTTATTTCATGACATATCAGTAAAGATTATTAGATATGATAGTAACGTAAATGCCATGTTTTCATGAGCAAAATTTTGAATATCTCAGGTTTATATATATTCTTTATGAGAGACGAGATTTTGTATGAGATTAATTCTAACCAGTTGAGAAACAAACTGTTTTCAAACACCATCTCTACGTCAGATCTCCGGTCGTCGATTCTTCTTGTTGAGATAAGTATTTTTAACTTTCATGCTTTATATCCATACATACATGGTCAATTAAATTTTGATGGTAAAATAATATATATGAAAATTGACACATGTGATCTGATCTTTATACATGAATTGATTGACTGGTTGAGAATTTTGTTTAGTTGCATGATAGTAAGGAATTAGTGGCTGTAATATTGTGTTCATAAGATTACTATTTTGTCTTAACTTCATAGAATGCTCATGATAATTTATTTGACATATTTTATGATTAGATTCTTACCATCATTTCTATGCAAGTCTTGAGACCATGTTCAATATGATCGGTTAATTTAAGCTAAATTATTTGTTGACATTAGTTGAATTAAAACAGTAAATCTGAAACAAACCGTATTGTTTAGAATGATCGTAGCTTGATTTACTGTAATTGGCTAATGCTTCTTATCGCTTTGGTTAAAATTGGCTTGACATTCCTTTGAAAGTAAGCATGTTAGTCTAGACTCATGTCTTGCTTTATTACCTTGATCGACATGTTTTAATTTGATTTGGTTTTATTGATTCGCCATAATTAAGTATGTCTCAAAATAGTGGTTAGACATTCATTAATTTATGGTTAAATATCTGAGAATTATGTTTCATCAATGGTTTTTGTAATGTTGATTTAATTAGCATATTAGCGTATTGTCTCCATAGTGAATATGTTAAGTTTGTAAAGATCTAAATGATGATTTATGATAGTGACGTTAACAGAAGCACTATTCATTATGATGAGGTGATTAAATGATTATTTGATGATTACTAGAAATTGTTGGGGTTTTTCAACAAAATTCATGAATCAATCACATCTCGTGGTCCATTCCTGAATGTGATATATTAGAGAGGAAAAGAAAAGATCACTTTAAAATGACCATAAAAGTTGTCTTGAGGTTTCTTTCAAGAACTTAACTTCTCACCAGAAGTACGAGAAGAAAATAAAAAAATTGATTATGATTCATTCCCTAAAGTGAATGTGAAATTGTATATAAGAAAGAAAAAGATCACACTAGTCAAAGAATTGGCTATAGAAATTATCTTGAATGGTCAAGATCAAGATCAAAAGTTTCTTTCGATAACTTAGATTCTCACTAGAAGTGAGTAAAGAAAGAAGGTAATAAAGAAAGATGGTAATAAGCAAAAGATATTCCAATCATTTGGAAATTGAAAGAAATTAGTGAATGCTCCAGAAGAGCACATAAAAACTATTACCTATGCCCTAAGTAGGGTATGTTGTTCTAAATGATTATATTCGAGATTGATAATGCAGTATTATCATCTCGAGGGGGAGAGTTAAAGAATCTCATGTAGATGATAAGTAACATATCCAGAAGAGTACATTCATTACATGATTATTAATGTTCACTACAAGTGATATATCTAAAAGATTATATTCACTAAGTTCTTGAAAAGTGTGATCACTAGAATGTGATATTTAAGACTACAAGACTTAAATTCTCTAAGTGAATTTAACTCTGGTTATTTGAGATAATATCTCTAATGTGTTGTTGATGAGAAATCATGATTCATGTATGGTTAGTTTTGGTCAATTCCATAAAGTGAATATGATATCTTACATATAAAAGAAAAGATCAACTAAAATTCACTGAGAAAATGGCTACCAAGTGATAGCCTCACTTTTGATTTTCCGGAAGTAATTTTAATTACGATATCCCCTGAAGGGCGTAAGTGATTAATAAAGCAAAGTAAACAAGAAGTTTACTAAGAATGAAAAGTAAACCATAAGTTTACCAAATATATATATATATATATATATATATATATATTTGGCTTAACCGGATTGGTCATCCTGGTTTAATGATGATGCGATAAATTATGTGGACATTTAGTAAAGAACCAGAAGATTCTTTCTAATGATTTATCATATGTAACTTGCTCAGAAAGCAATATGATAATGTGACTTCACTAGTCAGAATAATTTGGACTTTATTTGTCCAGAAGTATATACAAGGAAATGATTATGGGCTGATCACCCACTATGTGATATTTTGATACCTTATGGTTATAATAGATGCATCGATTCAATGAACGCATTGACTCGATTGATGCATCGACTAGAAGGTCACATTTATCCTTGTTATTAACCCGCAACCTGGAGTTTGCAAGGTCACTTTTCTTGATTAAATTACAAGAGTATTCCATAAGTGATATTTAAGTCTGATTATTGTATGTCCATTAGAATAAGTGTTGGACATCCTGAAACTCATGTTCATACACGCAATGGTTTAGTAGCATCTATTCGCATCAAGCCAATGACTAACTAATAGTTCTCCCCATCATTATTGGTTCAGGGTCAAAAACCAAATAGTTTCCATATGATAATTTTTAAGTATGTAATGTGCTCCACCACAACGCTCTAAGATGGGACCTCAAAAGAGGATAAAAATATATGTTGGATATGAGTGATACTAAGTATCTAGAGTCATCCTAGAAGGATTTATCTAAGGCTCGATTTGCACTCTCAATAGAGTAAGTCATTTTTTTCCAACATCAGGGGGAGAAAGTAAACAGCTAGAAAAGAGATGAACTATCAATAATCCTCGAACTAAAGAATGTATATTAGTAGTCCAAAGGATAATTCATTTGAAAAAGATTAGCGTATTAATTGCCAGACGTTTTTACTGACCCAAATAGAGTGATGAAGTCACTTATACCAGCTATGAATGCTCCAATTATAAATAATGTCATAGAAGAACAATATCAAACTGCTAGTGAGTCTAAAGATCGTATGAAGCGTGATAGACCTATTTGGTTCCAAATATAAAAATCCTCGTAAAGAAAAAGGAGTAGAAATTAAAATGACCATATCGAGGAAAGAAAGATTTCGAATGATCTCCAGAAGAGACCGAATGAGCTCTAGAAGAAACATAAACATGACGAATAAAAATATTCAAGTACTTGTCAATGAAGAGAGCTAGCTAGCTATGTCATGTTTGAAATAAGATGGAACTGAAAAGCAAATCGACGACGTGATATTTTGCATGCTATGAGCAGTTGATATTATGAAAAATAGAGGATAATAAGAAAGTCTATTGAAAAGTATACACAAAGTAATGATTGGCCAAATGGAAAGAAAGAAATAGACGTATATTCTCTTGTAGAGAATTAGACCAGTAGTCTATGCACATGAAGTGTAAAACCAGTGGAAATACATGAGTCTTTGTGTGAAAAGATAGTAAAATTATCATAAAGACAGAATGTATTATGAAGTGATATATTCTCTTGTGGTGGATGCAACTATTTTAGCTATCTTATAAGTCTGGCAATAAAAGAAGAAACACTTGATAATACAATCCTTGAAGGATTAGTGATATCATAATTATAATCTCTGAAGAAGTAGTGATATCAGAATTATAATCTCTGAAGAAGTAGTGATATCAAAGTTATAATCTCTGAAGGATTAAAGATATATTCTCAGGAACTATACTCAATCGAATGAATAGAAAATATGTAACATGGGGTATAATTATGTAAATTGTACCTATAGATTTATCAAAAGATTTTGATAAAGTGATTTTTAACTAAAGATCATCGAAACTCCAGCAGAGTTATCACAACTAGTACGATGATAATATATGATAAAATATCACTCGATAGTGATATTTACATGAAAGTCCAAGAATGATTTAATGTTAGAAGATTTGTGAAAAGATTTGTTATAATTGCAGTGATGTGATGATTCAAACATCACTAGAACTCTTGAAGAGATTAATATCTGAAAATGAGATTTGGGAATATACCTTGGAAAGATAAAATTATCTTCAGATCTCCCAAGTTAAACATCTAGCGAAAAGATGCTATCTCAATAGATCCTTGCAGGATTTTACAAAAAAATGCTCATATATGTTTGGTCTTGAAGTATCATTTATAAAATGCGATTAGAGCAATTTACTAATTTATTTCATGCTTGAAATATATGCATGACCATAAGAGAATGAACAACAACATGTTTGTACATAAATGAAATTTAGGCATGAAGTCTTAATAGACCAAGATATGATATTCTATGAGAAAGGATGTCATGAACCAGAAGTTCAATGATATAAGAGATCATATGACAACCATACAAGTTTGTTCACTAAGGTTGTGCTTTGAATGATTCCAAGGGAGAGAAATATAATGATGAGCGTGGATGTACTCTTTTTTTCTTATCATAGTTTTTATCCCATAGGTTTTTTTCTATGAAAGGTTTTTAACGAGACATAAAAAAAATACGCATATGATACACTAAAAGAGGAATGTTATCATTACAATGATATATGAAAGTCTATCAATCTCCCAAATGTATATCATACATTGATGATATCGAGAAAAACAAAGAGAATGATTAAGATAAATCATCTGAAAGACCCATGAGTTGCAGATAAAAGGCGATGTACATGTTCTACAGATTCGTTCAAGTGAAGTTTTGCCGGACTTATTTTCCAAGACAGTTTCAGGTAGTAGTGTCAAGATGCAAATTCAACATCTGGGTACGTCGTCACAAAGATATCAAGTTATGCACTCATCAAGGGGAGAAATAGCGCGTTGCACTCTTTTTTCCTTAGCTATGATTTTGTCACAATTGGATTTTCCTGATAAGTCAAAGAAGTATTTTTTTTAAATTAGTGTATTTTGTTTAGAAAAATTGCCAAAAATATAACCAAAATAAAACAACATAACTTAATAACTATCTAAAAAAGAAACAAGCAAAGAAAATGGGCCTGGCCCATCGTGGTATTAGAAGCCTGCTACATATTTGAGGAAAAGTTAAAAATGGTAATGAAACTCCTCGAGAAAAGTAAAAAAAAAATTGTTGACTAATTTTGCTACTTAGCAATGCAATTCGAAATCATCATGTGCTAACAGTGTGTTTAGTGCGGACAGGAAGAGAATCGCTTGAAAGCCGATTCCACCACAAAACCCAAAAGTTCGAAATTCCTTTTTTCTGCTACTCTTCTCTTTATCTTTCTCAACAAAAGGACTTCCTTTTTCTCCGATTTAGTCTTCGCGTCATGCATTCCGCGTTGGAGCCTGAGAGAAACGAGGAAGATGAACCACGTGGAGGAGGAAGCAATTCTCTTAAGAGGAAATTCTCTGAAATCGATGGAGATCAGCCTCCTGATGGGTGGGTATCTTCTGTCTTCATCTCCTTGTACTTGATTTTGGGATTTTAGGCTAAAGCTACTCTTTTTCTCCTATGTTTGCAGCAGTTATGAGTCGAAGGTCTACGAGGTTGCAAAGAAGAGGAACACAATTGCTCTTCTGGGGACAGGAACTGATAAGTCAGGGATAACCAACATGCTTATCAAAGCCATGTCCTCTTCTGATTCCGTCAAAAGATTGATAATTGTCTTGGCTCCGACTGTAAATCTTGTCAAACAGGCATGTCTTCCATTCGATTCTGATTTGATGTATGTGAAAGAAGCAAAACTGTTTCTTTTGGAATTAATCACTTTGACTCGATGATATTGCCAAATTAATCACCATGGGTCCGGATGTTTTTTCTTCCTTGTGTATCGTTTTAGCAATGCTGTGAGATCAAAGCACAAGTGAATCTCAAGGTCCAAGAGTATTTTGGAGCTAAAGGAGTTGATAAATGGACATCCCACCGCTGGGAAGAGGAACTTAGCAACCACGATGTAAGTTTGTGTTTCTCTTTGGGTCTATTTTGCTACTTATACGCCAACAAGTGACTTCTTACTAGTTTTGGTGAAATATAGATATCACACTTTCTTTTTGTGGTTAATCGAGCTTTGACAGAAAGTTGCAATCCACTTAGTCATGACTGGTCTTTGAGGTTGATTCTTTGTTTGTTTACCTGTTTACTCCATTCCTATTTGTTAGTACATTTGCTGCATAGAGTTTTGGGGTTGGTTCTCTTCCATTGTTGCTTCTTTCATCGTTTTGTTTAAACTTGTTTGCTCGAGCCCTTTTCATAGATTCGCGCGAGTACATTGATCTCACTAACAGCTATCACATACATTTTCTTCTGCTGCCGAATCTGTCTATTATCTGCAATGACATTAAGTTTTGTCTGGTTCAGGTTCTGGTTATGATTCCTCAAATACTGTTGGATGCCCTCAGAAGTGGATTCCTGAAATTAGAGATGGTATCTCTTCTAGTAATAGATGAATGCCATCGCACCACTGGCTTTCATCCCTATGCGAAAATAATGAAGGTGTGTTTCCTCAGTAATGATAAGACCTATTCGTTTTCGTATGTCTTTTCCATAACCAGTGTCAATAAACTGTTTTCTTTCCGGTTTGCATGAAGGAGTTCTATCACAAATCTACTGACAAACCAAAGATATTTGGATTAACTACATCAGCCGTCGTTAGAAAAGGCATGCTATTTCTTTACGTAACTGTTTTGTTAATGTTTCAACTTCATGCAAGTAAAGTAAACCATTTTCATATCGTCTGAGTTTTGTTGACTACCTCTGAGATGTTTCCTATGTCTTGAACTGTGCAGATCAAGTATCACAACTTGAGAACGTCATGGACTCACAGGTACATTGTTTTTGTGTAACTTTTACTTTGAAATCATTTTTTTTTTTTTTTTTTGAATTGACTTTGAAATCATATTAATGTTCACAAATTCATGTTCTGAAACTTTTACTTTGAAATCAGATTTTTAACCTTGAAGAGGAGCAAGGGGTGGAAAAGTTTGCTACAACAGTAAAAGAGGGTCCAATATTTTATGACCCACCACCTTTCTGTAGTTTGGAATTGAAAGAAAAGCTGGAAACTTCGCACCTCAAGGTATATATGCTCACTGAATATGAGCCAGAACATGCCTCTTTCCTAGTGTGTTTCCGCGGGCTTGAAAAAGGTTCTTTTTTTTTGTTCCACAGTTTGATGCTTCTCTTTTAAGGCTTCAAGAAGTGGAAAAAGGCAGTTTTTCCAACATCGATGATAAGCTTAAGACATCTCAAAAGCAAATGTCCATTGACTACAGCGAGATTTTGCATTGCCTTGATAATCTTGGGCTGATTTGCGCGCATTTGGTATTCTCCCTTCCCATTCTACCAGTCTTATTAGCGGTTAATCATTTATCTGCTCATTGTTAGTTTCTTTTCACCAGCACCACTTTTTGCGCTGATTATTTTTTTGAATTTTTTATCTTGCCTTCATTAAAGGCGACTGAAGTCGGCTTGGAGAAAATCTCAGTTTTGAAAGAGGAAAGTGAAGCTTATAAAGAATGTTCAATGGTTTGCAAGGAATTCCTTGAGGATATCTTATTCATAATTGGGGAGTATTTGAAGCAAGGTACTGTATTCAAAGATCTGTTTTGCAATGGGCGGTCAACTTCTAGTCAATAATTTAATCTTCTTTCACTGTGCCTCATTTCTGTCACTTAACAGAAAATAAGAATTCAGTAGATTTGCAGCAAGACAATCTGTCAGCAGTGAAATTGGGACGTGTATCTCCAAAGTTACAAGAACTCTTCCGTCTATTGGATTCCTTTAGGTAATTCAGATTTTTTCAACTCCCAAAGTTGCTACAAAATATCCATCTGTTCTGACTTCTTTCATGTGCATACAGAGGTGAAAGACAAAAGCCATGCCTTATTTTAGTTGAGAGAATTATCACGGGAGAAGTGATCAAAAGATATGTGAAGAAAGAAGCCTCTTTAGCTCACCTTAATGTCTTGTATCTAATCGGAAATAATGCCTCCACCCAGGCATTGGCACAGAAAACGCAAATTGAAATCCCTGATTCATTTCATGTTGGCAAGGTACCTGTTCTTTATCACAGTCTGACGACTGACAGATTCGGAAATCTTTTTTCTTTTTCGTCCCTGAAATCTTTTTATTTTTTTGTCGCTGAAAGTTTTTAACGAATGCAGGTGAATCTTTTATTTATCACTGATGTGGTTGAAGAGGGATATCAGGTACCAAATTGCTCATGCGTGGTATGTTTTGACCTGCCCAAAACAGTGTGTAGTTACGCGCAGTCTCAAGAACTGGCCAAACAGAGTAACTCTAAATCTATTATGTTTCTTGAAAGGTAGGAGACAATCTTGATTAATACAAAGTGTTAACTGTTAACCGAAATCCAGTGCTTTCTTTTATAGCTCAGTTTTTAATACTAATTATTGTAGGGGGAACCCGAAACAAAGAGACCATCTGTATGATCTTATGCGAACAGAAGTCCCAATGCGAGATCCAGAAACTCCAAACTTGAAATTGTGTCTACCTCCAGTGATAAATGGCCATGATGTGAAGGAAAATGCAGTCATGGTTATTCCAGATTCTAGCATCACTGTCATTGAGGAAGCAGCGGCCACTCAAACTATAATTGATCCTCCTAGTGCAAATGAGCAGTTAGCATGTAAGAAGTTACGTCAACTGGACGCATTGGATAACCAAATTTTACAATGCAGCGCCAAAAAGAAGGTTGCCTCTTCTAAAAGTAAACCATCTTCATCGGCTGCAGGTATGTTTTATATTTTAGTTCCTCAATATTGGAGGTGTTGTGATTGTGGTCTGTTGATTTGCACACACCAGCAGTTGAATATCATATGGGTATGTCTAAAGTCATGGAGCTTTTCTTAACTTTTATGTATGTATGTATCTTTTGTACTTTGGACAGGTTCAAAAAAACGTAAGGAGTTGCACGGGACAGCCCGTGCAAATGCATTGTCAGGAACCTGGGGAGAAAATCTTGATGGTGCCATCTTTCAGGCTTATAAGTTTGACTTCTGTTGTGATATTTCTGAGGAGGCGTACTCGAGTTTCTCTCTTTTGATTGAGTCAACCCTTGCCGAGGATGTGTGTAATGTCGAGATGGACCTTTACTTGGTCAGGAAGTTAGTTAAGGCTTCCATCTCTCCTTGTGGCCAGATACGCTTGAGTCACGAAGAGGTACCTATCACACTCTGATCCGTGGAATTTATACAGTTTCTTATTCGTGTCTTGGGAAATCTTGCAGATGAACAAAGCAAAGTGTTTTCAGCAGTTTTTCTTTAATGGCATGTTTGGAAAGTTGTTTGTTGCATCTAAGTCACTGGGAACAAAGAGAGAATTTTTGCTTCAAACTGACACAAGTTCTCTTTGGCATCCTTCCTTTATGTTTCTACTCCTACCAATTGAATCAAATATTATAGTTTCGAGTGTGACGATTGATTGGTCTGCTATCAACTTCTGTGCCTCGGTAGTTGAGTTCTTGAAGAAAAATGCTCTCCTTGAATTTCGGGTTAGTGATGGAAATCATTGCAACACCTCACTCGGTCAGGAGGTTTTACTCAAGGATGAAAAAGATGATATGAATCTGATTCATTTTGCCAACGGTTCATCGGATAAAAATAGTCTGGAAGAAGTTGTGGTCGTTGCAATTCATACCGGAAGGATATACTCTATAGTTGATGTTGTAAAAGATTCTTCTGCTATGAGCCCGTTTGCAGATGATGCCTCATCAGAATATGCTAGCTATGCAGAATATTTTAATAAAAAGTAAGTGATGATATCTATGGATGTTCTCTCAATTTACTTTGGTAACTTATGATAACTCTTTAGTTAATGTCATTCCCTTTAATCAGGTATGGGATTGTACTGGCGCACGTGCACCAGCCGTTGTTGAAGTTGAAGCAGAGTCACCATGCGCACAACCTTTTAGTCAACTTCAATGAAGACAGTAAGTTGATTTCTGAGAATATCTCTAACACATGGATACATTGTGTATGGTCTGAGGATATTGTAGTGGACAAGCTCTAAGATACTTTCTCCAATGTAAATGAACAGTGCTTGTGAAGACAGAATCAGTAGATGGTAATGTTAGAAAAAGAAAACCAAATATCCATGCGCATTTGCCTCCGGAGCTTTTGGTCAGAATTGATGTGCCGCGTGCTGTGCTAAAATCAATCTACTTGCTGCCCTCAGTGATGCACCGCCTAGAGTCTCTAATGTTGGCCAGCCAGCTTAGGGAAGATATTGATTGCAACATTGATAACTTCAGTATATCGAGTACATCGGTATGGTTTTTTACAATATCTTTCATTTTTTTTTAACACACTATCCATCATTTAGATGTGAGACTATATATCCCAATTCTCAACTAACTCTTGTATGGTTCAATGAATCAGATTCTTGAAGCACTTACAGCACTGACATGCTCTGAAGCGTTTTCCATGGAGCGGTTGGAACTGCTTGGAGATTCAGTCTTAAAATATGTTGTGAGCTGTTATCTATTCCTTAAGTATCCTGACAAAGACGAGGGACAACTGACGCGGCAGAGGCAATCGATTATATCTAATTCAAATCTTCACCACTTGGCAACAGATCGCAAACTACAGGTACCTTCTAATATATGTAAGTAATGTATTATATCTGTCATAAAACTAAAGAAATATCTTTTAAATTGGGATTTTGGTTTTATAGGGATACATAAGAAACGGTGCTTTTGAACCGCGTCGGTGGACTGCACCTGGTCAATTTTCTCTCTTTCCCATTCCTTGCAAGTGTGGGATTGATACTAGAGAAGTACCATTGGACCCAAAATTCTTCACAGAGAACATGACTAAAAAAATTGGAAAGTCTTGCGACATGGGTCATAGATGGACGGTTTCAAAATCTGTATCAGATTGCGCAGAGGCCTTGATTGGTGCCTATTATGTTAGCGGTCGATTGCCTGCGGCTCTTCATATGATGAAATGGCTTGGTGTTAACATCGAGTTTGACACAAAATTAGTCACTGAAGTCATCAATAGAGTTTCTCTACGGTGTTACATCCCTAAAGACAATGAGCTCGCGGAGTTGGAGACAAAGATCCGACATGAATTCTCTGCGAAGTTCCTTTTAAAAGAGGCTATCACACACTCTTCTGTTCATGAATCCTATTCGTATGAGGTATAGCTTCATTGTTTTAGCCCTGCATTATTTGTCACAATTCTTCCCATTTTGTCTAATCTCATTCTATTGGCTTGTTCCTCAAACAGAGATTGGAGTTTCTTGGTGATTCTGTACTGGATTTTCTAATCACCCGTCATCTTTTTAGCACCTACGAACAGACAGGGCCAGGAGAGATGACTGATCTTCGTTCTGCATGTGTAAATAACGAAAATTTTGCACAAGTTGCAGTGAAAAATAATCTGCATACCTACCTTCAACGCTGTGCTGCAGCTCTTGAGACTCAAATAAATGAGTATTTGATGTCTTTTGGAAGGCCAGATGAAACTGGTAGATCAATCCCTTCAATACAGGGCCCTAAGGTAACAACGTACTTGCATGACCATTTAAAAATTCCTGCTCGAGATTTACGATTAGGCCCTTTATGATTACAGAGAGAGCAAACAGGTTCACGTAAGTGTCCGTTTTGGTTTAGGCTCTTGGAGACGTGGTGGAGAGTATCGCTGGAGCATTGCTGATTGATACAAGGTTAGATCTTGATCAGGTGTGGAGAGTCTTTGAGCCATTGCTTTCTCCACTTGTAACTCCGGATAAACTTCAGCTTCCTCCATACCGGGAGCTCAATGAGCTATGCGACTCTCTTGGGTATTTCACCCGGGAGAAATGCACAAATGATGGTGTGAAGGCACAAGCCACGATCCAGTTGCAGCTGGACGATGCTCTTCTGACCGGAGATGGATCTGAACAGACAAATAAACTGGCATTGGGAAAAGCAGCTTCACATTTGCTTAAGCAGCTTGAGGTATATGTCCTGACGTTTTCACTTGTATGTGTGTGTGTGTGTCTGGGTGATGTATTCATTTGCTGAAACTTTCTTTGGTCTTTCAGGAGAGGAACATTTCACGTAAAATCTTGATCGGGGATAATCAAAGTTCCATGGTTGTCGATCTTGCTTGCAATCATAGCGACAGAGAAACTCCGGCTTCAGATTCTATTGAAATTCAGAGTGTAGTGATCCCAGGTAAACGTGCATCCACTGTTATTTACCTTGTGATCTTTCTTTTCTTCTTCACTTTTTTTCAGCATCCAGGTTCTGCATTTAATGATTTGATGATTTTCAGTTATAGGACCTATAAACATGAAGAAAGGAGGGCCCCGTGGAACTCTACATGAGTTCTGCAAGAAGCATCTCTGGCCAGTGCCTACTTTCGAAACCCTGGAAGAGAAATCTCGGTATTCAACTTGTCTCATTTTGATTCGGATTTCTCTCTGCTCCCCTGAGTCCTGGCCCATCTTGAACTGATAACTTTCTTGTGTCTGCGCAGAACTGCGTTTGAATTCACAGATGGCGATGAGAAGCGGACTAGCTTCAGCAGTTTCATATCGACTGTAACCCTAAGGATACCCAATCGTGAGGCTGTACTGTATACTGGAAAAGCCAGGCCTGACAAAAAGAGCTCCTTTGACTCTGCAGTAGTGGAACTGCTCTATGAGCTCGAGCGCCGCAAGATCGTCACCATAGAAAAGTAAAATAATTTGGACTCTTAAACAAGCTACTGCTGTATAAAACACATTTAGTGATCTCGAGAGGATCTTGGAAACTCCCAAATAATTGACTCTTAGCAAGTTACTAATATGGAAGATGTGTCTTCTAGGTTTATATTGTTTTGTATCTCTGATATATCTGATAATTATTGTGACTTGATGATAAGCTCGTCGACATTACTACAGTTGAAGCTACTAACACTTTTCAGTATCTCGAAGCTATTTCTGGATCCGAGAAACTCAATCCGTTTGAATACAATCTTCCCACCTTTCACCACTCTGAGGTTTTTACCGTGCCTCGAGTTGGTGTGAATTGCTGCTTTGATTTCTTCCTCCGACATGTTTTCCTGCAACAGTACATACAAAACAAAACAAAAACTGTATTAAAAATTGTTTTTGCCAGTGAAGTCGCGAGACACACAGTGTGTATTAAGACACTATACCTGAAGAATGCATAAATGTGTTGGAGAATCTGCTGACAGGTAAAGCCGGTTTCGCTGAAATCCGACATGGAAGAAGGTCCCATCTCACCATACCAATCAATTGGAAGTAGTAACGATATAAAATGGTTTTTGTATACCAATTCCAGTCTCTCACTGTCATGCCAAACACACAAAACGATATCAGCTTTTATATACCTAAACGGATAGCTTGGATCTCAAGTTACGGCGACGAGGGAGAAGAGGCATTGAAAATGGGAACCTTTCTGTGAGCAGTCTCATGGAGTGAGTGAATGAATCATTGGTTTTAGCATCAAAGGAGCCCGATGCAAAGTTTCTGTCGTCATATTCATTATCTATGAAAACATTAGCTGTTGAGGTTGGTTCAGAGATCGTCCAACACACAGAATCCAGGAGGCTGCTCAGATTTGACGGCTGGATCAGCGACTTGCTCATCTGTTTGAAGAGAAAAATCAAATTAACAAAAGTGCGGTTTACAAAAAGCTCGGTTGCTGAGGACGAAACATAGAAAGAGATGCAGTGCCTTTGCGTGGCGGTTCGTGACAGCCTTTTTGGCGGATTCTACAATCTTCTGCCTTTCTTTACATGTCGTCGTCCTCTTCGCTAACATCGAGGCGTCTTGAGGAACACATTCCCTGCAGGATTCCTGTAAGAATGCAAAATCAAAGGATTAGGGACTTCATGGGATACTTACTCCACGGACAAAAAACAAGGAGAAGATACCTTCATCAGATTCTCAAGCATTGTCCTAAGATCTCTGGCCAAATCGGCTGACATTCGGACAAGAGTCTGCGTTGGTTTCTCTTCCAACATCTTGTGAACCCAGAGTGGCTAAAACAGGCAACAGTTTACATAAGCAAGCAAAAAGAATAATTAATGTGCAGCGTTATCTCACAAGATGGAAAACGAGTTCTTATTAGCTAACCGAAACAAGATCGCTCGAGTGACCAAGATATCTCTGGACAGAAGCAGCTTCACATACAACATGACTTGCATTACAACCATGTTGGATATTGAATGACATATGAATGACGTATTTCATGTCATTGGAGAGTAAATGGAAAATGTCGACATCTCCACAACTCCTTCTCTCTTCCCCCATGTTATCTCTACTCTATGTTTTTAATATAGTTAGAGTCTCTTTTCTAACGTGGGGGGTAGTTGTTCTACTCCTCTTTGGCTATAAAAACTGAGCATGGGTCTCATTTTTTAGACACTGAATTCTTTCACAACTCCCTCTCTCCCTTATATTTACTCTGTCTTTCTTAAGTAAGTATTCAGTTAATTTGAGAGTATATCGTAATATTAGTTCGTCGGGTTTAGTTCTTCGAGTGATGCGAAACCATTCCAACACGGTTGTATCCTGGGATTCATAATCACGCTTAACCGTCACACTACGGGTGATTTTTGGATTAAGGAAAGAGATTTGTTTCTCGACTCCGTGTCTCTGTTTTGTTGTTCTTTGTTTAAACAAAGTTCATATTTACTAAATCGTTTTCAAACTCGCAGTATTTTATATCCGGTTTTAACGAGGTCTAACAGTCTTAATCCAAAAATCACCCGTAAGCGTATAGCTATAATCGGATTGAAATCTGCATCCAAACGGTTTTGTTTTGCTTTAAGAAAACATTTTATTTAAATAAATTATTAGTTTAATTTATTCTGCTATCTTCATGTTTTGTCGCTACTCTTTCTGTATTCAAAGGATGATGGTTGTTAATTATTTTGCCTATGTTTAGCTTAAAATAATTATTGTAACCCATGTCTTGTTGTTTATAGAATATTGTTTTTAACATGAAAAACATTGTCATTTAATTGTTTAAGAACATGACATTTTTTAATAACATGGCATATTTTAATCGAATGATTAATGCACTTACTCCAATTTGTTTAAATCGTTGAGTTGCATATGTTTGTTATTAAATCTACTACAACAGTTGTATATATTTAATATATTAATGAACCTTGAGCAGCAATTATTTTGTTAAAAGGTTTTTATGCAATCAATTATGCTATTCTATGTTTACGCTAACGTCTTATGGTGAGGTTACGAAACATTCAAAAACGTCACTGTAAATCGTTTCCGCGAACACCATTATTGGTGAGTTTGCGATCCGGTAACAGCAAAACTAAAACGTAGTTTACAAACGCCTTGTAGCGGCTCTGTAAATCGTTTTAATTCACTCAAATCAACGGTTTTACAAACGCTTAATAGCGATCCCGTAAAACGTTTTTAATGTGAAAATCAATTCAGTCGTCTCTATAAACGCTTAGAGCGACTAGAGAGAAGCCTGAAATTTAAAAAAAAAAATTAAAAAAAAAATTAAAAAAAAACATGCACTTCATCTTCATCTTCGATCGTGTGTTGAAGGAGATGGTTTGGTTCTAATTTAATTTTTTTTTTTTCTCGGTTTACAAAAAACCAATATGATTATGGCTAAGCAATTTAATGGGCCATATGGGCTTCGTCTTTACCAAAACAATAACGTTATGTGTAATCGGTTTGGTTTTTTGGTTGCTTATCAAAAACATCATTATGTTTATACATTTTTAATTAACTCAATCGATTTATGAATTTAATCGTTTTGATTTAATTCTAAAATGTTATAATTTATTTTGATTAAATAAATTATTAAGTATTGTGTCAGATACTAATGTGTTTGTGCTTGTTGTTTTGGTCCGTAGATGGCTGGAATCAATGACAACAACGACAACATGGATGTAACAATGACTGTGACACCCGCTGTTATCCCTCAACCAACACCTGTTGATACATCTACTGGGACTTCAACTGGAAATGGATCCAACGAAACGACACGTCGAGCTATGTTTGGTGGTGCTGGTATTCATCCTCTGACCTTGCCGAACGAGGCTGCTCCTGTGATTCCCTCAATGCCAAGCTCAGCCTCCCAAGGATTAATGCCGGATAAATTCGATGGGAAAAGCTTCAAAACTTGGCAACAAAAGATGTTATTCTTTTTGACAACGCTAAACTGCGACAAGTACCTCCAAGAAGACAGGCCTGTGGTTCCTTTGGGAAACACCGATGCTTATACACTTGCGACAGTTGAAGCATGGATCCATGGAGATTATGTGTGCAAAGGCCAAATCTTAGGCCTTCTTGTTGATCCTCTGTACGAGATCTACTGTCACGCAAAATCTTCCAAAGCACTCTGGATAGCTTTGGAGAAGAAGTACAAAACTGATGACGCTGGGTTACAGAGATTTTCAACGGCGAAATTTCTGAACTTCAACATGGTGGACTCCAAACCAATAATGGAGCAAGTGGACGCTCTCCAACGGATCTGTCAAGAGATCGAAATGGAGGGAATGTCGATCTGTGGGATCTTCACTGTGAACAGCTTCATTGAGAAGCTACCTCCGAGTTGGACGAATTTCAAGAACTACCTCACGTTCAAACGTAAGGTTCTGTCTCTTGAGGAACTCATCCGGAGGTTGCAGATTGAGGATAATAACCGGGCTGCTCATGGTAACGGTACTCAAATTCAGGGGCACGATGTTAACATGGCGGAGGAGAAAGCTAAAACGGCAAGGTTCAAAGGCAAAGGAAAACTCATGTCTCCTCAGAAAAAGACCTCTCCATCTTTGAAACCGTCAAGTTCCACGAACTTCAAGAAGAAAAGTGCTGACAAAAAGTTCAAAGGAAAGTGTCACCACTGTGGAAAGATTGGGCACAAAGCTGATGTTTGCAAGAGCAAGGCAAAGGCTATCGCTAATGGGAAAGCTCAAGCAAATCTGACGGAAGATGATATGTGTGCTGTGGTGACAGAAGCCAACATGGTGGAAGACAATCCGGTGGAGTGGTACTATGACACTGGTGCCACCACACACATCTGCTCTGATAAGACCATGTTCACACTGTATAAGAAGAACAAGGCTGAGGAAAAGCTCTTCATGGGTAACAAGGCGGTGTCGAAGATTGAAGGAAAGGGCAAAGTGGTTCTGAAGCTGACTTCGGGACGTGAACTTCACCTCCACAACGTGAAGCATGTACCTGACATGAGGAAGAATCTGATATCGGGAACTGTGTTGAGCAAGCATGGATTCGCTGTGAATTTTGAGTCTGATAAACTCATCCTTAGGAAGCGTGGGGTGTCTTTGGGTAAGGGGTTTGTGAAGGATGGACTAGTTAAGATGTCTGTGATAACAGTTCGCCCCAATGTTTCTGTTTCCACTTCTTTTGCATCCACTTCAGCTTCTGCTAATTCTGCTTCTGTTGTTGTTTCAACTGAAATGAATGAAATTCCTCTTGCTTACTTGGTTGAGTCGTTTGATACTTGGCATGAACGTTTAGGCCATGTTAATTATAAAACTATTCGAAAAATGCAAAATATGAATTTAATTCCAAATTGCAAATCAAGTAAAGAAAAATCTGAAGTTTGCGTACAGGCCAAACTCACTAAAAAACCATCACCCCAAGTTAAAAGAACAACCGAACCTCTAGGTTTAATACACACGGATCTGTGTGATTTAAAATATTTGCCAACTAGAGGTGGTAAAAAGTATTTTGTCACCTTCATAGATGATTGCACAAGATATTGTTATGTATATTTGTTACATAGCAAAGATGAAGCGCTGGAAAAATTCAAAGAGTATAAACTTGAAGTAGAAAACCAGCTTCAGAAAACTATAAAAATAGTTAGAAGTGATAGAGGAGGCGAGTATAGTGAACCATTTAATGCATTTTGCAGAAAAAATGGCATTATACATCAGACAACCGCTCCTTACTCACCAGAATCTAACGGAATTGCAGAACGAAAAAATCGAACTCTAAAAGAGATGATGAATGCAATGTTGCAGGAATCTGGGTTAGCCCAGAACATGTGGGGGGAAGCTCTGCTTACCACAAATTATATCCTCAACAAGATTCTGCATAAAATTACTGGTAAATCACCATATGAACTTTGGAAAGGTAGAGTACCTTCGTACAAATACCTAAAAGTGTGGGGGTGCCTAGCAAAAGTGGCATTACCACCACCCAAAAAGGCCACAATTGGGCCTAAAACTGTAGATTGTATTTTTATAGGATATGCACACAACAGTAGTGCTTATCGATTTCTGGTTCATAAATCAGAAATATCAGATATACAAATAAATACAGTTATGGAATCAAGAAATGCATCATTTTTTTAGCATATATTCCCGTATAGGGACCAAAATAATCCAAAGCGAACTCGAAAACAAAAATTGAAGATTGATGGCGCTGTAGATAAGTACAAGGCAAGACTTGTAGTACAAGGTTTCCGACAAAAAAAGGGTTCAGATTTCTTTGACACTTATTCTCCTGTGACGAGAATAACTTCAATAAGGATGATCATAAGTATTGCTGCCTTACGAGATCTAGAAATCCATCAAATGGATGTAAAAACTGCTTTTCTAAATAGAGATTTAGAGGAGGAGATTTATATGAAACAACCTGAAGAGTTTGTTATCCCAGGACAAGAACAAAAAGTCTGTAGACTAGTAAAGTCATTATATGGACTTAAACAAGCGCCTAAGCAATGGCATGAAAAGTTTGACAACGTAATGATGTCAAATGGGTTCGGCATAAATGAATGCGACAAATGCATATACATCAAAATTACTCCTACGAGATATATTTTGATGGGTTTATATGTAGATGATATGCTTATTATCGGAAGCGATAAAGATATCATTGCTGAAACAAAAACCATGCTCAAAGGAAAATTTGACATGAAAGACATGGGTCTAGCAGATGTAATTCTAGGAATAAAAATTCTTAGAACTCCCAAAGGAATAACCCTATCCCAAGATCATTATGCTGAAAAGATACTTGATAGATTCAAAAAATACTCAAGTGGAACTGCAAAGACTCCAGTGGACCCGCACCTCCACCTTATCAAAAATTCAGGTGATGTGGTATCACAAGTGGAGTATGCAAGAGTAATCGGGAGTCTGATGTACTTAACAAACTGTACTAGACCCGATTTGGCGCACTCAGTAAATGTACTTAGTCGCTATACCAGTAATCCGGGACATAAACATTGGAAAGCTATAACTAGAGTATTGAACTACCTACGTTATACCAAAAATCATGGCTTACACTATGGTAAAGAACCAGCAGTTTTGGAAGGATACAGTGACGCAAACTGGATTACCGATTCCAAAAACTCAAAATCCACTAGTGGATACATTTTTACACTTGGTGGTGGAGCAGTGTCCTGGAAATCTTCCAAACAAACTCTGTTGGCCAGATCAACCATGGAATCTGAGTTTATAGCTTTAGACAAAGCCGCAGAGGAGGCAGAGTGGCTTCGTAATTTTCTGGAAGATATTCCAATGTGGGAAAAACCTGTGTCTGCGATACGTGTACACTGTGATAGTCAATCAGCTATAGCTCGGGCACAGAATAACCTATATAATGGTAAGTCTCGTCATATCAGAAGACGACATAAAACCATTAGACAACTAATCTCAAATGGAGTAATCACGTTAGATTACATCAAGTCAGCTGATAACCTAGCGGATCCATTTACTAAAGGTTTGACACGAGATCAAGTTGAAAAATCATCAAGAGGAATGGGTTTAAAGCCTATGACTTAAGAGGACGTTTGATGGAAACCCAACTTACTATGATTGGAGATCTCATGATGTAGGTTCAAAGGGAAAACTAAATCTAACTAAAATTTGCTAAGAGCACTGAGAGACTTCTGTCTTCTCCCAGTTCCTATGATAATAAACAGTGCTTCCTGTATATGTTGAGGATAAGTTTTGCTTTTAATGATTCAAGTCCATAACTTTGAAATACCAGTGAAGTATTGCAGGATACTTTTGAAAACAAAGTTGATGGTAAATCACCTTGTGAGTGTGAAATGCGGCCGTTTCTAGGAGAATGAAGAAAAAGGCTATATTCTCCAAGTTCAGTCATGATTAACCAGGCAAGTTCATGGCCACAATGAACACAATAGAGAACTATGTTCTACGAGAAAACGAAGCTGGGTTTTACCTGTTGTCTAGGTTTACACCAAACTCCGGATGGTTCAAGACATCATGTTCACCATCTGGCCAAGTAAATCCAACAGATATTAACAATGAGTGGTTCAAAGCTGAAAAAAGCCACCAACTCAAACACAGTTAGTTTTCGCATATACTCTCAAGAGTCTGTCTAGTTTTAGGTAATAGAGTAAGTAGAGTCTAGAGTCACTTCCATTTATGTGGGGGATTGTTGGATATTGAATGACATATGAATGACGTATTTCATGTCATGGGAGAGTAAATGGAAAATGTCGACATCTCCACAACTCCTTCTCTCTTCCCCCATGTTATCTCTACTCTATGTTTTTAATATAGTTAGGGTCTCTTTTCTAACGTGGGGAGTAGTTGCTCTACTCCTCTTTGGCTATAAAAACTGAGCATGGGTCTCATTTTTTAGACACTGAATTCTTTCACAACTCCCTCTCTCCCTTATATTTACTCTGTCTTTCTTAAGTAAGTATTCAGTTAATTTGAGAGTATATCGTAATATTAGTTCGTCGGGTTTAGTTCTTCGAGTGATACGAAACCATTCCAACACGGTTGTATCCTGGGATTCATAATCACGCTTAACCGTCACACTACGGGTGATTTTTGGATTAAGGAAAGAGATTTGTTTCTCGACTCCGTGTCTCTGTTTTGTTGTTCTTTGTTTAAACAAAGTTCATATTTACTAAATCGTTTTCAAACTCGCATTATTTTATATCCGGTTTTAACGAGGTCTAACAAACCATTGAGTCATGAGCTTTGCACCTGTGAAACCTGTAAGACTTGGAATGTAGAGCTCTGATACCATTGATGAACTATCGGGATCGATGAAGACTGAATATCCTTGCTTCCTGTGAACTCTGTTCCTTGAACTCTTGTATGAGGTTTTTCAGGATTTTTGAGAGTGCACAACTTAACTGCAGCCAAATCACAACGGAGTTAATCACAGTGTCGCCCAAACTCATTATACGCACCATTTCTGCGAACGCTGTCCACAAACCAGCCGAGGGTAACGATATGCAGACTATCTTTTCTCCCATGTTTCAAGGTATGTTCAAACTTGCGTCCGTCGTAGCTGTTAAGAAATAACACAATGCTACAGAACCAGAAATCCTTCCTTGAGTACCTACTAGTTGTTTAATTATTATCTTGTTAATTTTGAGATTTGAAAAGAAAATCCATAGGGTTGATAAATGGGAAGGAAGGAAGGATATCTGAAGAACCAAATGGGTACAGAGAGAATGCAAAAGAGGAGTGTAGTGGAGGCGCTGGTGGCCGGAGAAACAGGTTCCGACGAGAGATTGGCACGTCGAGAGGGCGTGAATTCCACGCGCAGCTTTGAGCACCTCTTGCTATCGATAACCTCTGCTCTTCTAACGATAGTTTCCATTATTAGTCCGATTTCGAAGAATTCTCAGACCCAAGAAAACAAATCGTGCAGTTCAAGGAAGAAGAAGAAGAAGAATAGTAAGAGGGAATTCCAAAGACTGTATGTATGAGTGTATTCTTCGTTCTGTATATAAAACTAATTAAAGAATTGTTTGTTGAAAAAAGTAACTGAATAAAAAGATTACGAGTATCTGAAGAAGCTAAATATGAGAGGCGAGCATGATCGTCTATCTTTGAAAATGGAAACTAATCTTTCCTCATTACAATCCAACCACTTCCTCCATATTTTTATTTTCCAAACGCAATCAAGTACATTATTTATAACCTCTATGAATTCATATTCGTTTCTCTTAAATTAATATCTTCACAGTAAAGTGTAATAAATTTTTATCGATTTCAAGTCATATCTATGTAAGAGATTAAATCAAAACCCGATAAAATTGAAATTTTTTAATGTAAAATGTTTGTGATGAATTTGCATCTAGCAATGAAGGAATCTACAAGACTATTCTTCGACCAAGAATAGGCTCAAGTAACTTGCTCCCAGATTTATTATTAGAGGCTGCCAAGCGAGATTAAGCGTACGTTTCTTTTGCAGTTTCTGCAATGTATACACTATACAATGTACAAGCAGATCTGATAAATCTGGAGTTGTGATAAAGAAATAACGAGAATAAATAAAACATCATTTTCCAAGTAAGACATAAGAAGCTTTTAAGACAAACGCAATTATCTGTCTTTAGAGAGGGTCCAACAACTTAAAAAGAGTCTCCATTACAATCAAAAACCAAAAGAGTTTCAAAAAAGCCAATTCATGGACACCATCATGTTTGTGTGCCTCATCAACGGTACTGCAGAGTCACAAAAAAAAAAAAAAAAAAACAGAATGAATAATCATGCTAACGAATGAAAATCAGAATTATATATATAGACGATTGGATTTACCTTGATGAATCCAATCTCCTTGGCGTTGCTGCGGAAGCACTGTCTGCAGCAGTTGAGACCATACTTCCTGATCAGCCCATGGGAATTCCCGCACACACGGCTACATAACACGAGGATTGCATAACACAAAGTCAGAAATCACATAGCTGATCTCATACTTGGGAAAATCCACATGGTGAAGACAGAAACCAAATACAACGATCTCATACACAGGCTAATCTCACATTGTATAGAGAAGCCAACTATAGTACATAGCAAAACTCCTACATAAGCTAATCTCAGTAAATTCTCTCTTTAGATAGCTGTCTACATCCTTTGCTATCTCCTTTCCGTATGCATATATATATATATAGTTTTCTTTTCTGTTTTCCTATTGGAAAATTGTGAATCATATATATCAACGTTGCACAAACAATCACAGTTAGGGGAAAAAACAAGAATAAAACTCTTGAAAACTTCACAGCGAGGTATACTAGTCACTACAATCAGTTACATACAGACAAGGATTTCAGAAACATGACTGTTTAGGGCAATCTCAAATGTAACAGCAATACACAAATCATCAAAGTAAATCTCTCTCTTGTTATTTCACTGCAAATGTCCCACTCTAAAGCCAATATATATACACATTTGAGTGAGCTAGTGTGGAACATATACATCAACGTCTCACAATTAGAAAACCAAGAACCAATGGAATCACACAACTCGTCAAATCCAGTTCTTACCGGAAAATTAACCAAATCTGAGAGAGAGAGAGAGAGAAGAAGAAGAGATGGTTTACCAGGTGCGAGATCCAGGACCGTACTTCTTGGGATGAGAGTTCCACACATTGTCGTGTCCCATCTCGTCGATTGATCGCAGAGAAAACGCCCTGACCGGAGAGAGAAGAAACCAACGGCGACGAGAGAGACTCTTCAAAACCCTAGAAAGTTTTAATTGTTCAAGGAGAAGATAAGTGGGCCACAATCGAAAGGCCCATTAATGAACGAATTCCTTCCTTTTTTTTGGGTAATAATCTGTCCGTTTCGTCTCCACAGGTTTTTGTTCCTCGTGGAGTTTATATTTTTGGTCAATCCATGGCCACTCGACCTCTCATCTCTCTGCAACTCTTTTCTTCTCTTTCATCTTCTCCCTGTGAAATAATATTGTCTTCTCGGTCAAACCAGGTCAATGTCCAAGCCAAACCAGGTCACATTGGGCTGATTATGGGCTTACACAGATTAATACAAGGAAATGATGTTTTGGGTTGAAGTGCACATAAGCCCAAATACAAGAGGAAGATCGTATACATCAGAAGCATGATAATGGTTTATGATAAAGTCTTGGAGCTAAATAGACGGAGTGTATATTCTCCTTCAGGTTTATCCTCCCAGATATAGATCTTCTTCTATATAATCTTGTTAAGAGATTATTCTTTGTAACGCTTCTTTTCTAGAGAGAGAGAAAACCTGTGTAAGTGAGAGAGATTGATTAGTGCTTGTAACCTTTTCGATCTAGTGAAGTTGAGAGGCAAGAGTTCCTCTCCCCAGACGTACCGAAAGGGAACTGGGTGACCAAATTGCTTGTATCATTTATTTACTTGTTCTGTTTTGCTCTAACGATCAAACCGATATCCCTCACACGTGGTATCAGAGCTCCAGCTAGAGCAAACAGAGACAATACAAGCAATTCTCTCAAGGGACAGGAGGTTCAAAGAGGCAGAATTCATACAGACAGATAGAAGGAAAAGGTATCGATACTTATCTGTTTTGGTTGCTGAAATTCAGATCTCTTTGGTAGTTGCGCAGATCTCTCGAGCTGTCTGCATATCTCCTTGGTTTCTTATTTGTGTGTTGGGTTAATCTGGTTGTACCTGCAAAATAAGATAAGGAGAAATAGTTGTTAGACATGGAACCTACTTCAGGCAGATTTGATGTAGAGAAATTTGATGGCAAAGGAGATTTTGGCCTCTGGAAATTTAAGGTTTTGTGTCAGCTGGAAATTCTGGGTTTAGCTTTAGTCTTGGAAGAGAGTGCTGAGTCATCTGCAGAGAAAGAGACAGTGAAAAAGGATGGTGAGACTGCAGCAGATCCAAAGGCTGTAATTGACACAAAGGGAAAGGGTAAGGCAGACCCAAAATCAGAAGAAAAAGAGAAGCGAGTGAAGAATCTGATTTGTATGAGCCTAGGTGATCTGATCTTAAGGAAAGTGATGAAAGAACCTACTGCTTTGGGTATTTGGAAGGCTCTTGAGCGAGACTACCAGACCAAGACCTTGCCAAACAGGATATATCTAAAACAGAGATTCGCTGGTTTTAGAATGGAGGAACAAAAGAGTATTGAGGAGAATCTGAATGTTTTCCTTAAGTTGATTGCTGATCTTGAGAGTCTAAACATCATTGTTCCTGAAGAAGATCAAGCAATTCAGATTCTCACCAGCTTACCACCTAAGTATGAAGCTCTTGTCCATACTCTTAAGTATGGAACCGGTAAAGACACATTGACTGTGAGTGAAGTCGTCACGTCTGCCTATGCAAAGGAAGTTGAACTCAAAGAATCTGGTTTGTTGAGTAAACAGAGATCAGCTTCAGAGGGTCTATTCGTTGGTTCTAGAGGAAGGTCTGAGAAAAGAGGAACTCGGAACCAGTGGAAAGGAAGGTCAAAGAGCAGAGGCAGATCACAGTCTAAGGTTAGGAACAAGGGCTGTTTTGTGTGTGGTAAAGAGGGACATTGGAAGCGGGAGTGTCCGGACAGGGGCTACAAGAAACCAGAAAGCTCAGCTAATGTAGTCACAGAGGTTAAGGAACCTCTAATCCTCGCTGTTAAGGATTCTACATTCGTAAAGGATGGTGTAGCTCTCATGACCAGCTTTTATGGCAGTTCAGAAGATTGGATTTTGGACTCGGGATGCAGTTTTCACATGACTCCTAACAAAGACGTGCTATTCGAATTAGAAGAATTCGAAGGAGGTAAAGTGTTGATGGGAAACAACACTTACTGTGATGTTAAAGGCATGGGAAACACCAGAATTATAAACCCGGATGGTTCTACTGTGATTCTCACACAAGTACGATACATTCCTACGTTGGGTCGAAATCTGATTTCTTATGGTTGTTTGGACAGAGCTGGATGTCGGTATGAAGGAGAAGACGGTAGGGTACAGTTTTATAAGGGTAGTCAGTTGGTGTTTGCTGGAAACTACAGAGATGGGCTGTACTACTTAGAAGGAACAGTTACTAAAGATGAAGCTTTGGTAACTAAGGCAGAAACGGATTTGACTAGCATATGGCACTCACGGTTAGGACACATGAGTGTTAAATGCATGGATGTACTGGTTAAAGAGGGATATCTATCAAGCAAGGAAGTTAAGGAGCTTAAGTTCTGTGAAAACTGTGTGCTAGGGAAAGCACACAAGCTGAGTTATCAGAGATCTAAGCATACAACTAATGAGGTCCTTGAGTACATTCATTCTGATTTATGGGGTTCTCCATCAGTCACAAGAAGTCTAGGAGACTGCCAATACTTCATTACCTTCATAGACGATTTCTCAAAGAAGGTATGGATCTATTTTCTGAAAACTAAGGGTGAAGCATTTGAGAAATTCAGAGAATGGAAACTGAGTGTTGAGAATCAAGCAGAGAAGCGGATTAAGTGTTTACGGACAGATAACGGGCTAGAGTTCTGTAACAGCCAGTTTGATTCATTGTGTAAGTCATCGGGTATCAAGAGGCACAGAACATGCACCTATACTCCACAGCAAAATGGAGTATCAGAGAGGATGAACCGGACGATTATGGACAAGGTGAGATGCATGCTGTCAGAAAGTGGTTTAGAGGAAAAGTTCTGGGCTGAGGCTGCTTCAACAGCAGTTTACTTGATCAATAGATCTCCAAATTCATCTATTGGATTCAAGTTACCAGAAGAAATTTGGAGTAAGTCTAAACCAGAATTGGGACATCTAAGGAGCTTCGGATGTTCTGCATATGTTCATATTTCTCAAGGGAAGATCAGTCCTAGGGCTGTTAAAGGTGTGTTTCTTGGTTATCCTCAAGGCACAAAGGGTTACAGAATCTGGATTGAAGAGGATGGAAGGATAATCATCAGCAGGGATGTGATTTTCAATGAATCAGAGATGTATAAGGATACATTAAAGTCTGTAGAAGCTGACAGTTCAGATCAAAATGAAAAAGGCAGCTTGGTGAAGCAGAAGAAAAAGAGAGTTTCATTTGATCAGAATCTGATTCATGGTCCATCAAGCAGTTCTACAAGTGCAGAAAATTCAGTTCAAGGTGGAGCTAGTTCAGAATCCGTTACTACAGATGCAACAGCAGAAATTCAGACTTCAAGTTTAGAATCTAGTTCAGAAAATATAGGTAATGATGCAGATAATTACCAAGAGATCGTTGCTGAGCATATTCTAACCAGAGACAAGGTTAAAAGAGTATCTAAGTTTCCTTCCAAGTACGATGACTATGATTGTACAGCTTTTGCATTAACTTGTGCTGATGATATTGAGATAGATGAGCCCAAGTCTTATGCAGAAGCAAGAAGAAGCAAAGATTGGAAGAAGTGGGACTTAGCAACTGGGGATGAAATGGATTCCTTACACAGAAGTGAGACATGGGATTTAGTAAAAAGGCCAGAGAAGCAAAGGGTGATAGGCTGCAAATGGGTCTTTAAGTGGAAATCTGGAATTCCTGGAGTTGAGGAACCAAGGTATAAAGCGAGGCTGGTAGCGCAGGGTTTCTCACAGGTTGAAGGAGTTGACTACACTGAAGTGTTTGCTCCTGTTGTCAAGCATGTCTCCATCAGACTTATGCTTTCACTAGTGGTAGATCAAGACTATGAGTTGGAGCAGTTAGATGTAAAAACAGCCTTCTTGAATGGCTCGTTGGATGAGGATATTTACATGGCTCAACCAGAGGGATTTGTAGTAAAAGGTAAAGAGGATATGGTGTGTAAGCTGAAGAAGTCCTTGTATGGATTAAAACAGTCCCCAAGGCAATGGAACAAAAGGTTCGATGGTTTTATGAAGGATCAAGGATTTAGGAGAAGTCTATTTGATCCATGTGTGTACATTTCAGGATCAGACCCACAAGAATCAGTTTACCTTCTGATTTACGTGGATGATATGCTTGTGGCTTCAAAGAATTCAGCTGGAATTCAAAGGTTAAAAGAAGGTCTTATGCAAGAGTTTGAAATGAAAGACCTTGGGGCTGCAACAAGGATTCTTGGAATGGATATTACAAGAGACAGAGAAAAAGGTATCCTAAAGCTATCTCAGGAGAAGTACATTGAACAAGTACTTCGAACTTTCAACATGAGTGAGTCTAAGCCAGTAAGTACACCGTTGGGTCCACAGTTCAAGTTGAGAAGTCTGAATGAGGAAGAGCTAAGGACAGAAACGGATTTGATGAGTGAGGTTCCTTACGCCAATGCAGTTGGTTCTCTTATGTACGCCATGGTAGGTTCCCGACCTGACTTGGCTCATGCAGTTGGTGTGGTTAGCAGATTCATGGGAAATCCGGGAAAACAACATTGGGAAGCTGTCAAGTGGATACTAAGGTATCTAAGGGGAACTTCAGACTTATGTCTTACATTCACTAAGGGTTCAAGCTTTAAGGTTGAAGGGTTTTCAGATGCTGATTATGCCGCTGATCTTGACAGAAGAAGATCAGTGACAGGGTATGTGTTTCAAGTTGGTGGAAATACGGTTAGTTGGAGGTCAGGACTTCAACACATAGTGGCTTTATCTACTACTGAGTCTGAGTACATGGCCTTGACAGAAGCATTCAAGGAAGCACTATGGTTGAAAAGAATGGTTACTGATTTGGGTTTTAATCAAGATGATGTGAAAGTGTTTTCAGATTCTCAAAGTGCTATTCACTTAGCTAAAAATGGAGGATTCCATGAGAGAACTAAACACATCGATCACAGATTATATTTCATTCGAGACGTAATTGAAGGCGGTGATGTTACTCTACACAAGATTCATACATCTAAAAACCCAGCAGACTTCCTAACTAAGAGCTTACCAGGTAACAAGTTCCGGGAATGCCTGGAGCATCTTAAAGTCGTCTGAAATTGATTGGAGCTACTGTGAGGTTCTTGTTGGCGTTTTCAGAATCTCGCAGTGACAGTAGAAGACAAGGGAAAGCGTCAGATCAGTGTGTGTTGGTCAAAGGTATCAGAATCAGTTTGGAAAACAAAGTCAGTTTGTTTATTTACCTTGTTAAATGTTTGCGCAGCGGGTACATGCTCTTGATTCTGTGATCATGGCTGGGCAAGAGAGACATAAACAAGGAAAGAACACATGGTTCAGTGTTCTTGAAAGTCAGAGAGTTGACAAGAGAAGAAGAGAGTCTTGGTTAAAGACTATACCTTTTCTAGAGGTGGTTTGTGTAAACGGCCATGGACTCTCGACAAGGAAAGAGAAGAACAAAATTGAGTTAGTGTTTTGTTCGGGAGTTCTCTAAAAACCAGAAGAAAGAAATCTAACAAAGGGAATTAGGTAAAACTGAAAACTTTCAAGATTTACCTAAGATTCCAGATTCGTTTGTTGTGTCGCTAGTGTTTGGATTCTTCCGGAAGCTTGAGAAGAGAAAAAGAATCGATGGTTATTGTTTGCTGCAAGTAAAATCAGATTGGGAAGTCACGAAAAGTTGAGTGATTTACCTGGTTTCATCAAAGGTTCGATTACAATCTGCAAATTGATTCTTCAAGGAGAAGCAGAAGAAGAAGAGTCGGGTTAAATTTGGCAGAGGAAGAGAGGAATTCAGTAAAGAAACTTCAGAGAAATGAGTTGATTTCAACAAAGATTTTACCTGATATCTCTATAGATGTCGAATCTGAAATTGATGAAGAAAGACACAACGATGGCGTCTAAAATCGACGAGAGGAACTTGATTCTTCGGTGAATCTGGAAAAGAAGAATCAAAGCTGTAAATTACTTCACTATGAGTGAGTTTTTCGATGAGGAAGATGAAGCCAAAGTGTCATATAAATGGAGATGAAGGGGCTGGAAATCTTACCGAAATATCTCGAGCCGGCGGAAAGACGAGATCGAAGTCGGAGCTGGGGAAGAAGCTCAGGCGGAGTAGATCGTGGACTCGGCGCCGGCGTTGACAGTCATCGGAGCTGTCAGGAATCGCAAGGATCGAAGAAAGGAAAAGGCAAATGTTCATGTTAGGGATTTTGACCAGAAGTCAAAGGTGGAGAATGTGAAATAATATTGTCTTCTCGGTCAAACCAGGTCAATGTCCAAGCCAAACCAGGTCACATTGGGCTGATTATGGGCTTACACAGATTAATACAAGGAAATGATGTTTTGGGTTGAAGTGCACATAAGCCCAAATACAAGAGGAAGATCGTATACATCAGAAGCATGATAATGGTTTATGATAAAGTCTTGGAGCTAAATAGACGGAGTGTATATTCTCCTTCAGGTTTATCCTCCCAGATATAGATCTTCTTCTATATAATCTTGTTAAGAGATTATTCTTTGTAACGCTTCTTTTCTAGAGAGAGAGAAAACCTGTGTAAGTGAGAGAGATTGATTAGTGCTTGTAACCTTTTCGATCTAGTGAAGTTGAGAGGCAAGAGTTCCTCTCCCCAGACGTACCGAAAGGGAACTGGGTGACCAAATTGCTTGTATCATTTATTTACTTGTTCTGTTTTGCTCTAACGATCAAACCGATATCCCTCACACTCCCTTAAACCCAACCCCACAATTTCTCTTCCTTTCCCCAACGAGACCCCAACTTAGTAGCCACCATAGAAAGTGGTCTCGGGCAAGTGTTAACTGCTCGCCTAAGCTCACCATCCACCCTTCCCTTCTCTTTCTTAACGGTTTCGATGGAGGCGGATTCGTCGATACACAGACTTTCATTGTCACCATTAGTCTCGTCGTTGCCATTGCCCTCTCTCTCTTCCTCGGCTTCAAGGTGGGAAATCCCAACAAACCCATTTTCATTCTCTCTCGACTCATTTCTTTGTGGGTTTGATCTTTAATGTTGTATTGATCCTTGCAGGGAGATCCAGTTCCATGTGAGAGGTGTGGTGGAAACGGTGAATCTCTCTGTATTCTTTTTCTTTGCATTGAAACTCTACTCACCTAGGAGAATAACTCATTATCTATATGAGGTTTTTTGGTATTATTAATAAGCAATTTGATTGATTGATTGATGATCTTTATTTACCTGGATTAGAAACAACTAGTTGATTTGTTGGATAAGCTTCTAATATCTTAAAGCCCAAGATATCATTAACAAGTAGGTTAATAATGACAAGATAGGCTTATTGTAATCCTAATAGAATTAGGAGTTTTCTAGTTCTAAGGATAAAAAGAAATAAGTTTAGGAAAAGGAAATTCTAAACTATATATATACATGATCATTGAGTTGTGATGAATCATGGGAGAGCAATAAGAGCTTGTGTTTAGTTTTTGAGTAGTTTTCTAAACATCAATAAAGAGAGTTATTTTTATTATTAAAGCTAAGTTTGTTCTCAATCACTTTATTTGGTATCAGAGCCTGAGTTATAGGTTCCTGAATTACGTTAGTCTATCCGAGCTATGGAAGAGACTAACAGCACATCGAAGACAAAGGACCACGTACCATCTGCGGTACTCTGACCTATGCTAAACTCATCTAACTACACCGTGTGGTCGATGAGGATGAAGGTTACTCTACGCGTTCACAAAGTTTGGGAAACTATCGAACCGTGAGTAAAGGAAGACGAGAAAAACGACATAGCGACTGCGTTATTGTTTCAATCTATACCCGAGAGTCTCATATTAGAAGTTGGTGATCAAGATTCTCCAAAGAAGATTTGGGAAGCAATCAAGGCGAGACACCTTGGGGCATATCGTGTTAAGGAAGCTCGTTTACAAACTCTAATGTCTGAGTTTGAGAAATTAAAGATGAAAGACTCTGAATCGATTGATACCTTCGCTGGGAAGATATCCGAGTTAGCCTCAAAGGCCTCATCGTTAGGACAATCTCTTGAAGAATCGAAACTTGTGAAAAAGTTTCTAAATAGCTTGCCTATTAGCAAGTATTATAGCTTCTCTTGAACAAGTATTTGATCTAAACAAGACAGGCTTTGAAGACATAGTTGGAAAACTCAAAGCTTATGAAGAACGTATACAAGAAGAAGATCATCATACCGAAACTCAAGGGAATTTATTATTGTCGAATTCAGAGTCATATGAAAAGTCAAGAGGACGAGGTAGAGATAGAGGTCGAGGATGAGGTAGAGGTAGAGGTCGAGGATAAGGTAGAGGTAGAGGTCGAGGACGAGGTTTTTGAGGAAGAGGTCGTGGAAGATTCAACTCTCAAGACAGAAATAGAGAAAAGAAAGATCGATCTCATATAACATGTTTTCGTTGTGATAAAACAGGACACTTTGCCTCCGTATGACTTGAAAGAAAGCAGAAACTCCAAGAACGTAACAAGAACGAAACGGAAGAAGCAGATCAAGCTTTATATATACATGAGATTGTCTTTTTAAATGAAGAAAAAGTGATACCAAAGAAGTACGAGATAACCGAAAAAGAAGCTGGAATTTGGTACTTGGACAATGGTGCTAGTAACCATATGACAAGCGAGATATCATATTTCTCAGAGCTGAACGAAAATATCAAAGGCAAAGTCAAGTTTGGAGATGGATCGCATGTTGATATTAATGGCAAGGGGTCAATTCTTTTCGAAGCAGAAACAGGAGAACATAAGCTTCTAACTGATATTTATTATATTCCGGAGTTGAGAAGTAACATACTTAGTCTAGGTCAAGCCACCGAGCAGGGATGTGATGTTAGAATAAGAGGTGCTTATCTAACACTAAGGGACCCAAATGGAAGGCTACTGGTAAAGGTACCAAGGTCTCCTAACAGACTTTACAAGATTAGTCTTAAAGTCGAAAAACCGGTATGTTTACATACAAAGATCGATAAAGAATCTTGGAGGTGGCACGCAAGACTCGGTCATATCAGTTTTGGAACCGTGAAATATATGGCTACTCACGAGATGGTTCATGGTTTGCCAAAGATCGATGGAGAAAAGCAGATTTGCGAATCTTGTTCGGTCGGAAAACAAGCTCGTCAAACCTTTCCAACTCAGTTTCGGTCGTCTCGGCCATTAGAATTGCTACATGCTGACTTGTGTGGCCCAGTTACTCCAGCCACGCCTACTCGAAATAGATATATCTTTGTTATAATAGATGATTATACAAGATACATGTGGTCGATTTTGTTGAAGGAGAAGACTGATGCATTTGGAAAATTCAAGGAATTCAAAACTCTTGTCGAGAAGGATTTTGATAAGATGATTATGACTCTACGTACAGATAGAGGTGGTGAATTCACGTCACTTGAGTTTCAAGATTTTTGCAACAAACACGGAATCAAACGGCACTTGACATCTCCTTACACTCCACAATAAAATGGAGTGGTAGAAAGGAGAAATCGAACGTTAATGGAGATACTCGAAGCATGCTCAAAGTAATGAGTATACCGAATTTCTTGTGGGGTGAAGCAGTCCGTCATTCCACATATTTGATCAACCATGTTCCCACTAGAGCTCTGAAGAACCAGACACCGTATGAATGTTTGAGAAATAGAAAGCCAAACGTCGAGCATCTTAGAGTTTTTGGTTGTTTGGCACACGCAAAGGTTGATTCTACATACCTCAAAAAGCTAGATGATCGATCAGAAACCCTAATTCATCTTGGAATAGAACATGGTTCTAAGGCTTACCGACTCTACAATCCAATCACAAGAAGAATAATTGTAAGTCGAGATGTGATTTTTAACGAGAAAGGAAGTTGGAATTGGAAGGGAGCCGATAATGAGAAGCATGGTGAACATGGCATGTTTCGTTTAATATGGGGAGATGTTACTAATAATGGTCAAGGTCCATTCATAGCCATTAACACTCGAGCTATGAGTGATACTGAAATCGAAACAGAGCACGATCAAGAAGATGATGAAGTCGGAGAAGCAGGATAAGAAGGTGTAGACGATCTAATCGAAACAGAGCACGATCACACTTCAGAACAAATTCAACCAAGAAGATCATCACCACGTCAAGGCCATCTCCCAAGTTATCTAGATGATTACGTTTTAATGGCTGATTTAGAATGTGAGATACTTCTCTTATCTCTCAATGACGAACCATTGAACTATCAAGAAGCTAAGGACTCTATCGAATGGACAAATGCGTGTTTCGATGAAGTTGGCTCAATCAACAAGAATAAAACGTGGATCTTGGTAGACAAACTGGTTGGAGTGAAAGTAATCGGCCTCAAGTGGGTTTTAAGATCAAACGAAACGCGGATGACTCAATAAACAAGTACAAAGCAAGACTAGTTGCAAAAGGTTACCTGCAACAATCTGGAATTGATTTTGATGAAGTCTTCGCACCTGTAGCTCGTATTGAGACTACAAGGCTACTGATTGGTTTAGCAGCCTCTGAAGGATGGGAAATACATCATCTCGACGTTAAAACAGCCTTCTTACACGGTGAATTAAATGAAGATGTGTATGTATCACAACCCGAAGGATTTGAAAAGAAGGGAGAAGAACATAAGGTTTTCAAACTCACTAAAGCCTTATATGGATTGAGGCAAGCTCCACGAGCATGGAAAACTAAGATTGATCAGATTTTGAAGGGCATGAAGTTAAAAAAATGTTCAAAAGAAAGCTCTGTGTATCGAAAGGAAGAGGGAGCTGACTTACTCGTTGTAGCAGTATATGTTGATGACCTCTTTGTTACTGGAAATACAATCGAGATCATCAAAGAATTCAAAGATGGAATGTCTACAACATTCGAGATGTCTGATCTCGGAAAACTTACCTATTACCTCGGTATAGAAGTGAAGCAAAGCCAAGATGGAATTGAGATCAAACAGGAAGCATACGCTCGACGTATATTGAAGGAAGTTGGCCTAGATACTTGTAATCCAACTCAAATTCCAATGGAGTTTGGTTTAAAGTTGTCTAAGGCTCTAGAAGAACCTGAGATTTATGCTACACTATATCGCAGGAGAATCGGATGTCTTAGGTATCTTTTGCACACGAGACCAGACCTAACTTTCTCGGTAGGGATCTTAAGCCGATATATGCAGTCTCCACAAGAATCACATGGAATTGCCTTGAAACAAGTACTGAGTTTCGGTTTGTCTTTTAAACGTGGTGGAACAAAGAAACTTGTTGGTTTTAGTGACAGCAGTTACAACGTGGACTTAGACGATGGAAGAAGCACAACATGCCATGTGTTTTACCTTGGAGATACACCTATTACTTGGTGTTCCCAGAAGCAAGAGAGTGTTGCTTTATCATCTTGTGAGGCCGAGTTTATGGCAGCAACAAAAGTAGCGAAACAAGCAATATGGCTTCCAGATCTCTTAAGAGAAATCACAGGCAAGAATTGCGAGAAAACAACCATTCGTGTGGACAACAAATCCGCCAAAGCTTTGACCAAGAATCCGGATTTCCATCGTCGAAGCAAACATATCTATAAGCGGTATCATTTCATCCGAGAGTGTATCGAAGAAGATTACATTGAAATTGAGCATGTACCTGGAGAAGATTATATTCTAACAAAAGCTTTAGCAAAGATCAAGTTCAAGAAGATGAGAGACTTGATAAGAGTTCAAGACCTTACGAAGACTGATTTGAAGCTTAAGGGGGTGAATGTTGGATAAGTTTCTAATAGCTTAAAGCCCAAGATATCATTAACAAGTAGGTTAATGACAAGATAGGCTTATTGTAATCCTAATAGAATTTAGGAGTTTTCTAGTTCTAAGGATAAAAGGAAATAAGTTTAGGAAAAAGAAGTTCTAAACTATATATATACATGATCATTGAGTTGTGATGGATCATGGGAGAGCAATAAGAGCTTGTGTTTAGTTTTTGAGTAGTTTTCTAAACATCAATAAAGAGAGTTATTCTTTATTATAAAAGCTAAGTTTGTTCTCAATCACTTTATGATTGAGTATCTTACAAGACTATTCCAAAATAAATGCTTTTGCATCAAGTCTAGTTTCCTTCAAACAGTTGTTGTTTACAGTCTTCTCCTTCTCTTTTGTGTCCAAATTCTAATCCTTTTTTTTTTACGGTTGTTGTTTGGGTTTGAAGGCGGAACGAAATGCGTGTTTTGTGAACAAGGGAAGATGAAGGTGGAATCTGGGATGGTTGACTGCAAAGTCTGTAAAGGTTCAGGTACTAACTAAACCATTTTACTCAATCCCCTTGTCTTCTTCATTTGGCACTAGAGCAGCAGCATATCAATTTGGTTTTTTGTTTTCTTCATGTAGGTTTGGTTTTCTGCAAGAAATGTGGAGGTTCCGGATATTCTCGCCGTTTATAATAAAAAATACTAAGCCCTTACTGTTTCATAATATCAAACATCTATGAAATTGTTCTCCTCATTGGTCTTTTCTACTAATATGACACCAATTCTGACTTGTTTATAGCCGTGACAGAACAAAATTTTGGAGAGCATTCCCTGTTTACAAATACAAGGCATCCATCAATTCCACTTGTTTGATCGGTTCAAATACGAGCAATGTGTTGATTGATACCAAAAATAATAATTCTAACATGCAAGTCGATTTCGAACAAGACCTGTCCAGTCTCTTACCTTTTGAATTCCACTAGTCGTTTATGCTTTGAATGTACTTTGATTTTACCTTTACTCATGTACACACGATTTTCCTTTCCAGCTTAAACTATATCCAAAACATCTCAACTTTTTCCCTGTTCATCAGTTTAAATGTATTCTTAGCGCGATACAAATTTTACATTTGTTTTTATGTAGTCGAAATACCCGACTTGAAATTTACCCAAATATATCAACATATGTATTGACTTATGTGTATTGTATCAAAAATTACTTTTTGATCTTTCGAACCAAAGGTGTGATGGCCTAGTTGATAATACAAGGCGGTTGGTTCCCTTGTTCCCAGGGTTCAAATCATTTTTGGTACAGGGGGTTTTAAATAGGAATATATAAAGATTGACTCCGGGTACTGAGAAGACTATGGGCAAAAGGTTTGAAACTACCACGGTTTATCAAGAAAAAAAAAAAATTGAAGTGTACATTTAGAAAAAATGATTCAAGTAATGTTTGTATAGTTTTACCCAGAGTGTACTTCTAGAAAAAAAAACGGATAGAGATATTGTTGGATAATTCCATAACTTGAGAAGCAAGTTATCTCTTTCTAGAAGAAGTTAGAAGAGATAGAAAAAGGAAATACAAATAAGATTAGTTTTCGTAAGTTTTCATTTTAATGATAGAATTAGGAGAAGCTAAATTCTATATAAATAAGGGGCTATGGAGAGTTGTTTCATAACACCTTGAGAGAGATTTAGTTTTGAGAAGCTTCTAAATCAATAAAGAAAAGTTGTTCTTTAATCTTTCAAGTTCCAAAATTTGATTTGATTTGGTATCAGAGCCTTAAGGTGAAGACTCGATCAAGATCTCGGTGATTAGTGGCTTTCGTAACCAAGCATGGGGGACGAGAATAATGCACCACCACCGCAGCGAACAAAGGACCTTGGAGCTCCATCAATCCATTGTCCAATGTTAACATTGACAAACTACACGGTTTAATTTGGTCGATGCGTATGAAGATAACACTACGAGTAAGTGATGTCCGGGACACCAAGATTCGGGATCCAACGACCAGAAGAAGAACGATGTGGCGACAACACTATTGTTTCAATCAATCCCTGAGACATTAATCTTACAAATCGGTGAACAAACTTCCGCAAAGAACGTGTGGAATGCCATAAAATCACGTCACATGGGAGCAGACCATGTGAAAGAAGCAAGATTACAAAAACTAATGGCAGAGCTAGACAGACTCAAGATGAATGACAACAACACGGTTGCTGACTTTGCCGGCCTCGCAGCTCAATCAGCCTCTCTTGGAGAAACCATCGATGAAACAATTTTTAAAAGGAATCCTGAGAAACAAGTTCATACAAATTGTCGCCTCCCTTGAGCAAGTCCTTGATCTAAAGCAGACAGGATTTGAAGACATATTTGGGAGAATAAAAGTATATGAAGAACGTGTAGGGGAAGAATCTCATGGTGAGGACCAAGGAAAACTAATGTTTCCAACTCTAACAACACGCGTGGAGGCTATGATTGAGGAGGAGCTCGAGGAAGTTTTAGAGGAGGAAATACTCGTGGTGGTTATGGACGAGGAAGTTACGGTGGTGCAAGCTCCGGTAGAGGCAGGGGGAGAGGTAGATTCAACGGCCAAAACAGAGGAGGAGGACACACCGACTATAACCAGTGAGAGAAGAAAGATCGGTCAGAGATAATATGCTGGAGATGTGACAAACCCGGTCACTACGTATCTACGTGCCCCGAAAGACCAACAGAACACCAAGAGACGAACTTAAACGAGACTCAAACGGCTGATTCCCTTTATATGCATGGGGTAGTATTCTTGAATGAAGATAAGGTGATTCTAAAGAACTATGATACAAACAAAGGCGACGCAAGTGTTTATCTAGACAATGGAGCTAGTAATCACATGACGGGAAATAGAGCATTCTTTTCCACTTTAGACGAGAATGTTAAGGGAAAAGTAAGGTTTGGAGATGGCTCGTGTGTTGATATTGTTGGGAAGTGCTCAATTATCTTTGTGTACAAGACTGGAGAGAAAAGAGCACTCAAAGTCTTGGACAAACAACAGAACATGGATGTGAAGTGTTTATGAGAGAAGATTATTTAACTATAAAATATTCATGTGGAAGGTTACTTGTGAAAGTCATCAGATCTCCAAACCTCCTCTACAAAACACCAATGGAGATAAGTTACCCAATTTGTCTACAAATTCAAGAAGAGGATACGACATGGACTTGGCATGCACGGCTAGGACATGTGCGTATTGGCGTACTAAACAACATGGTCAAGAATGACATGACCATAGGAATGCCGCATACAGTGCACGAGAAGAATGTATGTGATGCTTGCTTAGCCGGAAAACAAACAAGAAACTCGTTTCCAACCAAAACGAGTTTTCGTGCGACACAAGCATTGGCGTTGGTTCATGGAGACTTGTGTGGACCGATCTCTCCACCAACACCAGCAAATAATTGGTATGTTTTTGTTTTAATCGATGACTTCTCAAGATACATGTGGACGATGCTACTTAAGGAGAGGAGTGAAGCATTCGATTGATTCAAAAAGTTTCAAGAGTATGTTGAGAAGCAATCGGGATTGATAATAAAAAATTTTCGTACCGATAGAGGAGGAGAGTTTAGCTTAATAGAATTCAACCTATTCTGCGAAGAGAATGGAATCTCAAGGCATCTAACGGCACCCTACACACCACAACAGAACGGTGTGGTAGAAAGACGAAATAGAACCTTGATGGAGATGACAAGAAGCATACTTAAGGGGATGGAGATTCCGAACATGTTGTGGGGAGAAGTCGTACGTCACTCTACCTACATAATAAGAGTTGCTACAAAGGCATAGGAGAATCAAACCCCTTATGAGAGTCTCACGCAAAAGAAACCAAACATCGAGCACTTGAGGGTTTTTTGTGTCGCTTATACAAAGGTTAATGGTCCTTATCTCAAGAAGCTAGAAGAGAGATCAAGGAATGTGATTAATCTTGGAACTGAGCCGGGTTCCAAAGCTTATAGGCTCTACGATCCGGTTTCAAGAAAGGTCATTGTTAGTAGAGACGTAGTCTTTGATGAGAAAAAGGCATGGGATTGGTCATCTATAACAAGAGAAGCTGATGGAGAACCGAGGATGTTCACTTTACCGTATTACGAACCTAGAGAAGACGAAGGTGAGCATGAGCATGAGCAAGACAACAATCAAGATCAGATAAACCAAGATGAGGAAGAAGAAGCAAACGACGATCAGATTGTGAATCAAGACGAAGCCGGGCCTCAACAAGTGGTGACTAGATATGATCGCACGATATTAAGCCGAGCTATCTTAATGATTATGTACTGCTAGCTGATCTTGAAAGCGAAAGGTTACTACTCACAGTAGATGGAGAACCGAAAAGATACTATGAAGCCGCGAGCTCAAAAGAATGGGTTGATGCAATGGAGAGTGAGCTAGACTCTATTGTAAGAAACAAGACTTCGGAACTCGTTGAGAAACCGATTGGTGTGAAAACAATAGGGCTAAAGTGGATCTTTAAGCTCAAGAAGATAGCAGATGGCTCGGTGAATAAGCATAAAGCAAGACTTGTGGCAAAAGGCTATGTACAACTACAAGGAGTGGATTTCGATGATGCGTTTGCACCAGCTGCAAGAATTGAAACCATACGACTACTCATAGCTTTTGCAGCAACAATAGGCTGGGAGATTCATCATCTAGACGTCAAGACGGCGTTCTTGAATGGTGATCTGAATGAGGAAGTCTATGTAAACCAACCCGAAGGTTTTGTGAAGAAAGGAAAAGAGAATCAAGTATATAGACTTTATAAAGCCTTATATGGTCTACGCCAAGCTCCTATAGCCTGGAATCTGAAACTCGATCACGTTCTAAAGGGGATGAACTTTGAGAGATGCTTGAAGGAAACCTCTGTTTATCTCTAGAGAAAACGAAATGGATTTCTTGATAATTTTAATCTATGTTGATGATTTTTTCGGGACAGGATCTTCGCGAAAAATCATTGATCAATTCAAAGAAGATATGTCAAGGGAGTTCGAGATGTCGGATCTTGGGAAGCTTACATACTGTCTTGGTAAAGAAGTGATTTAAGGAGACGATGGGATCAGAATTAAGCAAGAAAGATATGCTAAAGGAATACTCTTGGATACTAAGATGGATAGGTGCAATTCAACTCACGTACCAATGGAGTCGAATTTGAAGATATCAAAAGCAGAAGATGAACAAGAGATCAGTGCAACGAAGTATAAAGGGCAATAGGCTGCTTAAGGTATCTTCTTCACACAAGACCAGACTTAGCCTTCTCAGTGGGAGTCCTAAGTCGTTATATGCAGAAACCAAGAGAGCCGCATGGCCAAGCTATCAAACATTTTCTAAGATACGTAAGAGGAACAACAAACATGGGTTTGTTTTTCAAGAGAAACAGATCGAGAGAGATCCTCGGTTATAATGATAGCAGTCACAACATCGATGTTGATGATGGAAAAAGCACGTCAGGGCATTTGTTTTGCTTGGGTTCATCGCCGATCACTTGGACGTCGCAGAAGTAACCTACAGTTGCTCTCTCTTCATGTGAAGCCGAATTTATGACAGCCACAGAATCTGCAAAACAAGCTATATGGCTTAAAGAGTTTTTGAAAGAAATACAGAGTTTGGATGAGAAGATCACACTAAGAATCGACAACAAGTCAGCCATAGCCTTGAACAAGAACCCGGTGTTTCATGGAAGGAGTAAACACATTCTCAAGAAGTATCACTTCATTCGTGAATGCGTGGAGAATGAGCAAATTGAAGTGGAGCATGTACCAGGCACGGAACAGAAGGCGGACATCCTCACTAAGCCGTTGGCAAGGATCAAATTTAAGGAAATGAGAAACCTCATCGGAGTTCAAGCGATCGAGTCTCCCGAGTTCAAGTTGGAATTAAGGAGGTGAATGTTGGATAATTCCATAACTTGAGAAGCAAGTTATCTCTTTCTAGAAGAAGCTAGAAGAGATAGAAAAATGAAATACAAATAAGATTAGTTTTCGTACGTTTTCCTTTTAATGATAGAATTAGGAGAAGCTAAATTCTATATAAATAAGAGGCTATGGAGAGTTGTTCTATAAGACCTTGAGAGAGATTTAGTTTTGAGAAGTTTCTAAATCAATAAAGAAAAATTGTTCTTTAATCTTTCAAGTTCCAAAATTTGATTTGAGATATACTTGTAGCAGATAGAATAGGGATGACTGGAACAAATTTAGATTTGGGTTGTGCAAAAGCTCTATTTAGATAAATACGAAAAATTTTACATCTTAAAAAAATGTAATAATAGTCGCGCTAGCGCACCGATTGGACGATATCCATGAAAGTCCAATAGAGTGATGGTTGTGCCTAGGTGAGATGGTCGCCTTTTGATGGAGAAGTGTGGACTCGCCTAGAGGCTCAAAGCGAAAGATGCCATTAAAAAAAAAAGTACTAATGTTCAAAGACAAACCTTTGCTAAACAAAAAAAAAATTGAGGCAAAAATTACATCCAACCCGAATCACTTGATTCGTCCGAACTTTAGATTGTGTACTAGTCAACAAACCTTTTTTCTTCTGGAACTATCTCTAGATCTATTTGTTTGTCTTTTGCTAGTTCATTTTAATTGATGATCATGCATTTTGTAATGCGTACATGTAGCTACATAGACCATTTTCTTTGCTTAAAGGTCGGGACCGTTTTCGCAGTCCACTCATCAAACTGGTCCAAGTTTGAACTTTGCCTCTAAGTTTGAGTTCTGCCCTAATTTTGTAGAGATTGCTTCTACGAAGATTGGCTCATTCGCCACAAAGGAATCACTACTTGGTGGGAAAGATGTTCCTTAAATCGTCATTAATATATATCATGTATGTTCTTACCCTTTCTTTCGTACAAAGGATCGTATATTTCATGTATTATACATGGTGTACTCCTTGAGAACAGACTCGAGAGCATTGTATAGGATTTGAGTCCTCTAAGGGAAAGAGACGCGATGGAGCAACGAGTACGCCTAGGGAGTCATGCCTGATATCACAGGGAATGACGACATGTCATGCACATGTAAAAAGGTTAAGAAGGCCTTTCGGAGTGCGAGATGGATGTTTTCCTCTCAAAATCGCAAATCAGACTATCACACGAGAGTTTGTTTGGTTGGGAGGTGAGTGTGGGCTATGTTTGATGTCATGTCCAAAGATCATGGCGTTGTCTGCTATTTAGGATACGGGTGAGATAGGTAGAAATTTGTCCATATGGAGAAGTGGGTTGGAACTCTCTTTGTAAGATCCTACCAATGTAGGCGGCTTCTCAGGAGGAACCCTTTCCTAGTATGTTTATGTATGTATTCTCCTTGTAAAATTTTACCGATGTAGGTGGCCTCTGAAGAGGAACCTTTTTTTGGTGACAAATGTTATTTACTTAAAATAATTATTTACTTTTATATACACTTGAATAAATTACTTTTGTCCAAATCAAGTTTCACAAAACAAATTTCAGAAGGCAGAAGTGAAATGGACCTCTTGATACAACAATCAAGCCGCATATAGTATTGCTAAGGATCTAAAAGCACATCAATGGTAAGAAACTCATTGCGTCTCTCAAATATATTATTTTAACAATTTTCATTTAATTTAATTATATATTTAAATATTAAATTATTAAGAAACGATTCAACCAATAATTGAAGAACAAGTGGGTGTGGGAGTCTCTCAAATGTTGAGAATCGATTCTCATTAAAAAACCGTCTCCTTATTTCTATTACTTCTTTATTACTTTTTGTTTTTTAATTGGTTAGGTACCATGTGAGAAACTTCGGTTGGGGGTGCTCTAAGTCAAATTAGTATCGTATTTCTATATTTTATGCTTTATTCTTTATTGTATCGTTGTCTCAAATTAATAAAGATTTGTTGTTGTTATTAAAAGAATTGTCTTTACTCAAAGAATTAATTTATATTACCCTAATCCAAAGAAGTTTGGTGATACGGATTATTGGATGATCCAATCTGATTTAAAACGCCGAGTACCATAAGTAGAGACTACACTTTGCTAGTATCTGAAATCAAATTAGATGTCCCTAGTCAAAATTAAAACACAGTTGCGATGATTTCTGTGGAATGCTAAGAATGTGGGTGGGTTGCTTGAATTAATCTAGTGCCCGGTTCAGTATTTGCCGGTTTGGTTTAAATTCAGGTTTCTTGGGAAGAACAATTTATTTAAGGAATTAAAAAAAAAAAAACGTTTGACAGGTCAAAAAGCCCCAACGTTCCAATGAATTCAAAAACGCCATTAAATCTCGTCCGTTAATCAACACGCTCCCTCCACCCTCCGATCGTATCTATCTCGTCTTCTTCACTCTCTCTCTTTCCCCCTTGAGACCCAATTTCAAAATCCTCTCTCTCACTCACTCTCACAGTCAGACCAGAGATGCCGTTTATTTCCGAGACTGCTAGTGCCATCAAGCGCCGCTTCGGATTCAACGACCGTGCTACTGCCTCCGACTCCTTACGCTCTGTGCCGTGCACGCCTGATCCCACCACCGTCCCCAGGGAGACCCACGCTCATCTCTCTCTGCCCGTCTCTTCCGCGGTTCGAAGCATGCCCGATTTGGACGAAGATGGAACCATTTACCCTGGATCTGCTCAGATTTCGAGATCTCACAGCTTTGAGTTCAACGAGGATCCCGCTTTCTGGAAAGATCACAATGTCCAGGTCCGATTTTTCTTCTTCTGAGTGTTGAACAATTTCGTCTGTGATGATTCGAATTTCATTCTCTGGGTTCCTCAGTAGATTTGATTTTGTCCAGCTTCTGTGTGTTTATTTAGTTAGGGATTTAACACATCATCCCTACCCTAACTAATACGTTCTTGCTTCTTGATGCTTTCATAGAATTTTAATGTCGAAATATCTTTCAGCTTCTGCAGTCTCACATATAACCTAAGACTACACATTGTTTCTTGGTTTGGTAACGAATTGCCTAAATTAATTTAGGGTCTTCCCATCTACAAGTTCGTACTTCTGTTGATACCGTCTTTCTACGAATGTTGAATATAGGTTATCATAAGAACCCGTCCGCTTAGTAGTTCAGAGCTATCTACACAAGGCAACAACAAATGTGTTAGGCAAGACAACGGCCAGGCAATCACTTGGATTGGGAATCCAGAGTCTCGTTTCACATTTGATCTCGTTGCTGACGAGAATGTTACCCAGGTACCGTCTTTTGTTCTTGACGAGAATCCATAGTCTCATTTCTGCTTTCTTTTAAACTCAGGACTGTTCTTGACAATCTCTTTACCCTTACAGGAGAAGATGTTCAAAGTGGCTGGAGTGCCTATGGTGGAGAATGTTGTGGCTGGTTACAATAGCTGCATGTTTGCCTATGGCCAGGTGAGCTTTATTCTTTCTCTGACTCTTGAGTTTTATCTGTATTTACTTCTAGTATTTCCTGTCTGATCATAGTCTTAATTTGCAGACTGGAAGTGGGAAAACTCACACCATGCTTGGCGATATCGAGGGAGGAACACGTAGACATAGTGTCAACTGCGGGATGACACCTAGAGTTTTTGAGTATTTGTTCTCAAGGATCCAAAAGGTTTGGTGCCTTAAGTTTTTCTGTATGCATATATTTTTGCTGTGAATTTTTGTGTGCTAACTTATCTGCCTTTTCTGCACCAGGAAAAAGAGGTCCGCAAAGAGGAGAAGCTACACTTTACTTGTAGATGCTCATTTCTCGAGATATACAACGAGCAAATCCTTGATTTGTTAGATCCATCATCTAACAATTTACAGGTATACATGCCAAATGTATCTTCTCCTATTTACATAGATATGGAAACTTGTGATCTGATTAACCAATACGTGCTCAACATCCTCTTTTACAGCTAAGGGAAGACAACAAAAAAGGTATTCATGTTGAAAATCTAAAGGAGATTGAAGTTTCAAGTGCCAGAGATGTTATTCAACATTTGATGCAGGTAATTCATTTCGCTTCTCCGTCTTTTAATTTTTTTATTGCAAACCTTTTAGCTATTTTATATTACCTTGTCTGCTCTTCTTGGTTTTTCTTATTCTGACTTGCTTCCGTACTATAGATACTTTTTCTCAACTATTAAAGTTTGATTCTATGTAAGTTTAAGTTTCTCAAAATAATCTATCCAGCCTATGTTTAAGTTTCGAAACATATTTCTCAGAATTTGTTTAGTAATCTTTAGTCAATTGTTGCATGGTGAAGCTTGATGACGCTATTTTACTGAACGTATCTCTTTTTTTTTTGGTTTGATTAACTACTTTGCATTCTAAATGCTCATGTCTCATTTCTTTTCATAATGGTTTTCTTATGCAAATTCTATGATTCACCTGTCGGTTTGAACTTTTTTCTCTGTAGGGTGCTGCAAACAGGAAAGTAGCTGCTACTAATATGAATCGAGCAAGTAGTCGATCCCACAGTGTATTTACATGTATCATTGAAAGCAAGGTAATCAATTTCATTTAACTTGTCAAAAAGAGTTCTCAGGGTGTATTTCTGAAATTGCTATTACTTGTATTGTATATGTTATCAACTTCTCAGTAACCTGACCTGTATTTTCTATTAGTGGGTATCTCAAGGTGTAACTCATCATCGTTTTGCGAGGCTTAATCTTGTTGATTTAGCTGGATCTGAAAGGTAACATCAGCTATAAAATTTAAGAGATCGACTATCCTTTCTTTGTTTAAGATATTCTGCTAACATCTGGGGTATAGGCAAAAGAGTTCAGGAGCTGAAGGTGAACGCCTCAAAGAAGCAACCAACATCAACAAGTCTCTTTCAACATTGGGGTAAGAATACATCTTTGCACAAGCGTCAAGTATTCTAGTTTGGTCTTTGTTGTATATTTTGAATGATTTGGCCTTTACTGACTTTTGCAGGCTTGTGATCATGAATCTTGTAAGCGTTTCCAATGGAAAATCCGTCCATGTTCCTTATCGAGACTCAAAGCTCACATTTCTGCTTCAGGTAAAAAAAAATCTTCTTAAATGATGAGAACTCAGCATGCTTTGTGGCATATTTAGCTTGGATTTCTGTATATATGGTTCTCGCACCTAATTGCAGTGGTCATTGATATCACTCTTCTATATATCTACAGGATTCTCTTGGAGGGAATTCCAAGACAATAATAATTGCTAATATTAGCCCATCTACCAGGTACATTAGTACTCTGTGTCTGTTTATCATTCCATGACCTTTCTCCCTGATATATTCATTGTCCTGTATCTCACGGTCCTTGGTATGCTATTTTTTTCTCTCTTATTCAGTTGCTCATTGGAGACCCTAAGTACCTTGAAGTTTGCACAGCGTGCCAAGCTTATTAAGAATAATGTAATGATATTATTCCCTGGTATTGTTTACTAAGTCATGCATCTGGTATAGTGCTCTACTTTCAGTTATATAATTATCTCATACTTAACAGGCAATTGTCAACGAAGATGCATCTGGAGATGTTATTGCTATGCGGCTACAAATTCAACAGCTCAAGGTAGATTTTTCAGCAAATAATGTTTCTCTTTCTCTCCCACAGACTTTAACTTACGTGTTGTAAATCATATTTTACAGAAAGAAGTATCCCGCTTAAGAGGAATGGTTAACGGTGGAGTAGACAATCAGGACATTGACACTGTCTCAATGGGTTGCCCTGCTTCTCCAATATCTCTCAAGTGGGATGGGTTCAATGGATCATTCACTCCTCTCACAACTCACAAAAAGATGTCTAAGGTTTGAAAATGCTTTTCTTGATATAGAGTTTTTCTAAGCTAAGCTATTGCTTTTCTTGCGAATTTGATCCTTTTTTGTTCAGCATTTGGCTTTGTTCTTAGAATTTCACTTGGATGGCTTTGTAGGCAAAAGACTACGAAGTTGCACTGATTGGTGCTTTCAGGAGAGAGAGGGAAAAGGATGCTGCTTTACAGGCTTTGGTTGCTGAAAATGAGGCCTCGATGAAGTTGGTACGTTGGAAACAGATTCCTCATTTGGGATTCATGTACTGTGGAAAACCAGAGGATAATTGAAGAAAGAATGATGAAATTCACAAGCTCATAACTATCTCTTCTCTATACAGGAAAAGAAAAGAGAGGATGAAATACGAGGGCTGAAAATGATGTTAAAGCTCCGAGATTCAGCAATCAAGAGTTTACAAGGTGTAGCCTCAGGAAAGATATCTGTTGAAGCACATCTGCAAAAAGAAAAGGAAGACCTTTTGAAGGAGATTGAGGTGCTACGAGCTCAGGTTGACAGAAATCAAGAAGTTACCAAATTTGCCACGGAGAATTTAAGATTGAAAGAAGAGATACGAAGGCAAGACTCCTTGCAACAGAGATTTTCTCTCAGGAATATATATCTTTTATATTTTTTGTTAATCTTTCACTTGCAACACAGATTGAAATCGCAATGTGAGGAAGGTGAACGGGATATCTTGAATCAACAGATTCAAGTGTTACAAGCGAAGGTGAATATATTCTGTCATTTCAAGACCTCAGAAGTTTGCTTATGATTTGAACTAGCATGTAACTTGAATCTCTGTACAGCTGCTAGAAGCTCTCGATTGGAAACTCATGCATGGGTCAGATTACTCCATGGTGAAAGAAGATCGTAACATGAGCAGTATGTTCTGCTCGAACGAGGTATGGGCTTGATTGTCTTTCTGATAGTTTGCTGCAAAAAGTGTCTGCGCCTTACAAAGTCTGTTATTTCCTGGCAGCGCAAATAAGTTGTTTCTATGTTACAACAATGTAAATGTCGAGCCTTTGAAAACGTTTTGACGCTTGTTTTTTTTTTTTACAGAATCAGGAATTAAAGAAACTTTCAGCGATCCAAGATGAGAATGAATTCCTCCGGATGCAGGTTATTCTTGCCTTCAGTCTATTCAGTCGGGTTCTAGTTCTACTTTATTCATTACATCAAATTAGATATCTCTAACTTATTGCTTCTTTTTGCAATCGGAAGGCTTTTCAAAATCGGGCAGAAATGGAATCTCTTCAGAAATCACTAAGTTTTTCCATTGATGAGAAGGAGAGATTGGAAAAGTAATTTACTGCACACAATATATCTCAGTTTTAGGTACAATCATTAAGCCAGCTCATATCTTTGGATTCCTCTTGCAGGCTTGTGGAAAATTTGGTTAAAGAGCTCGAGGGAATAAGATCCTCAGGCATGGTTGGCGACGATGATCAGATGGAGGTTAAAACAATGGTTCAAGCCATTGCATGTGTTAGTCAAAGAGAAGCTGAAGCACACGAGACAGCGACCAAGTTGTCGAAAGAAAATGAAGAACTGTGCCAGAAAGTAAAGGTCCTGATTGAGGATAACAACAAACTTATAGAGCTGTACGAACAAGCAGCCGCAGAAAACAGCTCCAGAGATTTTGGGAATACCGAGACAGATTCATCAAGTAATACTAATGCCGAAGCTCAGAACAGTGCTCTGGAGGTCGAGAAAAGTGCAGCTGAGGAGCTTAAGAAAATGATAGGAAACCTGAAGAATCAGCTTAGCGAGATGCACGAGGAGAACGAAAAGCTGATGAGTCTGTATGAAAATGCGATGAAGGAAAAGGATGAATTCAAAAGACTACTTTCTGCTCCTGGGCAAGAGAAGCTTATTGAAGTTGATGTTGTTGATACAAGTTGTGCCTCTGACACAGAAATGGAGCTGTGCAACCTTTCTTCTGAAAGATCCACAGAAGATTTAAACTCAGCAAGGCTGAAACTTGAACAGGCGCAGGAAATCCTTTCCGTCTCTGCCAAGACCATTGGAGTGTTCTCTTCGCTTGAAGAGATTGTTTTGGAAATTATCAAGCTGTCAAAGCAAAGCAAAGAGGCCGAAGACAGAGTTAAGGAGCACCAGGACGGGCTAAGATCAATCGAAGCTGTCTCTGATAAAACTAATGCAAGAAAAGAAGTTGCAGAGAGAAAGCTGGCCGCTCTCAGATGCTCACTATCAAACTTTGTATCATCTGCAGCTTACTTTCAAGGGCGAGAAGAACGGGCAAGGGTGCGTGTGAACGCGTCTTCCGATCATCTAAACCAAAAAAAAGAAAAGCTAGATGTTCTCCATTCTTACAAGAGAGAAATCGACGCTGCTATGGGCAAGATCCAACAATGTGAGGCAGAGCTAAAGAGTAACATTGTTATGCTGAAAATAAAAGTGGATGAAGAGAACACAAGGCACGAGGAAGAGAAGGTTCTTTGTGCGATTGATAACATTGAGAAGATCAACACTCCTCAGCGGAACACTCTGCTTACAGGCAAAGCCACAGATTTGCTGAAATCCGAGGAAGAGAAAACAAAGCTCCAATCCGAGATGAAACTTTCCCGGGAGAAGCTGGCTTCGGTTAGAAAAGAAATTGACGACATGAACAAGAAATCTCTGAAGCTCGAGAAGGAGATCAAAACCGTGGAAACAGAGATAGAGAAGAGCTCAAAGACGAGTTCTGAATCACAGATGGAAATGGAGAACACAGTCCAAGAGAAGCAGAGTCTTGAGGAGATGGAAGAACAAGGGAGGTCTGAAGTACAAAACATGATAATCGAGATTCACCAGCTTGTCTTTGAGTCAGATCTGAGGAAAGAAGAGGCAATGATTCTAAGAGAAGAGCTCAATGCAGAGGAGCTTCAAGCGAAAGAGGTGCACAAGGCTACGATGGAGACAGTCGACAAGGCGCTGAAGACGCTGGAGGAGAAGGAGAAGAACGGAAAATGTTTACTATCAGGCAAGATTGAAGAAGAAGTAGAGAGTGCTTTGTGTTTGGTTCACGAGGCCACAAGGTTGCTTGAAGATTCCCATTGATGACAGGAGAGAGTCGCAGATTAGAAATGCCTTTTTTTCTTGTTTCTAAGAGCTTTGAATCTTATATTTTGGAATCAAGGAAGTACATCACTTCTTTTGAGACTAACTGACATCGCAGTGGACAAAAAAACCCAAGAACCAAACGGATTTCCCATTGATATCAGAAGAAAAAAAGATATTAAACTTTTATGCATATAAATAAATTATACGGCTAAACCGAAACCCAACCAACTTAAACCGGCGAGGTTGCAAATGAGGAGAGGAAGAAGAAGAGCTAATTGGCTGCTGTCATGGAACCTAATTAAAGAAGAAGACGAACTAATTGAAGAAGGATCATTCAAGGAAGAGCAATGTGGATGGTACAAAGAAAGCATGGAGAAGTTAAGGGCATCTCCAATAGAAACCTAGGCTCTCCAAGAATAACTACAAAACATTAAATTTGAGGTCTTATGTTCTTTTCTTTTGTACTTTAATCCTTAGAGCATCTTTAAGGGTAAAACTCCCTTGAGTTTCTTATCTATATTATTAGAGGCTACCTCGGGTTACGCCCAGGTTTTTGTAAAGATATTACTTCATGCTTACAGAATGCATATACAAAACCAAAATTATTAGAAATTTAAATTTACTCCATTTGTAATGTCCAAAAGAAGTATATATATAATCTTTATTTTTATGGACTTAAAGTTTCATAGTTATGGCAAATAAATTAAAAAAAAATTGTTTAGCATTAGGTTGGTAATGAAGGAAGAACAAATTAATCATCCGTCTCAAAATGAAACTACTAAAGTAAAACTCTATAACCAATAAAAGTTATCTATACATGTTTGTGTACTCGAGGGCAGGCCCTTGACGTGAGTTTACTCATAATTTATTTTGAAAAAGATCTATTCATACATGGATTTGATCGATATGTACCCTTTCATACACAAACTTAAAACTATCTTACATGCTAAAATAATAGTGGTGGAAAAATAAGTCTACAACTTAAATAACTTGACGCTAATTGATTAACTTATTAGTTATCCAAAAAAATTGATTAACTTATCATTAGTTTAAGTAATTTGTCTTTAATTGAGTAATGACTTATTCTAGTGATCATAAATCAATAATCATCTATCTATTTCTTGAGATAGAAGACAAATACGTATTTAGGATAATCAACTAACAATAAATCATAATTTAGCATTTTTCAATAACTTTTAATTTTGTTGCGGATTGTTTGACGTCTATTACACACTCTTTCCGTTGTATGTTTTCGTGTATTGTTTTTCCCATCCTCTAGCTCTGGGTATGGTCAGCCAATTCTTGTTTATCTATTATTTGAAACTTTCTTCAACATAATCTTTAATGTATTGTTTGGTTTCATTTACTCGCTTGACAACTTCTGCACCAAAATTCCGCAGTTTATTTGTTAGGATAAGGATTAGGATCTTGATTTGGGAAAAAAATGATTGTATCATTCTAGGAAATGTGAAGCAAGATCTCTACAAGTAAGAGGGACCATGTCCTTTTTGCATCGAACTACTTGAAAACATGGAATTACCTTCCAACATGATGATGACCAAGCTGAGTTGTGAAATTGCTTAGATTATTCTCTTGTTTATGGTTTGTTAAGATTTTCATGATTCTGCAAGAACAACACCACGCTTCATAATAACAAAAACCTTTGACACTGAGTATATACAGTAAAACCTCCATAAAATAATACTGTATAAATTAATAATCACTATAAATTAATAAATTATCCCGATCCCGAGTCGGGTCAATGTAAAAAAATTAAGAAAATTTGATAAGATGATAAGATAATAATTTTTTTGAAATTTCAATGTAAAATATGGTCCCAATAATAGTGTAAATTAATAATCATGTATACTTATGCATATATGTATAATTCTTTTGGCTTTAATGGTTTTTTATTCTACTTATTACATCTTAAAAACTTTTATAATTGTTTTCTAGGTATCCAAAACTTGTAAAAAAATATAGACACGATAATTGATTATGTACACATAACTCTTTTCAAATGTATCATAAAATTGTGAATAATCATGTTTTTTTTTCTAAAGTTTGTACTTAATAATATGTATTATTTTTAGATAGATAATATATTATGATGTTAACATTCATTCTATTGCAATAATCAAAAGTATAAATCAGAAACTCGAACTAATATATATCATTTTTACAAATGGATCCAATTAAATTCTTTAATATAATATCATTTGAACTTTAAAAAAAAAAGATATTTCTCTATAAATTAATATTTTCAAAGAATAAATAAATAAATTAATTAATTACTCTCTAAATTAATAAATTTTCAAAGTCCCAACATTATTAATTTATAGAAGTTTTACTGTACAGTAAAAATAGAAGAAGTCAAACTAACCGGGTTTCATGTGATATGTTCAATGGCGGATTTAAATTCCATATTCTCAGCACGTTATAAGCAACAAAACAATTCAATCGTAAGTTGTCTCTTTTTGTATTCAATTGAGAATAACAAGAGTAACTCGGATGAAAGTGCAGATCCTCCTAATTGCAATATATATATATGAACCAATAACTGACTAAAAGCTAACATGAACTGTACTTCATTATTTTAAGAAGTGTGAATTCACCCCATTGTCAATTTAGATCACTATCCTGAAACAGAATCATAAAAGAATGAGGTGGAACCTGAGCGTGAAGGTAAAAGCTGGTGTATTGCTCATAGCATAGGCAAGCGTAGAAGAACTATATTCTATTTGTTTACAGCCAGCAATCAACGACATGAACCTGTTCCCTCAAAGTTGAAAAATCGAAAAAAGAAAAACCGAAAATGCCCATAGCTCTAGGAGTGTAATATTACCCAATAAGCGCAAGTAAGAAGAAGACATGAGACTTAGCTGAAGGTAACGTTCTTGACCTGCATATGTAAATTATGTTCATCTTCTTGAAAATTTTACACTGGTAATAAAGAATTGGTGAAGAGATCAAGTAGAATGAGGGAAAGTGGGAGAAGAGTAAGTGTAGCAACGGCGCAAGTGTAGAAGACAGAGACATAGAAACACAATCCTCTCAAAGTCGCAGCTTTGAAGAGAGTGTTAGAGCCAACCGTGACACACTTAATTGTGACCATTGCAGCAAATGGCACAACATCTCTGTAAAAGTATCTCCATGCCACTATCTCTTCTTCTGCTCCTCTTGACATAAGATCTGATGTCTAGACTTTCAAAAACAAATCTCAGAAGTCAAATCTATAGATTAGGCAAATCGCCATGGTTTGGGACTTCACTAAGGCACTTACTCTTGGGCTGGTCCTCACGTGTGAGGTTGTGTAATAACCGTGAACATGGTCGGAATATAGGCGGCTTGTGCTGAGCCTCATGTACTACGTTCTGGCCTTGGCCAGATAGAGCCAAAAATATCATGAATTTTACCATCAGACCTGGAAAGTATACCATTCCACGTATTAATTAAATAAATAACTAATACCCCCACATCTAAACTGGTTCACTATGATATATTATCGTTAATCCAAATAAACTAAACTGTAGCAAAATAAACCGAAAAATACAACCATGTTTAAATTGATTTTGGAGGAGGTGAATCGTGTTGTCTCTTTCGATTCACTATAATGGTGGTTGAGAATTGGAGTGGTCTTCAATTAGGGCTGTGGAGGTTGTCGCAGAGAAGAGGAAGCAAAAATAAAACTTGTGGGCTGGGTTCTTCTCTCTTGTTTTTGTAATATTTTTTTTAATTTTTAATTATTAACAAACTATGGAAGAACCCTTAAGAGTATCAAGGTTAATAATGCTCTTACAGTTATATATATATATATATATAAAATAATTTTATTGAATTTTCAAGAAATGTCACTTTTAAAATATCATTTTTCAAAAATACCCTTAAAATAATATCATTTGTTTAAAATATTATTTAGGTTTGGGTTAACTATTTTATATATTAGTGTTTAGTTTTCAGGGTTTAGAGTTGTTAGGGGTCAAAACTCTTTGTAGGATTTAGAATTAAAACCTTTAATTAGTGGCACTTTTAAAAAATATTACAAAAATGTATCTATCCTGAACAATTCAACCGACCATTATAGATCCACGACAGATAAGTACTAGTTGTGCTCCTTGTTCATGTTCTACTTTCAATGCTTGATCTACGATCTTTAAAGATTCACGACCCTTATCATCTAAACTCATTCCATTAGCTTAGATGATATGCTAGCCGAAGCTAAATAATCAATTGTGAGCTAAAATTTTGTGTTGTTGCATGGTAAAACAAAGATACGGAACTGTATAGGTAACATATTTTTGGTAGATATCATATGCTTTGTTTAATTTTTATAATTGACAAAAAATACTGTATTTAGTGATGATAGAATTTATTTCAGTTAATCGTAAGAACACATATAATTGATTACTAATGAAATAAAATTGATCAAATTTGGAAGTGAAAGAAAGAACTGTAGATAGCAAGCCAAATAAATACCTACACTACACAACTCTCTTAATCAGTCTTCCCCTGATGACATTAACAGGGCAAGATAGACCAGGCACTGCCTCTGATGTCCGAACGAAAGAAGGTACAATTAAATTAACTGATTTAGTGAAGTCAGCTTGGTTTTGCAATTCTTGTGTCCTCCATGAGAAAGTAGTTGCTTCGTTTATTCACATGTTTCTAATCTCAAGCAACAAACAAACCAAAAGGATGAAAAATGTGATCCTTGTTATTGAAAGAAAATGGGAGAATCATAACAAGGGAAGTAGAAGAAGAAGAAGGATTGTGGGTTTGGTAATGATATGCTTTTGTATTATTATTTGTTTTCGTTTTGAGCAGAGGCAGGAAAATGCAGATATAGGTGTGTTGGGACTTTCAAGAGTTTGTGATTGTAAACACAATATGATTTAATGACCAAAGGAGCTCGCTCTTCTGGCCATGAGGAAGCCCCCCCTTTATCAAGTCCATAAATAAGAAACTAGATACAAGAGAGAAACAAAGATTGTGGGGCTTGTTTATTTGTATATTAGCTTCTTACTTAACACTACACACATTTTCTTTAATTTTAGTTACTCTTCTGCTGCATATTTTGTAACTTGATAAAACCACTCCTTTCTCTATTACATACATACAATGTATGTGATTGTATTACTATCTATTGTTGTTTCTTAAGCTTCTTGCATCTCAGCCCTAACTTACTACATACAGTTTCTTTTTCTCTCCTGATTCTATTTACCACTACACTTAAAATGTCTCCCAATCTTAGGCTCCCTAAGACTTTTTAGTTATTCTACTTATTCATTTGACAAAAAACAGCTCCAAAGAAGTTGGCCCTTCATATTTCCTTACAACTTGTATATCTGGTTCGGTTCAATAGGGGACGGACACCAACTTCTCTTCGGTTCGGCTTCATTGCTTCTGATTAGAACAAACACAAATATGATCTTGATGGATCTACAGTTTTTGTTCTTAGCTCAGAAGAGCAGAAAGATTGGTCTGTATTTAATGTAACAACTCAAGCCTCGAAGAACATCTTTTATTTGGACACAACACAAGCACACGAGAGAGGTCCACAAAGACAGAATAGAACTTCACCAGGAAACTTAGCTAGCAGAGACCATGGAACTTAACGTGATCTTGAATTTGAAGCTGATGCACGTTAGTCGTCCGCCATCCTTGTCGTTTATCGTCATCTTTAGCGTGTAAGTGCCCTGTTTCAAGAAGATGTATCGTTAGATTAGAGAAGCTACTCTAATCGCAGCTGATTATGATGAGAAGTGAGAGTATAAGAATAAATACGAAGCAATCTCAAACCAGTGTCAAATGAACATAGCCAACATCTCGTAAGTTCAAGCGTTGAGATAGAAACCACGAGGGTAGAAGGAAAGGAACAATCAGATTGTTTCAGTAAAGCCCAATAGCGTTTATCATAAATGGAAAGAGTGTTACAAAATCTTACAGGTGGTGTAATTGAAGGCAATGTCTGGGAATGAGAAAGGACAAAGCTGCCTGGTGCAATCGGGCAGTCCGTCTCATCGCAGAGGTCATGAGTTTCGGTATGGACAGGAAATCCAAAGTAAGAAACCTTGATCACTACTTTTCCTCCAGAGATGTCTTCGCCTATTAACACCAGCACACAAGATCTTATCAGGGAATGTTGACGCTCAAAGTATGTTCTACATCTCAATAATATAGTAGACACTTTAAGGAAAAAAAAGAAAAGAAAAGCAGGAAGATCATAAAAGGGAATAACCTGTAGAACTCGAAATCTTAAATGTTGCCGCTTCGCCACTCACAACGGGGTCAGGAGAGATATCCACACCCTTGACCTTAACGGGATCAAGCCTCTTATCTACAAGAGTCGCAAGAATGTTCGAACAAGATCAGTTCATAACAAGTAAAGTAAAGGACCAGTCTTATGCTGATAAACAGAGAAGAATACGTTTTCAATCTTGCAATTTGTTGACCTCTCTTATTGGCAAGAAACTGTTGTAAATCATTCCAAGAAAGAGAGAATCAAACACTATTTACTGAAAGTGTCCCTCTTCCGCAAACGAGAAAAAAAAAAAACGGAACTTTCTGTAACAAAACGCAAACACAGAGTGATTGATGAAAAGGGTAGATAAAGCTTTCTAAAAATTGAACTTAGCCTCCATGAAACTGACTATCTGGACTGGACAGTAAGGTCCCTTACGCATTACATGTTTACAAAATAGATAGTTTTCTTGAAAACCCAAAATCTTTATTTCTTGACTTGCATGAATCACACCAATTTTACAAATCAAATTGAAAGCAGCTATAAGTCTTAAATCAGACAGGAATGGATTTGTTCCGGAAACCCCAAATCTGACAAAGAGAGTTAGAAACAAACCGCAGTAAGTGAAAGAAGTGGCATGCAAAGCAGGTAAGAAGAAGAGGAGAAGAAGAAGAGCGTGAGATATCGCCATGGATGAGGATGATTGATTTGATTGATTCTAGTTCAAGGAGAAGAAATGAGGGATTTTATGAGATGGATGGAAAGAGATAGTTTGACAAAGAAATCTGTGGTAGTTGTAATCCAACGGTGCACAATGAGCCCAACCATCCAACGGTTCCTGACTCTTAGCCTACATTAAAACATGGGGTTAATTTGCCAAGTAACAAAAAAAATTAATAATCAGACAATTAACAAAAATTAACTAATGTGGAATGATAACCATAAAATTTAGAGTATTTGGTTAGATTTTTAATTATAATTTTTTTTTGGGTTATATTTGCTAATTCTCCTAAAACATGTTCACATAGAAACACTAGAAAACAGTTTTTTTTTTTACCAAAACTATTCTCATCAGGCTTTTTTGGACCGAATCTTTTAAAATTAACCAATTTAAACCCGAACCTCAAATTAATTCGAATTCGATACCCAAACATACAATTTTATTGTTGATTTAGACCTTGACCAAGTTACCGTTAGTCAACGTTAATGTAACAGTAATATAGACGACACGTAGACAAAAGCAACAGCCTTTTTGGACCAGAACTATTGCCATCGGACCTTTTTTGACCTGATTTTTTAACATTGGCCAATTTAAACCCGAACCTCAAATTAATTCAAATTATTTTAATAAAAAATAATAAATTCACCTCATAATTCTAAATAAAAATCTAGAATCAGAATTAAAAATTAAATTTTAATTTGATAAATATAAAAATTATAAATCCGAAATTAAAATTTTTTACAAAATTACATTTAAAATGAAAGAAATTAATATTTTTAAACCATCATATTAATTATAATCATGATAAAATATTTATATACTAAATTTTATCAAATTCTAATTTCCAATCTTAATTCTAGATTGCATACCTAAATATCTAATTTTCAATACTAATTCTAAATTCCAAACCTAAATATCTAATTTCTAATCCTAATTTTATCAAGTTCTAATTTCCAATCCTAATTTTGGATTAGTCCAATTTTAATTGTTCTTGTTTTCTTGCTCTTCTCAGTATTCATTTTTTGGATCAATATTAACGGTGGGACTAATCCTTAGAACAATAATCTGTGGAAAATTAACAGATTTGGTTGGTCGTATCTACGTAAGTTTTCACTTGAAAAAATATTAGTTTTCACGTTACAAATTTAATCATTCAATTATGGAAATAATGACCTTTTTATGTGATTCTATTTGAACCAGACAATGTGTATCACAAACACTCTCTTCATAATCGGCTGGTTCACTATTGTCTTTGCCAAGGTTTGCTATTTTCTATGGTTTTTTTTGTTAGTTAAGTGGATACTTACACTATGATACATTGATAACTAATTTAGTAAATGACTAGTATGATTTTTTAGATATTTATTTGCAAGAAACACACTCCAATGGGATGTTATTTATCTAAATAACATACCATTTTATTAATTAACATGTTAGAGTTTTAAAACTTAATACTATTTTATATTTAAAAATTTTTAATTGTGAATAATAATAATAATTATTTAGAATTTAGAATTAGGATTGGAAATTAGAACTTGATAAAATTTACTATATAAATATTTTATCATGATTATAATTAATATTATGCTTAAAAATATTAATTTCTTTCATTTTAAATGTAACTTTTTAGAAAATTTAATTACAGTTTGAATTTTGGATTTATAATTTTTATATTATCAAATTAAAATTTCATTTTTAATTCTGATTCTAGATTTTTATTTAGAATTATGAGGTGAATTTATTAAAATTTTTAAATAATTTGGATTAATTTGAGGTTCGGGTTTAAATTGGCCAATGTTAAAAAATCAAGTCCAAAAAAGCCCGATGGCAATAGTTCTTGTCCAAAAAGCCGTTCTTTTTGTCTACGTGTCATCCATGTCACTGTTCCGTTAACGTTGACTAACGGTAACTTGGTCAAAGTCTAAATCAACAATAAAATCGTAGGTTTGGGTATCGAATTTGAATTAATTTGAAGTTCGAGTTTAAATTGGCCAATGTTAAAAAATCAGGTCAAAAAAAATCTGATGGCAATAGTTTTGGTCAAAAATGACGTCTTCCGGCGAAACACTCAACCACCAATTATTTTGACTTCTAAGATTTTTTTTGTTTTTTTTTTCATTCGTATTGTTTGTTTTGAACCGAATTTGGCTTAATCAAAGAAATTTTAAATTTTAAAACCAAAATTAATGCTTTAAATAGACTATGGTGTTTTTCGCGGCTGAAATTTGAAAGTTGAAGATTTAAATGACTTTTTTCGTAGAATTATTTGATATTTAATTGTATTTGATTGCAATTTGGAGTTTTAGTTGTTGCCATCTACGAATGTCACAACAAATAGTACTCCTTTGTATTTGCTTTTCAAATTTGTTCCGTCAACCACAATTACCTCTAAATGGCCTTGTAGAACTTTCTTACACATTAAGAAACGTAAATTTTATCAATCATTTTCATGTGTCTACTTATAGCATGTGTAAGTATCTTGGTTTTTACTAAAACTTTCTCTAATTGTGTTGACGACATATTCATACGACTCCAATGCTGTTCAAATCCCCTTGAAATAGCCATACTTCAATTACCAGGTAAACTAATTAAAGCATGTGTAAGATTAAGTTAAACATTTATAGACCCAACCCATTAGCTTGGGAGTGAAATCCTCGAGGCTAAACCACTCATGACACTTTCCCTCCAACTTTTACAATCTTATCAATTACATTCAAATCAAAAAGTAACATTGCATTTTTAGGCCATGTTCGCATTTGGTTTGATTATTTAGAATAAACAAACTTTTAAATCCCCATTTTGCTACTAATATACTAACCAGACTGCAGTTTTAGCAACTTCATTTTTAGAACGAGTGAAAGACACAGTACTATCTTCTTGAATATAATAAGATTACTACAAATTTAATATTAAAAAAAAAACACAAAACTGTAAATACGTCATAAATTTAAGAGAGTCAGAGAAGAAGAAAAACAAGTTGGTTTTCCACCGAAGTGGGCATAAGTCTAAACCGTACCAAACTCCATAAGACTCCAATACACTTGAATAATAAAAAGGGAAGACGCAAATGTTGGAGCCAAACCCATGTGGGTAAAGTCCCCTCTCTAGAGGTTACTTACTGCTGAGCACATTGCACCCTCTGAGCACCTCCAGGATGGTCTTCATCATCGTCATCATCATCATAAGCCTCTCTCTGAGCTTGAGCCTTCCTTCTCATCTCATCTTCAATGTTGACATCGTGCAGCGTAGTCTCCTCACACTCATCTATCTCCATGTCGTTCAGCTGAGTTGTTGAGGGCTTAGGCAGCACAGCTTCAAGTGCTTTGGTCTGCTCAGGGCTCAGGGAGTCTGGGAACTCCACTGTGAAGTGGATGTAGAGCTTACCCTTCATGAATGGCCTCTGGTATATTGGCATCCCTTCATCACTTATCGCCTTGTATGAATCTGTCAAACACCTCAAGATGAGTGACCATGTTCCAATTAAAGACAGATGACCATGGCACCAAAGTATCGAGATGTGCCAGAATACATACCAGGTTTCACAACCTCCCCAGGGTTAGATTTGATAAGAAGATTTCTGCCATCCAAGTGGGTCAGGATGAATTGGAAGCCACATAGAGATTCGGTGAGAGAAATTGTGTGCTCCACAAAGAGGTCTTCTCCCTTTCTCTTGAACTTTGGATGCTCTTTCTGCTGAAGGACAAACACTATATCTCCAGTGGTGGTGTCAGGCTGCTCCAACACAAAAACATTAACAGAAAGGTTATAAAATTGGGAGAAAGGAAAAACATAGTAGTTAAAGCTTTGGAGTAAATGTCTGAGGGTAGAGACCGCTTCATCTGCTTGTCCTTCGAATGTGATCTTCTGACTGTGTTGCATTCCCTTCTCCACATTCACTTCAAGCACCTTCTTCTCAGGGATCACCTTGTCTCCCTTGCACTGTGGACACCTGTCCCGATCATTGATGGTCTCACCCGTGCCTTTGCATTCATTACAAGCATGCTGCATCTGCTGGATCATTCCAGGTCCGAGCTGCCTGATTGTCACCTTCATACCTGTACCTTGACACCCTCCACATTTCATGGAGGCTCCAGATTTTGAACCCTTTCTGCAATAATAAACCAAAATTACAAATTAAAAACCTTACAAGCAGCGGGGGGCCTCAAACAGTTAGCATTTGTTAGATAAAACATGAATCACCAAGAAACATTTGATATAAGGAAATATAACTAAACTTCAGCCATTACATATTACTATGAACGTGGGATAGATAAGCTAAAACATACACAGATAGCAAAAACAAGCAACCATGGAAGAGTGAGGCAGAATTTACTAACCCGTTACACTTTGAGCAGAGAGCATTCCTAGAAAGTGAGAGCTTCTTAGTTGTTCCCAGGTAGACGTCCTCCAGGGAAACCTTCAGGGGATGAACAACATCTTCACCACGCCTCTGCCTCCTTCCTCTGCTACCTATTCAAAAACCAAAAATATTCAAATTCTCGATTGTGAGATCAGAAAGTAGACAAATGATTAAGAGACTCACTTCCAAACGGGCTCTGGCTCGGACCAAAAAAGGATGAGAAGATATCAAATGGGTCATGTGAACTTGGTCCAGTCATTCCTTCCTTGAGTGCATCCTCTCCATACTGGTCATAAATCTCTCGCTTCTCCGGGTCACTAAGAACTTCATAAGCTTGAGCTAGCTCTTTGAACTGCAATCATATATATGAATTATTCCAGTCAAGATCACAATTTACAAGCCAAAGCCAAACGCTAAATAAAACTTAACAAAGCAATAGACTTTTATTCCCTCAATTGTCAGAGGATGAAACCTCAATCGCACACAACTGAAACAGCTTAAACAAAACGTCTAGATCGTGTTTATGCATCGATCTAAATCTGTGAGTAATTTAAGGGTTAAAAAGAAAAATTATGATTTTCTCCACTGGATACCAAAAATATCTCAATTACGTACACCGAAGCTCAAGATATCCTAACTTTGCTTGAACATGAATCAAGAAAAACCCAGCACGAAATCGCTTGCTTAAACAGGTGAACCCAGAACTCGCAATTCTCAGATCGGGTCAAAAATTGAGATAAAAAGACCTAAATCGATCGGAAAAATCGCAATCAGATCGAAATTGAAAGGGAAAAAGGAAAGGGATCTAGAGTAAGAAAACCTTCTCCGGATCTCCACCCTTATCGGGATGGTTCTTGATAGCGGCTTTTTTGTAAGCCTTCTTGAGATCTTCCGGAGATGCGGTCTTGGGAACACCTAAGATCTCGTAGAACTTGGTGTTGTCGCTCTTCTTCGAGGGTCCTCGCCCGAACATCTTTTCTCCGTTCTTACGAAAACCCTAGAAATCAGAGAGAGAGAGAGAGAGAGAAGAGCCCCTCTTTCGATGGCGGAGCAGAGAGAGAGAGAGAGACGAAGATGTGTATTTGTTGTTATTGTGGCTGCTGTGTTCTCTCAAAGTCTTTTATGCGTAATTTCGTTTGCTTTTGTTTGAGGTTTTGTCAAGTGGTGTGGAACTCTCTAGAACGTTTTATTACTTTCCTTTTCCTTTTTTTTTTTTTTTTTTTTTTGTAAATTCTATTTCTAATCTATCTATTTTCCAACAAGAAAAAGCCCATGTGTAAATTTTTTTTAAGAAAACTACTTTTTAATTACGTTGAAGTTTTTTTTGATGGTACGTACTCATTTGTTTTTTTTATCTAGAATAATATATAGTTTTTAAAAATTATATATATAATATCAACGGATATAATTTTTGGAAACTAAACTGGCGTTAACAAAAAATCATTATCATCAAAACTCAAATAAAAGAAAGAAAACATGAAAATATTCGAGATTTAGAGAATGTGCCATACAATAAAGATGTGTATTACTCTTGTTCCAACGAGATGTCAAGACAGAATGCACAATATTTTAGAAAACAAATTCCTGATCAAGTTGTTTCTTTCTTCTCTAAAGATGGTCTTTTCATGTTCTCGATCATACTTTCCCACCATTCATGCTAAATGAAGAGAAAGTCTATTTGTATCAACAACTCTAATCACACTGTACATCGGCAAAGTAAAAGATAAAACATATTCACGCTCATCCCAAAACATCTCATCTAATATCTTCTTCTTCACTGCATATGCTCTCTCAACATTGTCGTCGTTGTAATAGTCACATTTAGGACTAATCACCAGTTGTTGCAGCCATGTTTTTATTTTTGAAATTTTTAAACATCACGACAATGGAAGCAACCCTCTTAAAATGAAGCGAAATAATCATATATTTAGAATTCAGGATATAAGCAAATAATAAATACTAAACAAAAGAGAAGAAAACAAACCTGGTAGAAGCGATGGTAAGAAGTTTAAGATCACAATGCTCCATGAACATTACAAGCCTCATTATGTGGTTTCATTATAAATTTCTTGATCCAAGTGACTTCCTCACTTAGAGACTTTATCCATATACAAGCAGTATACAGATCTTCACTGTGAGATGAAAATGAGTGAGAAGTTATATTTTAGCAATATATATAGCCATAGGAAATTCAAAATGAGTGAGAAGTTATAACCACATTTACAACAATTTTTGGGACAATATTTTTAGTCCGTAATTGTGACAATTTTGTCACTAGTATGTCTCCTCGCCGTTTGTGATATAATGTTTACTAAATCATTTCGTCACAAATGTTGTAACATTTTTGTTATAAAAAAATATTTGTGACGACTTTATTGTTACTGTATACAAATTGTAACAAATTTGTCACAATATTTTTATTGTTACGAAATTTCTTTAATTGTGATGTTATATATTGTCACCATATAACATTTTAAAAAAAAAATCTTGGAAGGATTATTCAATTGGACTTAGTTGAAGAAACTTGTGGAGTATTATTCAACTGTCTTCATTTTTTGATATATCCTAGGTGTCGAACTAAGTATTAAGGAGGAGAACTTCTTAGCGTCGAGGCATAATATATGGAGACATTGCTTTAAGTGTTTCTTATTGAAATTGTTTATCAAAGAGCTGAAAATTTGTTAACCAAAATCGTTGACTTTCTGAAACTTTAATGGCTTGATCAGATTCAACATTATTATATTGTTGTATCTTTGCGAAGACCCAACTTTGATTTCCATTAACATTTTTAAACTGCAAAAGCGTTTCTTTTATTGATCCAAAAAAGATCATGAAGATCTGGAGAAATAATCGCTTGTTCTATATAAATCAAACCAAACGAGTCATATTCTTCAAAACAAACAAATTGATCAAAGGCTTATTATGGAAACCAAAAAAAAAAAAGCGACAACACCAAAGAAGATCATAAAATATCAATTCGATGGCAGGATTTCATCTTCACCATATGATCCAAATTCTACTTATTCTTTATCATCAAGCTCTTCTGCCAGTGTCTCGACATGCAATGAATTAGCATAACAACTGGATAATCATTTTCATGTTGCATTGTAGTGAAATCCAAATTTTGGTTGAGCAATACTCCTCTTGCCCATATCACGATTGTTGCTTTCATTGTTGATCTTTTCTCTAAGTCATTCGTGGATACGGAACATAATATACTTGATCAGCTTGCGAAGCCATAATAAAAGAATCATGTTTCCTATGATGCTTTCCAACATTAACATCAATAATCCGTGACTTGTTTACTCGTATACCCTTTCCAGTGGTTGATTCATACCAATAGGCAATCACATTTGAAAAGTACAACTTAAGAGAATGATAATCTCCTCAAGTTGGATTATTAACGGTGGCTTTATAAACACTACCAAACCCACATTCTCCAATCTTAAGTTTTCAGAAAAAGATACGATTATTTGTATGAAGAAACCTTAAAGTGAGATTTGGAACATATGAGTCACAAACAGTGGAAGAGTAGATGAGTGAACACATGAGAAAAGAAAGAGATGAGAAAACGAGAAATAAAATATATATACATATAGAGAGAGGGAGAAGTAAATGACATAAAATTTTCATCTATAGACGAACAAGTTTAAAGAACTCAAAATGAAGAAGAAAAAAGAAATTAAGATATAGAGCTTTTGATCAAGAAGAAGAAGAGAAAGGCTAAAACCAAAAACGAAGAAGTAAAAGACAAAACTATGGACATGGAAAAGTAAAAGAAATAGTTTCATAGTCAGGTTTCCCTTTGAAATGCGGTAAAAAAAAATTAGGGAATGATAATTCCAATTGCGTATGTTTCAATTCAAAATTCAGAAAAGTAAGTATGGTAGTAGTTCTGATTAGAAACTTGTTTAGTCTAAGCTAATGAACTATGTGAATAGAAAGCGTGTGATAATAGTCAAGTCAATACTCTATATATAACATGAGATGTATTGTTTGTCACCAAAATGTTTAAAATTTTTGACGTAGTTTTATTAGCCATTCCATAAAAAAAAATACGATGAGATAAAACGTTAGTTCAATAGTCATAAGTTGTACCAAAGTTAATACACATTTTTGTTATAAATTATAAAGATAATTTTTTGTCAATGATAAGTATCATATAAGGACTTATTTCTAATAACAATATTGTCACAAACCGATATTTGTGACTTTATCATGAATTCGTTAAATATAGCGACAACACATATGGTAATAACTTCGTCATAGTTGTCACAATTGTATTTTTGTCACAATTTAGTCATTAATTCCCACAAATATTGACTAGGATTTTGTCTGTCATATTATTGTGACGAAACAATTATGAATTTGAGACACAAATACTTGATCACGATACAGTATCTAAAATATCACAGGTTTCTGATGAAAACTGTTAGTCTCAAAATTTTGTCACAGTAACTCAATTTTTTTGTAGTGGCCCTTAACATCATTAGAATACCTTCATTTACAACAATCAAGTTAAATATCAACTTTCATTGTTGATCTGACCAACCGTCACTACAGATGCTAACTCCTTTTTGTTTTCTTGAATCATTCTAAAGCAACAAGTGCATTTCGATGTTCTTCCTTTCTTTATGAAGAAGAGTAGTACCCTTAAAGTATTATAGCCGGGGGAACATATGGAATCTATGATGCTCGTACATATGAGTTACAATAATGAGAATTTCTTGCAGCGTTAAAAGATAACCCACTTGTGTAGAATATTCTAGCTACTTCACCATCTCATTGCTCCATAGTCATCTTGTTAAAAGATTTTTCCAAAGGTGAATTCATTCCCTTTCTCTTCTTTGGATCATATTCTTTTGCATTCGGAACACGATATTGTAATCAAGAGAAGAGTTAAATGCTTTCTTTGATTATGAGGGCAATGAGACTACTTTAGGACCTCCCTGTTTTATCCTCTCCTTACACTCATCAACTAATTTGCTCATGTTCTACTTTGTTGAGTAGTAACCTTCATGCATTCTTTAATTCTTTTAGCCCCATCTCTTAGCAAATGATTTGTAATTCTACTGTAGGATCCAACATATTTATTGTTGCAAAATTTGCACTCAACCTCTATGATCCTCCTCCTTTAGATGTATTCATAATTCTGGAGACAAACAAATATATTATAATAAATCATAGAACATAAAACTTCAGAATTATAAACCTTCATAGTCAGAATCGAATAAGTCAATCTATAAATAAAACCCCACGATAAACAACTTGCAACAGTGGAAAAAGATGTGCATATTATTTTAGCAATAGCAATAGTTACGTTTATGAGAATTGAAAATCATTAGCTTTCATATTGAGAATCAAATATGTCAAACAATTAATAAACAAATAGACTCTAATTGGTAAAAAGAATTATATATATTATAAAATTGGGTTTGGTGTCTCTGGTTGCTTGAGACGTATCTTTTATTTTCTTTTTCGTAGAAGAAAAAGGTTAAATGAATCAGTAAAAAATACAAATTATTAAGTACAATGAATATGTTTAATCCCATTCTTCCATTCTAAAAAATACGTATATTTAGTCTTTTTCCTCTTTTCATATTGCTTCATACAAAAAATTTAACTACATCATCAACGCCTATATAATGTTCCACCCTTATTGTAGAAGCAGAGAAAACTAAGTTGAAGCATTTGCTTTTTAAAAAGAAGACATTAGGAAAAGTTATTATAAAAGAGAAATGACTGCATATGAAATATGAATATTGTCAAGTATTATTGAAGAATATTTGATGATAGGTATTTTTTATTGAGAAATTTCAAAAAATGCCACTTTTCAAGTGCCATTTTACAAAAATGCCACACTTTTGAAATTTTTACAAAAATACCACTTTTTCAAAATTATTTTTTCTTTATATTATTTATGTTTGGGTTAATTATGTTCTATTAGGGTTTAGTTTTTGAGTGTTTAAAGGGTTTTAGGTGTCAAAACATTTTTTAGGGTTTAGAATTTTAAGATATATGTTTTATAAATGTATAATTAGTGGCATTTTTGTAAATAGACACCCCTAAGTGGAATTCTTGCAAATGTGCACTCAAAAAGTGGTATTTTTGTAATTGCCCTTTTTTATTTCAGATGATTTAATTTTTCAATTTTTTTTAGAAAAAATGACTCAAATCCCATGAAACTATGCCAATATGACTACAATACCATATATCTTTTAAAAATGACTCAAATATTTTCACACCCCTGGTTAATTACGATAAACACCCTTGATTAATTTTTCTTAATTGAGATTATTTTTAATTAAAAAATCAAAAATAAATCCACATCATTAAGAAATAACCGTGATGAGAAAAGAGTCACGCTTCAAAAGCAAAAACGTTTAAGTTCCACATCATTAATAAATAACCGTGATTAGAAAAGAGTCAAGTTTCAAAAGCAAAAACGTTAAGTTCCACTTCATTAAGAAATAACCGTGATTAGAAAAGAGTCAAGTGTCAAAAGCAAAAACGTTAAGTTCTCTTTCAAAGGAAAAAAAAGAACGCAAAAGAAAACCGCAAACTTTGTCAACTGTTCATTCGAAATCGACATTGTTTCTTTCCTCGTGATCGTCTTCTCCACAATCGAAATCGACTTCCCTCGTAATCGTCTTCTCCGCATTCGCCTATAATCTTCTTATCCGGTAGGTTGTTGCTAAGTTTTTTTTTTACTGCGACTGAGTTATTAATAGTGTTGTGGCTGAGTTAGGGTTTTTTTGCGGCTGAGTTATCAATTATATTATGGGTGAATTAGGGTTTTAGCGGCTGGGTTATTAATTATGTTGTGGCTGAGTTATAAATTGTGGCTGAGTTAGGGTTTTTTGCGGCTGAGTTATAACTTATGTTGTGGCTGAGTTATGGTATAGAAAGACGAAACGTCGCGACACGGCTGAGTTAGTTTACTATTGCGGCTGAGTTATAAATTATGTTGTGGCTGAGTTATATATTATGTTTTGGCTGAGTTAGTTTTCTATTGCGGCTGATTTATTTAAGTCTTTTGTCATCAGATGGAACATCAAGCAACTGAGATGGAACATCAAACACCTGAATACCCAAGAAGATCAATACGCTCTGCTAATATAGAAAATAGAGAGCTTAATCACAATTCCTATATGGGAGATTTTGGTTTGGTTAGAACACAATTAGGGCTTGAGGTGTGGGAAGAACTGAAGAAGTTTCCAGTTAGAATAATTGCTAAGCTAGTCGATGGAAAATGTGTGTGGTCTGGTAGGACTGTACACTATCTACTATGTCGACAGCTGAAAGTAGAGAAGAAGGAGATATGGAGCGTGGTTGGTGATCAACCTATCAGGTTTAGCTTACTCGAGTTTGGTGAGATCACTGGGTTAAACACAGACCCAGTGCCAACAGAAAGTAGAAATGAACCTGACCAATACAGAGAGTTTTGGGACGACTTGAATGTGCCGCATGGCCTTGGACCCAAGCCTGACGAACTGAGGGCAGCAATAAGAGGTTGTAGGTCCTGGAGTTTTGAAAAGCGTAAATGGTTAGGGCTGTTAGTTCTTCAAGCCATAGGAATTTATGCCGGGCATCATAATTCTAGGATACCTTTTGAAACGGCAAAAAGAGTATTTGATGATGAAGCCATGATGACTTATCCATGGGGTCGGGCTGCATTTGAAGCGCTGGTTGGTAGTATTCAGTCGTTGAATCCAGTAGGGAAGACATACTCCATCAGCGGCCTGGTTTACGCTTTATTGGCTTGGGCATATGAATCTATCAGTTGTTTTCGTGAGCGTTTTAGCAGAATAATCCATGCGGAAGAAATTCCGCTTCTTCGATATGAAGCAACGCGCACACGAGCAAGTTTTGATACAGTCCTGAAAAAGGAGATTCAAGACCATGGTCATGTAAGGTTTTAGGCTGATTTATTATTTATTTGATGGCTGAGTTATTCTTTATTTCACGGCTAAGTTATGATTTTTTTTATGGCTGAGTTATGATTTGTTTGTGTGATGGCTGAGTTATTTTTTATTTGATGGCTGAGTTATTCTTCATTTTACGGCTGAGTTATTCTTTATTTGATGGTTGAGTTATGATTTGTTTGATGGCTGAGTTATTTTTTATTTGATGGCTGAGTTATTCTTCATTTTACGGCTGAGTTATTCTTTATTTGATGGCTGAGTTATGATTTGTTTGATGGCTGAGTTATGATTTGTTTGTGTGATGGCTGAGTTATTCTTTATTTGATGGCTGAGTTATTCTTTTATGGCTGAGTTATGATTATTCAATGGCTGAGTTATTAGTTACTGTTGTAGGTGCGTGTTAGGCATATGGTTTTGAAGGAGTCTATAGAGGAGATGTTTCCTCAGTGGCCGGGTGAAGACGATGACCCACATCTGAGTAACCTGATAAGAGACCTACATTCTGGTAGGTATGTAGTAGGTGATTATTGGGATGTTCAGAGGAAGGAGAAGGAGAAGAAGAAAAAAACAAAGTTGGCTTTAGTTCCTTTTAACTCTGAGGCTGAGCGACCCAGAAAGAAGCAGAAGAAAGCTGCTGAGGAGGATGAAGCTGCTGATTTAAAGAAGAAGGAAGAGAAGGCAGCGGGTGGTAGCGAGGACGCGGCTGAGTTAAAGAAGAAAGAAGCGGCTGCGAAGAATAGTCGTGAGGGTGTAATAAGAATACAATTGCCGGCTGTGAAGAGGAAGGGGAAGGGGAAGATGGAAGGTCCAACTGATGTTGAGGATGTGACCGATGAAGTTCTCGCAAAAGAAAACCAACTGTTACCGGAGTCTGAGGAGGAAGAAGATGAAAGGCTTCGGTTAGCGAGAATTAAGGAGTATCGGTCGAGGGTTCAATTAGCTACAACTGGGTTAGCAGGGAAGCCAAATCCTCCTTCAGCAGTTTTTCCTTCTGTTGGAGACAATGGGACGACGTGCATGAGGAAGGGTTTTGAACCTTCATCAGTGATCTATGATCCTCTCGCACCTGTTGACCCGGCTAATCTGGAGAAACTTAAGCAACATCTGAAGCCATTCGAGTATAGACTTTTACACCATTCTTTTTTTTAATTTTATACAGCTATTAGCAATATTTGTCTAAACTGACTTGTGTTTGATTATTAGGGCCATTGCACTGACCGATCTTAATAACGAAGAAGTGAGTTTCTACAGAATTCTCATGACTGAAAGAAAGCATTGGCCAAATCTACAGTATGGATGGTTGTTTGATACTGTAAATATAATTTACAGCTGAGTTTTGATTATTTATGACTGAGTTGTTAGTTATTTAATGGCTGAGTTATGGTTATTTATGGCTGAGTTATTTGTTATTTGATGGCTGAGTTATCGTTGTTTGATGGCTGAGTTATTGTTGTTTGATGGCTGAGTTATTGTTGTTTGATGGCTGAGTTATGGCTGTTTGATGGCTGAGTTATGTTTGTTTGATGGCTGAGTTATCGTTGTTTGATGGCTGAGTTATTAGTTATTTGGTGGCTGGGTTATGTTTATTTAATGACTGAGAGTCCTCACCAAAAGGTCCATGCAAGAGCCCAGCCCATTCTGGTCCAAGCGCATAGCCTTTGTGGACACTTGGTTCCTAGGATTATGGGTTCGGGATTTCGAGCAGTTCAAGATGAATCCAAAGATGTTCAAATTCAAGGACTCAGGTTATGAAAATCTCATATACGGTAAGATTCCCGCCGACCTTCCGACAAACAAGAAGTGGCTTGAAGATGTTGATCATTTGTACGGAGTGCTTCATACTGGAGGAGATCATTGGGTGGCGTTTCACGCGGATCTTCTGAAGGAGAAGATCGATGCCTACGATCCCATCATTGGACAGGTAACTCCTGAAAGTGAACAGAAGATGCTAGAAGCATTTAGGCCGCTGTTGCAAATGATCCCTGCAATGATCGATGCTGTCATTCCTGGAAGAAAAACCGTTTGCCGAAAACAATTTGCGTTCAGACGTAAAAGCGGCAAAAACATTCCCCAAAACACCCAAGTTGGCGACTGTGGCGTGTATTCAGCGAAATTTATCGAGTGTCTAGCGCTTGGTGTAACTTTTGATGAAATATGCGATAAAAATATTCAGGGTATACAGGTGAAAATGGTAGCAGAGATCTTCACTGAAAAGGGATATGATATATTGGCGCAGTTTAGCTGATCTAGCCCTTGCGAACCTTCTATTTGTATGTTTAATTGTATGTTTTTAGGGTATATAACTCAGCCGTAAATTGTATGTTTTTAGTGTATATAACTCAGCCGTTTTGTTTTGATAACTCAGCCATTTCATAACTCAGCCATACCCTAAACCCTAAAATCGAAAATGAAATTTAAGACTTACAAAATTATAATTAAGATCAATTTGTTAATATAAAATGAATATAAATCATCTGAATGTGAATACTTTCTTTCTTCAATTTACAAGTCGAGACTCTAACTTGATCTTGAGATATAAATTGTCTTACAAGTACTTAAAACTTTACATATAGTTAAGACCCAAAATAATATACTGCAAACCACATAGAATTTTTTTCAATTGAATGTGTATAATTTGTTTCATTTGAGACTCTAAATCATATATTTTCTAAATGCTCAACCCTAAAACCCAAACCATGATCCCTATACCCTAAACCCTAAATCCATAACTCAGCCGTGAAATTCCTATAACTCAGCCGTCAAATGTAAATTTGGGCGGGAAATTTGCGACGTTTCGTCTTCCTATCTCTCCATCTTGCGACGTTTCGGCTTCCTATCTCTCTCTCTCTATATATAGCCATTCTCTTTAACATTGTCTCTCCCATCACTTTTTTTATAGAAAAAACCTAATCTCATAAAAACATACATCATGTCGATTGTCCCTAATACGACATCCCAGTTCGAGAGCATGATCAATGCCATACATAACATGCAAGATCGGGATAACCTCCCTCTTCTAAACCCTGGTGCGGGTGTCTGGTGTGACCAAACTACTGTTACGTGGTTTAAGTTTTTACACGATATCTCGCAGGCGATCCCGGATATTCTTCGAGATGGATGGGTTGAGCTGTGGCCGACTTACCACTTCATTCCCGATGATGTTAAGGGACAGTGGTTTCTTAAACTAACTGTAAGCATAATTTAACTTTCATATTAGATTTAACTTTTTGTTTCGTAAACACTAATACTTTTTGTTTCTTTTTATAGCGAAAATACAGATGGGATCCGAGGCATAATTTGACGGTTTGGACACAGTTTAATCTGCTGGCTAGAACGATATTTCGAACTCAAATGCGGACGTTTAAGAGGATATGGCATCATGGCGGCGAGAAGCCTGATTGGATTACAAATAGAGTTTGGGTTGCTCTCGTCGAAATGTTTGATGAGTTTGGCCCAGATAATTTTGAGTTTGGACAATGTAATTTTAAATAAATGTTTGAACCCTAAATATTTTGTATAAATTTTGAGTTTATTTATGTTTACTACAATTTTTGTTTTTGCTTACAACAATTTATACAAGTTTTTATATAACTCAGCCGTGAAGTATAATAACTCAGCCTTACTAAACATAACTCAGCCGTCAAGTATAATAACTCAGCCTTACTAAACATAACTCAGCCTCATTAAACATAACTCAGCCGTGAAGTTCCTATAACTCAGCCGTCAAATATAATAACTCAGCCTCATTAAACATAACTCATCCGTCAAGTATAATAACTCAGCCGTGTCGCGACGTTTCGTATTTCTATATCATAACTCAGCCGTCTCGCGTCGTTTCGTATTTCTAGTTTTACCCGGTTTATTAATTGAAATTATAATTTTTCCCGCCCTATTTTGGGCGGGAAAATCAAACAAAAATCCATAACTCAGCCATGCCGCGACGTTTCGTCTTACCAAAATTCATAACTCAGTCGTGTCGCAACGTTTCGTGTTTCTATTTTGGGAAAAATCAAATCAAAAATCAAACCAAAATCCATAACTCAGCCGTGCCGCGACGTTTCGTCTTACCAAAATCCATAACTCAGTCGTGTCGCAACGTTTCGTGTTTCTATTTTGGAAAAAATCAAACCAAAAATCAAACCAAAATCCATACAATTAAAGCCATATTGTAAACAAAATCCATAACTCAGCCGTAATACAACCAACAATTTATATTGGACAAGTTCTTGCATTATGTCCAACCTGTTTACAACGAGAACATGTGTGTTCTTTCCTAGGACGTTTATTCTCAAGTGCAACTTCTAGAGCAGATTTCATCCTACCTTTCTTTGGCCTTCCTGGTGGTTGACGAACAACCGGGGGAAAGCACGGTTGGTTACACATTATCTGGAACTTGGAGCGCTGAATCTACCGGCATGATCGACTGAGCATATGCGTTTACCAAATTATTGTTTTGATAGTAAGGACTGCACAGGGATATCCGACATTTATCCCTGTTCTCGGCAGCTGCGATTGCATGCACGCATGGTAATTTCTCCCCTTCGAAACGCCGGCATGTGCATGTTTTTCCGTCCAAATTCACAACATGCGAAGAAACCCCAGAAGATCCATATATAACTTCAGTGTGATATTCATCAATCCTTCGTGCCGTCATAAGTCTAGCGGCAGTAACACGACCCTATTATAAATACAGAATAAAAATGTCAAAATAGCATAAACAAAGTAACGGCTGACTTATCAAATATTACGACAGACTTATCAAATGCTTTGGCTGACTTATGAAATGTTACGGCTGACGTATCAAATGTTATGGCTGACTTACATGTAGTAGTTTCTCGACACCACGCGAAAGCGTGGTTAGCTGCGATATAGCATCCTCTCTCCGTTCAACAAACCATCTGGTCATCATAACCCGTATCGATTCTAATAGTCGAACAATGTTAAGACTTCTAGCATTTGACAGTGCATGGTTCATTGATTCCGCTATGTTCGTAGTCATCAAATTATACCTTTCGCCCGGGAAATGAACACGCGCCCACAGGTTGACACCAGCTCTTTCAAGGTAGCCATGGAGTTCAGGATTAATCGCTTGAATCTCCTCGTATATCGCAGTAAAATCAGGCATCCTAAAACATCTTGCCGCTTGCTTCACCAGACGAAAAACATCTTTTCCTCTAAACTGTCCCAAAATGTTCTTATATAAATGATAAGTGCAAATTCCCCGAGAAGCCAACGGATACACATTCCCAATTGCTTTCCCTATCGAGTTATGCCTATCCGAGATTATCGCAAGACCCTCATCATCAGGAATCACAAGTTTTAGTTGCGTAAAAAACCAGTGCCACGAATCATCATTTTCAGTGTCAACCACACCGAAGGCAATTGGGAAAATCTGAAAGTTACCATCCTGAGGTAGTGCTGTGAGAAGCGTTCCTTTGTATTTACCAGTAAGAAACGTACCGTCGACAACGACAACTTTGCGCATGAAAGGAAACCCATTTACGCTCGCACCAAATGCAAGGAACATATACATGAATCTCCCAAACTCATCGATTTGAAGACGCGCAATTGTACCCGGATTTGCCCTTCTTATCTTGTATAAGTAAGAAGGCAAGTCTTCAAACCCACTCTCAGGAGTTCCCATCTCGAGTTCCCTTGCAAATCTTAGCGTTCTATGTGATTTCCAATAATCCATCTGACCACATGGAAAATAATACAAATAAGTCAGCCGCATCGCAAAAATAAGTCGGCCCAAACGTAGTAGTAACTCAGCCGTTAAGTTTATATAACTCAGCCGTTGAGTTTATATAACTTTGCCGTTGAGTTTATATAACTCAGCCGTTGAGTTTATATAACTCAGCCATTAAGTTTATATAACTCAGCCGTCTCGTTTATGTAACTCAGCCGACTCTTTTATATAACGGCTGCCGTTGACTCAGCCGCAAGTACTAATAATTACCTTTACACCAAATTGCTTTTTGATAGATATTCCGACACTCGTAGGTCGAACTGACGGACCAACGTCGCCGAGAAAGTCCTTGTACAACTCTCCTAAAATAGCCGCTGTTGCTTTTCAAGATCGACTAGAACGCTCAGTTATAGAACATGTATGATCCGAATCGTATATACGAACATAAAATGCCAGGGGATCCCCTAGTGTAGTAGCACGAACTCTCCAGAGACATCCACCAACCCAACACTTAACAACGAGTGTATCCGAATCGGATACGTGTACATCAAAATCAAATCGATCCTTCACCGTAAGAAGTTTCAGTCGTTTCTCCAAATCAGCTTTACTCTCAAATCGTTGCCCTACCGAGAGGTTTAGGGAAGACAAATCTAACCTTGGAACCTCCGGATTCCCTTTAGATCCGATCGTCGACAAGTTATGTAACGCCCGTGAACCAAAAATGTGAGTTTTGGTGGGTGTCGATCGACATGTGTGTGTGGGTCGATCGACACGGGTTGTTATCTCCTCGAGAAATCAAACAGTTGTGATTGTGTCGATCGACAAGGTTGGATGTGTCGATCGACATGGGTCAACAATCAGAATTTAGGGTTTTGATTTCTGGTTCGGTTTGAGTTGGCCGGTTTGCAGGAACCTAGGGTTCCGTATAAAAAGGATTGGGACGCGTCTTAGTTCTTTTTTTGGCCATATTTGGGATTAGAGAAAGGGTTTAGTGAGTTTGAGAGAGAGAGAAGAGGATTGAGTGTTCTTCGAGGTTTTCTTGTGGAATTCTCTTGTTTTCTCAATCCTAAACCTTGTTCTTGCTGGGATTTCGTGGGAGAGGGTCTGGAACGGAGTGGAGATCGATTTCTGGGCGAAATCTGAGGCTGAACTTTAGGGTTCTTCGCGTTCTTCGTTCATTCCTCTTCAGAAATCAGGTGAGTGCGTGACCATAGGTCTTTAGGTTGAGGAATGGATGTGATTCGTTTGTTTGTTGGTTGTTCTTGGTGTTTTGGTTGATTGTTTCGCAGAGATTGAATTGGAATGTGGAGTTTCGGCCATGAGTGGCTCGAACCCTTCGAGCAGCAGGTGCTCTGTCGATCGACATGATTGGTTCTGTCGATCGACATGTGTTGCACTGTGTCGCGCGACACCATGGTGGCGTGTCGAGCGACACATACAGTCTGTCGATCGACACCTAGAGGTTGTGTCGATCAACACGGACTCTGCTGGTGGCGTGTCGAGGGACACATACAGTCTGTCGATCGACACCTAGAGGTTGTGTCGATCGACACTGACTCTGCTGTTCTGAGTTTGTTGTTTGCTTGTTCTTGCATCGTTGTTTGATAACCCTGGTATTTCATGCGTTTCTTTATCTAAGTAATTGGCCTGTAGATGGGATGACCGTCTCACTGGGTATTTATGATAATACTCACGCAACTCTTAACCATGTGTTGCAGGTAAAGAAAAGATGTGATCGTGGAATCAAGGCCGGGAAGAGAGGATGATCCTAGGGTCTCGATTGATTGGAATTGTTAGGGTGTTAGCGATTCTGGATTATGGAATTAGTAGACGGTTAGGTTGTCGGTTATTGTTGACCTGAATATTGGTTAATTGGTGTAAACGGTTTATTGGTTTATTGGAATTTGATTGGTTGATTTATTATGATTTTCCGCTGGTTGTTGTGTGAATTGATTGGGAATTGAGGATCAATGTTTATGGGAACACTGATTCGAATCCCAATGTACGCAAAAAAAAAAAGAAAAAAGAAAAAAAACGGCTCGGGTTGTTTCAAGTTATTAGGTCTCTTTTTAGGAGATAGTGTCGGTGAATCTTCGTCTTGTGTTAGAGACTCACCGAATAAATTGAAGTTATCCCCATCAGATGACTCACCATCCGAGTCGTCGAACATATCAAATCGGCTATCAAATTCATCATCTTCTTCGTCTTCTTCACCTACTTCATTTTCTTCGACTACTTCATTTTCTTTGCCTTCTTCATCTTCTTCGTCTTCTTCATTTTCTTCGACTACTTCATTTTCTTCGTCTTCTTCATCATCTTCTTCTACTTCATCCTCCAAGTTGAAACCATCATAACTCCCACAGTAATCTTCGTATCTAGATTCAACTTCTGAGCTATAACTGAATAACCTTTTATTCTTCTCTCTCGCTCCGTCATTCCGACTAATTTCATTCTCCGTAATCTCCACACAAAGACGTAAGTGTTCAATTTTTCTGAGGCTTAAAAAAACTTGCAACTGTCGAGTATTTGAGAGGTAAACTGGTGGAGTATCGTGCGCCATTGTTTTCAAAGCTTTATTCGAGAACATGTAGCTCAGCTGAATCTGATGGCTCGACTCCTTCAATCCGTAATCATCGAGTACTATCTTCGCAAGTTCGTCTACTGTTGTTTTCTCATTTATATGCACAACTCTACATCCTCTACCGTCGGTGTTGAATACATATCTGTGTTTCTTAACCCAGTTACCGGAAACAATAATTACCGGATCCATAAGATCTCTGATGAATGAAAAAGCTAGATGAAGAATAGTAAGAAGAAGGCGAAGGTCGTAGATGAAGACTGTCGTAACATTAATAATGACATGGCAAATAAGAGCTGATGACATGGAAAATCGGAGCAGATGACATGGAATATCGGTAAGTCAGCCGCCAAACGAACACATAACTCAGCCATTAATAAATCAGCCATCAAGTATAGTGTAAGTCCGCCGTGACGTGAATAGTATTTCAGTAATTAATCTTTCGCTAATAAATCAGCCGTAATAAGGCTATAAAATATTAAGTCAGCCGTATCGTCAAATAAATCAGCCGTCAAATGAATGCTATTCTAGTAATTAATCTTCCGCTGATAAGTCAGCCGTAATAAGGCTGAGTTATTGTTAACCCAGCCAATTACGGCTGATTTACGTAACAGCCGTAACTGCTTCCCAACCGGAGAACATAACTCAGCCGTAACTTGTGTTCGTAAGTCAGCCGATCTCTCATAAGTCAGCCAGATTTCTGTAAATGGGCCGTCACTAACGGCTGATTTATGTTCGTAAGTCAGCTATTACCTCATAAATCAGCCCGTCGTTGTATAACTCAGCCGTAACTTCTGTTCATAAGTCAGCCGTTATCTAATAAGTCAGCCAGATTTCTGTAAGTCAGCCGTCACTAACGGCTGATTTATGTTCGTAAGTCAGCCAATCTCTCATAAGTCTGCCGCTTTTAATTAACTCAGCCACAACTAACCATAACTCAGCCGCAACGTAACCATAACTCAGCCGTATCCATTTACGGCTGAGTTCATTAGTACACGTCAGCGATTTCCTACGTGGTTGCTTACGTGGCTATGGCATTCTTGTAATTACATTTTTTGTCACAACGTAACAAAAGGGCACGCTGGGTATTTAAAAAATTTCAGTAATAAAAAAAAGTTTTATATGGTTCTAGTAATATTTCCTAATTTCCATGGGATTTGAGCTAAATACCCTTTTTTTTATAAAAAAACCAAACGCCATGTTTCTTTATTTATAAATTGTTTTTTGTTTAATACGCAAACTTTTTTGGTTGATATTTGTGATGGTCTTTTTTGCATGGTACACATCACAAATCTAAAATAAAAATAAAAATAATACCATAAAACATCGACAGTGTTTTAGCGACGTCTTCGGTTTTACCGTCGACATTGAACGACATACTTCTGGTAAGATATATGGTAGCCTGCTTAAATTAGAAATCTCGCCAGATATTCTCATTATCGAGTATCCAGACAGAGAAAGTTGTAGAAGTCATTACGTTAGTTTTGAGGCAAAAAAAACAATATGCTTTTAATTTGAATTTCTACTATCTTTTTCAGTTTTTTTTTAAATTATTTTCTAACCTTGCATATTCGTAGTCATTGGTTTCGGAAGCCAATGTATCGCATCAAATAAGTTGCAATTTGATGACATATATTTCCCCAACAAATAAATGCAACACAATTTCCTTTTATATTGGATCATGAAAATGCAATATGATTTATCAAGAAAAAAATTGCATGATCAAAGTAATTTTGATATCAATAAACTAGAAGCAAAATATATGCGAAGAGAGCTAAAAGGAACATGACTAAAATGAGGAATTTGTCCCATCAAATAATTTGCTATAATACACGTTTATTTACTTTGATTTGCTTTTGAAGAACGTTAAGATTAAAACCAAAAAAAAAAGCTCTTCTCTAATATGATGTTTACGTAACTATTATTTTAAATTTTAACTAATAATTTTTGAAACATTATTTTTAGTGATGCATGATCTTTGTCCATAATGAGCAATAGGATATATAAAGAGTACATATGAAAGGTGAATAGCATTTTATTACCAAGTTTAAAACATAAAATTGAAAGAAATAGAGAAAATATTATTAATGATTTTAGATGTATATAAGAAGATATTTCACAGTTCATATTGTGTCTTTTGTCATTCTCTTAAATAATACAATGCTTTTTAAGTTTTAAATTTTTTTTTTTTTTTTGGAACTCAACTTCTAAGATAATACAGTTTTTGTATTATTATTCGCCAATCTTTTTTTTTCCAAAAATACAGTAATATAGAAATTTCGTAATACCCACTACATGCGTGGGGCATAAATCTAGTTATATAAATAATAGAGCTTGACGTTTGAGATCATAAATTGAAACTTTGAAACACTACAAATAATACGAAAATTAAATTACGTTCCTCTACGAGATCATGTTCTTCTATCACTACAAGAAAACAGGACCGTTTCCGACGGCTAAAACTGTCAGAAATCCGTCGGAATAAGCCCTATTCCGACGGCTTTCCGACGTTTTTGGTCCGTCGGTTCTATCTCGTCGGAAATAAAAAATCATCGGGAATCCGTCGGAAATACTGACGGATTTCCGACCGACGGAAAAGGGATAACTGGAATCCGTTTGAAATACCGACGGATTTCCGACGACCCGTGTCACCGACGGATTTCCGACGACCTGTGTTACCGACGGATTTCCGACGACCTGTGTCACCGATGGATTTCCGACGACCAGTGTCACCGACGGATTTCCGACGACACGTGTCACCGACGGATTTTCGACGGCCTAAACTTCCGACGGTGGTCAAAACCGACGGAATTATTATTTAAAAAAAAAAATTAAATTAAATTAAAATAAAATTAAAATAAAACAAAATTTAAATAAAACAAAATTTAAAATTATATTTCAATATATTTAAAAGTGAATTACAAAATTAAAATATTACATAAAGTAATTACTACTGCGAATGGTTACGGAAGAACTCGTTCATCCTTTCTTCCATTGCCCGCACAGCGCTCATCTGTTCTTCCATTGCCTGCATGCGGGTCATATGTTCCCGAAAGCGTGCTTGATTTTCTGCGCGTTGTGCCTCCATCACGGTCACCCGCTCCAGAAGCTCGGCGTTCTGTGCCCTCAACATCCCAACGTTGTGAAAGCGGTCAGAATTAACCGACGCGGATGAACTGTCTTCCGGGAGGCCAAACACACGACCTTTGGTCTTAGGCGTAACCTACGCTAAAAAATAAATCAATAAATGTTATAACTTTCCAGTATTCAAATTTATTTTAATTTTGTTTAAATTTGACAGTGTTACTAACCTGGTAGGTGAACTCGTTGATCATCTCTAGTGGAACTTCCGTGGCCGGGGGAGTTCCTTCGATGATCGGTTGGGATTGGAGGTACTCCTCACCGAGCCTCTCCACGCTTTCCACGATTTCACGAGCAATGGGATCTTGAATTTCACCAGTATTTCTGTTGGTGTGCGCATCTTTGACCAAATCAAGATGTGATGGACGCACACCGATCTTCTCAATCTGTTAGCATAGATAATGAAGGAAATATGAGAGGTGTTATAAATAAAATTTTGGAAAATTTAAAAAATTACCTGCTTCTCAAGACGTGACGCTTTGCTCGTTGCGCCGAGGTTATGGGTCGCCGGTCCCTTCCCCTTCCGGTCGCTGTTTCGGTTAGACGAATTTTTTCCGGAGCTTGGTTTTGTGTCCTCCCGTTCCCAATGGGCAAGTAGTCCAGCCCATAAGGTTGAGTTATCTTGCATTCTCCGAGGCATCTTTCCTTCTTTGTACCACATGTTCTTCCACTCGTTTATCTTCAACGAGTACTTTCGGGAGGCCTTTTTGTGGAACTGGCGTCGAACCTGGGCAGTCAACTGTGGGTCCTAAGTAAATTCTTGCTGAAAAAAACACGTACCAAGATTAGTATTGTTTATTTGAATGGAAATAAAAATCTACATTCTTAATTGGGAAAAAAAACATAATGCAAATTGCCGAAACCAGGTCTCCTAGTCTGCCACCGGCATCGAACTAAATGTGGGATATGGTTTAGTTATCAACGAATTAGTCATTGCGTTGTTCGAATTCGTAATCCCGTTTTCCGAAAATTGAAACCTAAACAATATTTAGTTAAATATTTTATTAAGTTAATATAATCAAATACATTTTTAAATAAAACTTACCAGGTCGTGTTAGGTCGCAAGTCAGGATCTAGGCGAGTCAACCTATCCCATCCGGGTTGCGAAACAAACTCCTCAATGCTCATGGCCGTGGGAGCTGAGGGCTGTGTACCCATTGGAGGAGACGGGTGTTGGGGATCCGGAAAGTTAGTCTCGGGGATATGCGACTGACTCCCACTCATACCTCCCCTACTGGAAGTACTGGATCCAGTAGAGTGATGAAATCGCCCATAGTCCCTACGATTGCCAAAATGTTTACATACCGTTGAAATTTACTTACATATATAAATATAAATTTTGATATTAAATATATATATATATATATATATATATGTAAATTTAAATCATAAATTTTAAATATAAATTTACAGATATTTTAATCTACATTACGGATTTAGGGATTTTCAGTTTTTGAGAATTTGTGATTTCGAAATTTTGAGATTTCTGAATTATGGGATTTATGGGAATTGGGAACTTAGCGATTTTAGGATATTGATATTTTGAGAAGTAGGGATTTTGGAATTTAGGGATTAATTTATGAAATTTCGGGTTTCATAAATTAAGGTTTTAGGGAGTTAGGGATTGTGGGAAATTGGGGTTTCTCTAAATAGGTATTTAGGGATATTTGGATTATGGATTTTCAGATATGGAGATTTAGGGATTTACAGATTTAGGAATTTTTTGGAATTTCAGATTTGGTAATTTAAAGTTTTAGATATTTACGATTTTTCGGTAATTTGGGATTTTGTAATTTAAACAAATAAAAAAATTAGTAAAATTTCAACAATTTAGAATTTTATCATTTATTTATATTATAAATATTTATAATTCCCTAAAAATAACAAATACATATTAAAATGTAAATAAATTTTATACACCCGAAAATTCTCTAAATCACAAAATTTACAAAATTCAAAATTTTTCAAACATCCTAAACCCGTACATTTCTACATTTCTATTATCATAAATCATTTAATCCCTTAATTTTTAACGTCCTAAATCTAACAAATTCTACAAATACATCTCATAATACATAATTTACAAAAAAAACTTCTAAAAACTTACATTGGATTTATGATTTGTTGATAGAGATTGAGATTGTCAGTGAATTTGATGTTGTCGACGCGTTTCCGGCGTGTCTCGATCGTTTTCCGGCGATTTTTCCGATTTTCTTTCCGTCGTTCGTTCTGTCTCCGCGAAGAAGAAGAGTCTGGTTTTATTACAGGTTTCCGACGGATTTTCCCGCTTCTTCGATAAGATCGAGGTTCTCTAGGCGGCAGAAATTAGGGTTTCCGTCGTAAATACCGACGGATTTTAAATTTCTATTCATAAAAACGCGTAAATTTAATAACAATTTTTTATAATAAAAAAAATCAAAAGCCGTCGGAAATCCGTCGGTTTTTACCGACGGATTTTTGACGGATATTTTTTTTTTTTAATAATTATGCGTAAATTTAATAAAGATTTTTTTTATAAATAACAAAATTAAAATCCGTCGGAAATCCGTCGGTAAAAACCGTTATTAAATTTACAGACGGATTTCCGACGGTTTTTATTTTTTAAAATTATGTAAAAATCTTTATTAAATTTAATAAACATTTATCAACCGAAATTAATTAAATGATAATAACATATAAAGATTGATCTCATTTCCCAAATAAATTTTCTTAACATTAGATACTTCAACATATTAAACATACAACGGTTATGGTACAAGGTCGTAATACACTTCTAAATTTTCAAACATAAGTCGTCGGGAAATCCACTCCAAACTTACCATTTGTTAGAACCAGAAACTTTTTTTTCCCTTTTGTTTCTTTGGCGGAGAATGTAAATATCCGTCGCACAATTCCCTTTTGATTGCATCAACATCTACATTTAAGTTGGGGCTTTCTGGTCTTTGGGCAAATTCATAATCATAGTACTGATCCTTACATTCATTTGAAGTACTTCCACCGTAAGTATCTGACTTTTCAATCAATACCGATGGTACGTCTTCGAGAACACGCTTCTGGTCAGGCCATTCTGCCTGCTTATCATATTTGGGACTCAAAATATTGGGAGGAGAGCATGAATCAGCTTTCCACGAGTATGTGGGTATTTCTTTAGTATATTCGTCGCATTGAGATTGAGTTTCCCACGAGATTTTTGGAATGTGTGGGATGGTTGGCAAGCACTGGCTGTCCGGCACTATTGTTGATGAAGAATCTTCAATTTCGATTGGTGAGCACGTATCAAATTCCCACGAGTAAGTGGGTATCTCTTGAGTGAATTCGTCGCATTGAGTTTCGGTTTCCCACGAGTATTTTGGAACTTCCCACCAGTATTTTGGATTTTCTGGTACATTTGCCACGATTTTTGATTTATAGTCTTCATTAGGAGAGCTAGAAGACATTATTTGTGTTATTGATTGTGGCTTTTTAAAATTGTGTTATGAGATGAAGAAATGTGGAAACTTATATAGGGCGGATTTCCGTCGGAAATCCGTCAAAAACCTCCGACATAACACCCCACCAATCCCATCGGCCACCGCTAACGAAATGGTAACCACTCAAATTTGCCGACATCGAATTTCCGACGGAAATAGTTCCGTCGGTATGAGCTGACCAATCAAACTTTGCCGACTTCGGAAAAATCGGATTTCCATCGGAAACCCGTCGAAAACCCGTCGGAAATCCTTCGAAAACCTCTCACATAACACCCCACCTATCCCATCGGCCACCGGTAACGAAATGGTAACCACTCAAACTTTACCGACATCGAATTTCCGACGGAATTAGTTCCGTCGGTATGAGCTGACCAGTAAAACATTTACCGACATCGGAAAGTCAGATTTCCGTCGTAATTTCCGTCGGAATGTCGTCGGGAAATTGTGACAGCTTATTTCCGTCAGAAATCCGTCGGGATTTATTAAAATATATATTTAAAAAACGAAATTTAAATTGTTAGAGTACAACATACATAAACAAACATTTATTCATAAATTATTAATCTGAATCTCCTGATGAACCGTCACTAGGGATGGAGTCTGAATCGTCGTCAAATTCTTCACGTGTTTCATCTTCGTCCGAATGAACTAGATCATCGCCGATATGTGTGACTTCAATGACAAGGTCAATGTTATCCATCTCCTCAACATGTGACATTTGTATACTTCTCGATACTAGTAGAGCATCATGTTCTGGAACTCCATATATTTTACCTCTCGGATTAATTGGAGTTACTGTGATCCAAGGATCTGTCCGATAGGAATCTCGAGGATATGGAATGTAGCAAACCTATTAATAAATAGTGGATATTGTTAATATAAAGGAATAACAAAACCTAACGTATGAGTATGTAGGAAAACCTATTATTGTATTGATACCTGGTCTGCTTGAGACGCAAGGATAAATGGATCGTAATGCTGTAGTTTCCGGCTTGAATTTATCGAAATAACACCAAGAGGGTTAATTCGAACCCCACGACCGTTGGATGTGTCATACCAATCGCACATAAACACAATACACCTCAAGTCCAACATTCCTGGATAGTGGATTTCCAAGATTTCTTTTAATTTGCCATAGTACATGGTATCACCTGATTGCGCCGAAATACCATTGTTCGAAGTTGGCCTTTGACGTCCTTCCTCACAAATCCTGAACGAATATTCCCTACTGTAAAATCTGGGATACGAAGTAGCGGTGCTGCGTAAACCATGAGCCAACTCCACTAACCATGTCGGGAGGGTTTGACCACTTGCTAAACCTTCGGAAACCTAAAAACAATATAAGTAAGAAATCAGTAACATATGAACGTGAAAACTTTAAAAAGTAAGAGTTTCGGGAATTTATATTAAACGTACATAAAATTTCAACCAGTTCAGGAATTCTTCATCTTTTAAGACAGCAAGTTCAGAATCTGTCTTATCAGCATGGTAAGTTTGTGCTAGGGACATGTAAATCCTGTAACATAACAATTGTTATTAGATGAAGACAAATAATTCCACAAATAAATGTATGCAAATGGTGTACCTTTCATACTCTCCAAGTTCGTCACAATTTCTTAGGATATATGTATGCAAATGTGTGACCTCTTGTGGTGATAGTATGCGTTTCTTCCCTTTTCCACTTATGCGACCAACTTGGGCAAACAACTCAGGTACAACCACGGGATACACTGCTTTTTGACCTCTATCATCATGTCGCGCCGGCCGTCTACCCTTAGTACGAACATCCGAAGGAAAGTAATACTCGGCAAAGTGTGATACTTCTTCATTTAGACTTTGTGCGACAATAGATCCCTCAACCCTGCTCAAATTTTTAACCTTTTTCTTCAGGTGGAACATGTAACGCTCGAACGGATACATCCATCGGTATTGAACTAGGCCTCCTAATGCTGCTTCTCGTGGGAGGTGAATAGGAAGATGTTCCATAACATCAAAAAAAGACGGTGGAAATATCTTCTCAAGATTATAAAGGAGTACCGGGATGTTGGCCTCTAAATTACGGATCCCGTCGACTGTTAGTGTCCGTGAACATAAATCTCGAAAGAAAGCCCCAACTCCTAAAAACGAAAAGTAAACAAGTTAGTAAATATATAGTAACAATATTATATTAGTAAGAAAATGACGAGAATACGAAATATACCTCCAATTGCTTGATGGATGTCTTTTGGAAGAAGATAAGCAAATGCAAATGGAAGAAGACGCTGCATCACAACATGACAATCATGACTCTTCATTCCAATAAACTTCCCTTCCGTCGAATCCATGCAATTGCGCAGATTAGATGCGTAGCCGTCAGGAAATTTAACAATTTTTTTTATCCATTAAAAAAAAACTTGTTTCTGACCCCGTCTAACCGGTACGCAGACATCGACAATCTACCATTAGGCAATACATGAAAAGATGCCCTTGAACAAATCAATGGCAAGTCTAATCTAGACTTCCAGTTGTCTTTTGTCTTTCCTGGTACATTTAAATGGTGTTCATGATGTTGTCAAAGAAATTATTTTCAACATGCATGACATCTAGATTATGCCGCAATAGATGGTCTTTCCAATACGGCAAATTCCAGAAAATACTTTTCTTGTGCCAATTGTGATATTCCCCACAACCGTCGACGGGGTGATGGCCATTACCCCCATATTCAGGAGTTCGCTCTGCACCAAAATCTCGTAACTGTTCCAATATGCTGCGACCATCTATCTCCGAAGGTGGACCATGAAACACTGAAAAATTCTTCTTGAAATGTCTTATAGACCGACGATATGGATGATTTGCCGGCAAAAAACACCTATGGCAATCAAACCATGAACTCTTCCTTCCGTGCTGCAATTGGAATGCTGAAGTATTGTCTTGGCAATAAGGACATGCCAATCTTCCATGCGTTGTCCATCCAGATAACATACCGTACACCGAAAAATCGCTTATGGTCCACATAAGAACCGCACGCATGTTGAAATTCTGCTGGATTGAAACATCAAATGCCTCAACACCATGCTCCCACATCTGCAACTCATAGATCAATGGTTGGAGGAATATATCGAGTGACCGTCTTGGATGATCTGGCCCAGGAACTAGAACTGAGAGAAACAGGAACTCTCGCCGCATGCACATAGAAGGAGGTAAATTGTAAGGTGTTACGATGACCGGCCACAATGAATATTTTCTTCCATGCTTTCCAAATGGGTTGAAACCATCAGTGGATAAGCCGAGGTATACATTCCGTCGTTCGTATGCAAAATCTGGATATACCGATTGAAAGTGTTTCCACGCTTCTGCGTCAGAAGGATGCGTAATATCTCCATCTTGACTATGCTCTGCATGCCATCTCATAGCCTTAGCTGTGCGTTCTGATTGATACAGCCTCTTCAACCTCTTTGTTAATGGTAAATACCACATCCATTTGAAAGGAATCTTCACTCTGCCACTTGTGTCCTGGAACCGTGGTTTACGGCAAAATTTACATTTGTTTCTGTTCTCATCTTCTCTCCAGTATAGCATGCAGTTGTCGATGCACATATCTATTATCTGGTAGGGCAAACCAAGACCGGCAACAAGTTTCTGGACCTCGTAGTATGATGCTGGAGAAAGATTATCCTCTGGCAAAACATCTTTCACAAATTCTGCGAATGCATCAACACATTCTTCGGACAAATTGTAATCAGTCTTCATGTTCATCATCCTACTAGCAGAAGATAACGGTGAAAGACCTTCCCTACAACCGATGTATAGTGGTTGCTTTGATGCGTCTAACATTTCAAAAAACCTTCGAGATTCTAAATTAGGTTCTTCAACCCTATCACCCTCATAACCACCGGACTGCAAATTCTCTCTAAACGCATCGTTAACCATCGCAACCGTACTTACCCCAACATCTACTTCCGCTGTACGTTCTCCTACGCTATTCGGAAAATAAGGTGCATTACTACTGGTACTACCATATTCATAAATGCTTTCTCCATGTAAAAACCAAACCTTATATCCCGGTCTAAATCCATATCTATATAACTGATTCCAAACAGTATGAACCGCAACACTAATTCTGTTACAACAATTAGAACATGGACATTTGATATCCTGACCTTTTTTGGCTGCATCTTGGTTTGTGGGTAAATTTATGAACTCGCATATACCTGCAGCGTATGCGGATGTTAATAAGTTCGAGCCCATATCCATCATTGGCTCGTCCATCCAAGACCGAAAATATGAACTCATCGCTAACAAATTTTTTTGATTTGTAAAATTGTGTTATGAATGAACGAAGAAATGAAGGAACTTATATAGAACGGATTTCCGTCACAAAACTCCGACATAACACCCCACCAATCCCATCGGCCACCGCTAACGAAATGGTAACCACTCAAATTTGCCGACATCGAATTTCCGACGGAATAAGTACCGTCGGTATGAGCTGACCAATCAAACTTTTCGAAAAAATCGGATTTCCGTCGGGATTCCGTCGGAAAGTCGTCAGAATATTACGACAGTTTATCTCCGTCAGAAATCCGTAGGTACAAGACGACGGATTTCCGACGGAATACCGATGGTTTTATCTACTGTCGGTATTCCGTCGGAATTTTGTGACGGATTTCCGACGGATTAATTTTGGTCGCAATTGCGTCGGTAAACCGTCGGAAAATTCCGACGGAAATCTCTGCCGTCGGAATTTCCGTCGGAATAGTGGCTGTTTTCTTGTAGTGTATGGGATTGAAGAGAGATTAGAAGCTTGAAGAGGGATACCTTAGAAACTTGAGGAGCCATTCTTAGTGATCATGGAAGATGATTTGGTGAGGGTTCCTACTTGTTAAGGTTTATTTTCTCTCAAAGTTATAAAAATATCAAAACATATTGATAATTTTGGAATCGCGTTTCCGTGAAAATTCCATCCGGAGCATGAAACGTCAGCAAATAGAGTCTCTATACAACATATAACTAGTTAGACCATCTCTACATAAAAAACAAATTGAACCAGTTATTGAATGACAAATGTCTCATGAATTTTTTATGGAGTTTCTCAAAAGTTCTCAATTATTTTTGTCAAATAAAAATTCTCTTTTTCTCTTTTTTTTCTCATTTTCTATTCCGTTTTTCATGATTAGGGTAATATATAAATTTTATAATATTAATTATATTGAGATTGATAAATAGAAAGAGAAAGAAGAATAGAAAGAGAAAGAGGAGAGAGATAGAGAGAATTGTTATATTTATCCACTAAATATAGGTAATATAGATTCTATATTTAAAATTCTAAAAATAGTTTGGATAAATATAAAAATTTTATAATATTAAAAATCTCTTATATTTACTCTTTAAATAATTTTAATGGAGATGGTCTTAAATATAATTTTCGTGAGTTGTTTCCCTCAACATGGGGATTTTATTTTCATGTAAAATCTTTACAGATTTGACCCGTAATATGAATTTGAAAACAGAGACAAAAAAGGTAATTTGAAAACAGTGAATTTTGAAAAAGGTATTTCAGAAGCATTTTTACTTTAACGAAAAGGTATAATTATTTTCAGTAAAAAAATAGAGACAAAGCTTTTGGAATTTTCCCAGTCGGAAGTGTGATGAAGCTGTGGAAAACGACGAGGCCGAACGTGAAAGCCATTCCCACACTCTCTCTTGGCAAAAATGTGCGTTTCGAAAACCCTAACGCTTCTCGTCGCCTACTCCGCCGTGGTTCTAACCATCGGCGGTTTCGAAAGAGCCGTTGCTCAAACTCTGGGCGGAAACACCAATAACGTCTACTCGCCTTGCTCCGACACAAGGATCCAGAGATCCGATGGATTCACATTCGGAATCGCATTCTCGTCGCGTCCGTCTTTCTTCCTCAACCAGACGCTTCTTCTCTCTCCCTGTGACCGCCGACTTACCCTCGCCGCCATGAACTCTCAGCTTTCTCTCTTCCGCCCTAAGGTCGACGAGATCTCTCTCCTCTCTATCAACACCTCCGCTTTCTTCCCGGTAATCGAACTCTGCTCGCTTCTGTTTGTTCCATAAACTCGATTACTAGTTTTGCTTAGTAGATTAATTAAGAAACATTTTCTCTTGAGGGTTTTAAAATTAGGAATATGCATATTTGACTTATACTCATTGAAGACCTTACCCTGAATAGACAATTATCCGATTTGGTTTTATGCCATCACAAATCAATCATGATTAGGTGCCAAAACCACCACAGGATTACTTGAATTAGTCAAGTGCAAAGTTGGATTTTCCTCTATTTATGTTACTGTGCTACCTTCTGACCATTTTGGTAATAGGAACCCTAAAGTCTTAATATGTTTTTTGGATGCATAATCTCCTCAGGACAACTATGGTGGATATATGGTGGCATTCGCTGGTCGGAAATATGCTGCAAGGTCTCCTCCAGCTTTCATTGCTAACACCACCTACATCGTAACCAGTTTTACTTTGGTAAGCCTGTAGACACCATGACTTATAATTCGATCATGTAGATTCCTCAAGGGCTCTTGGTATTATGTTTTCAGGTGATGGAGTTCCAGAAAGGTAGGCTTCAAAACCTGTACTGGAAACGAGACGGGTGTGCGTCGTGCAAAGGCAATCCCAACTTTGTGTGCCTCAACAAGCAAGATTGTGCTATCAGAACACCAAGCTGCAAAGGTCGGGGAGGTACAGTGGACTGCAGTCTTGGGATCCAGCTTGCATTTTCCGGTACTGACAAACACTTGGCGGTTCTCAACTCGTGGTATGAAGTGGAGAACCTTAAGCAGTATTCTCTTTATGGTCTGTATTCAAACCTCAAGAGCTCCCTCACTAGTCAGTTCAACAATTTCTTCTGATCTTCTTTAACTCTTGAAGCGATCTGTTGTTTGTTTGTAGCACGTAGGCAACTTTCTTTGGTGACTGCTAATTATTTATGAAAAATGACTGCTGAAATGGTTTATGGTAGGAACCGGAATGTCCCTATTCCGGGCAAATCTGGTTTGGTTTGATTACTCGTTTTAAGGGTCTTTGGATTTCAGAGTTACGTGGGATGGAATTGAATCTAGTAAGAAAACCCATATCCTTTTACTGATCAATAGGTACTAGATATTTGTGCTTCTATTCAGTCTTCATAACCGAAACCAAATCATTTATAACAGAACAGATAATAATTTTGTTTTGGTTCAACAGAATTCTTCTTAAACCAAACAAAACAAAGGATCAAGTAACCGAAATGACCTTCCTTGTTCAAGAGTCAAGACTATTAGCAATCCTGTATCCAGTAAACCATCCTAAGTTTTTTTTGTCTTGAGTTCTGAAACCATCCAATTTTGGTCTCAGATTAAGGACGTTAGCGGTTCTGAGTTTGCTCATCTCCAACTCATGAACTTATCCGATACAAAGCTATATGATAGCACCCAATCTTTCCTATTCGGTACTTCGGTCTATGACTTTTTACCCATGGACATTGATAAGATCTTTCCATATAGAAGCACCTTCGGATGACATAGCCCTTAAAGTAAAGGTAGAGGTTCAAACAAGGAAAGACTTACGGAGGTTACGTAGGCACCTAGAGACGAGTTTATTTGGCTCAGTTTTTATTGACCATACCGTATGGTTTTCTGAACTTATAATGTTTGTGCAGCGTTATTAAGGTCAACTCAGATATGGAAAAGCAAGAGATGCATTGTTCTTAATTCCATCGAATAAAATGAGTTCTCTTTTCCATGAAACCCGCAGCTTTCAGACAAAACTCTAGCAGCTGCATATACCAAACGCTAAACCCTTTTAGTCCTGTAACATTACATGATGATTCCTATAACAACACTTTCTGTTCTCCTCAAGATCTCTCTCAATTTTTTAACTATTTGGACTGTGTTTGCCTCATCTTGTGGCGTTTCTGGTCCCACCTCTAACATAAATATATCCTTGAATCAAGACAGTGAATATGTCCTTTTCTTGATTGCTTTATTCTATGTTGCTATGTTGATGAAGCAAGGTTGGTGACACCAAAGTAAAGAGTCTTCTGGTTGAAAGCATTTATGGCATAATCAACCTGAAGGTGACCCAACGGAGACTTGAACCGTAGTCCGTACCCAAATCCGTACCCAAACCCTGGCTTCCCTTGTCTCAGTGAAGGGTTTCCTAAAAGCAATTCCGTAGCAGCTTAATCAAATTTATGTTCAATTACTTCTTTATAAATGATGTTTGGAGCCGGCAAAGTGAGTTACCAGGGACAAGGCGGCTTGAGCCTAGGTCTGTTCCACAATCCAAGAAGACGGTCCCTTCTGTCATTTTGTTCTGGCAAACAAAGAGGAACCAAACCTTAATTAAAGCTTAAAAGGGAAAATAGTTTGATGGTTCTGAAGACCAAATCAGGTAACTGCTCCAAGTACCAAAGGCAAGGCCAATTCTGTATTAGCAACAAGGCATGACCGCCCGGATCCAACAGCACCCTCACCATATCCCCGAACACTGCCTAGCCCACCAATGGCAAATGCTTGGTAAGGAGCCATGTCTCCTACAATTGAACCACCTGTCAGGCTGTCACCGAAGAGGTAAGAACCATGCCAAAACTCGGATCTCATTATAAAGCCTCTTCTACTTGTCTAGATAGAGAATGTAAGATTCTGTCAGTACCTTGCTAAGAGAAAAGCTGGTCCCAACCTGACACCTTTTGATGCGACAAATTTAAAACGGTTGAAGATAAGCCACTTGGACACAACCGGAATACCTTGTTCTATTTGCATGCTGAACTGAAAAAGCAAGAAACCAGTACGAGAGAAAAGAAAAGTTGGGAAACCAAGTGCAAAATGGCTACATCATTTGCCTAACATAAATGAGGAGTTTCTTACATGAGAAAGACCCTGGTCGCTAGCCTTTGCAAACCGGGATTCTTGCTTTAAAACTACCATACTGTCATGGGTATTTCCACTGCATAGCAAAGATTTCTACACGATGTAAATATCAGTTTTACGGTAGAGCTGAAGGAAACAAATCAGGGCAAGAGGTATCTAATATCACCTGCAAGTTATAGGAAACCCATCCAGATCTCTCGTAATTGAGCGTCCATCATCATTGATCGGACGCACATGCTACACCAACGGAGAATATTACTCTTTTACCCCCGAAGTAAAACAGCAACGAGAACAATAATATTGTTCTGTTCTACAATGCCTGATGAAGTTATTGTGCGGAGTACCTCAAACTTTATGCTGGTTGTGCTGCTCCACTTTGAACTCGCTGGCTCACTCAAGTCTAAACCAACTGCCAATTTCGACAGATTCACACCTCCGCTCCCTGACCGGGAAAAATTGTCAACTGGGGTGCCGTGGACCCCTATCTCGGGTGAAAGAGAATGCTGTGCCAGATTTAGAAAGTTTTAAGAAAGCATAATTAGGAAATTTCACTTTGTAAGTTAGTTTCACAGATCATTAACACAAGTAAGAAAAATAGGGCAAGATTTGAATCGATCCTGTTTTATAGGAACCTGTATGAAGAAGCACTGTTGCGGACGCCATTCAGGTCTAGGTCTCCTAAAAGCCACCAGTACATTGGAATCATACAGCCCTTTATCCCATGATACATCAAGCTTCTCGCTTCCTCCAAACAAATTTGGATGTTTGATACAGAGGCTGCAACAAACAGACCCAGATGAACACTTTAATTGAAAAATGACACATTTATCAGAAAGATATAAGCATGTCAGTTCTGCGGATAATATGATTAACTATAGTCAGAATTATAGCTGTAAGTTGCAGCATTAGAGTCTCAGAACTTGCCTGCCAATAACTAGAGAAAGAGGACTGCTAGTATCCCTGTGCAAACAGCAACAAACTGAATTTTAAAATATTTCGAGGAAGATAAAGGTGGTACAGTTACATGAGTATAGGATTAAATGGTAGCAAAGTTAAAGAAAGGACCTGAAAGAAGGAAACATTAAAGAAGTACAGAGCTTGTGAGTGAAATCCACGTTAACATCAATCTTGGCTGCAATCAACCAGAAAAGAAAAAAGAAAGAAAATGAAAAAATGATGCTTTCGCTCTGAAACCATTAATGAAAGCAATCCGATCTTCACTACATTGAAAAGTAAGACTTAACCCACATGATGGTTAGTAGCTAAAGCCATAGAAACTGTTTCCTTTACAAACAACCAACCAATGTATCCTCATGGCTAAAACATTCTATAATTCATCAATTAGGACACAAACACAAGTAGCAACCTAACACATAATCAAATCTAAACATATGAAATGAATCATATCTATACATGGGAGATAAAGATAGAATATAGAAGAAACATGGAAACAAAATCCTAGCCCTCCAAACGAATTTATGAATTGGAAGTATTACAATCAGCCATCCATTGAATGTGTGAAATCCACAATCAAATTCCAGAATCTACCAATTTCAGCACATTGACACTGATCCAATCACATTGAAAAGACAGATGTCGATAATCCAGAATAGGAAGAGATGGGTTTTAGAGAATCGAGAGTGACCTCTGCCAGCGTGGATGCTCTTCTGAGCTCCCATGGCGATGACTTAAGAAAATGATCAAACATGAAGAGAACCCAAGACAAGAATTGGCATCTAAAAAAGGGGACAAGCACTGCGATGCCCAAAAATGGAGGAATCTTTGTTTCCTCTTCTCTTCTTCTTCTTCTTCTTGAGGAGAGAATTGCAGAGGGGGTAAAGGATTTGATGCCTTAGGATATGTGCAGAGACGAAAGGAAGTTTGGGTTTATCTCTTTCGTTTTTATTCCCTTCCATGACATGGGCTTATGCACGTGGGCCGTATCTTTTTTTTCCTTTTTTTTTCATCTCATCTTTTTATTTGACCATCTACAATGGTTTCACCGACCTTTTTTTTTACTTTTTAACATTCCACATCATCTTTTCTCTCTTCCACCTAATAATTCAACGTCTATTCAATTTTTATTATCTCCAATAGTTTTGTTTAACAAAATTCAACACCATACCCCACCATTTTTTTTTATTTTTTATTTTTATTGTTTTTTATGTTTTCTGATTACATATTAATGATAATTATCGATTAAAAAACTTAAATAATTTAGAAACACTTAATTTTTTTTTTTAAGGAAATAAAACCAAAACTAATCATTATAAAACGGGAAAACGTACTAATTCCCCCTCGAAATGTCCATATCTCTTTAGATAGACTCGGAAAACTATTCGCATACTACTTCCCCCCAGAACTAGTATTAGACCCATATTTCTCCCTAATTCTAGGTTTGGTCGGTTAATAACAAAACTGATCGTAAACCAACAACAACGGCTTGCATACCGAAACCGAGACCCGACAAAGATAAAAAAATGATCCGAACCCATTTTTTTAACCCAGAAACAAAAAACCCCAAATCCCCAAATCTCTAAACTTTGAAGAATCCTAATTCTTCAAGTGTCAAAATTGAAGCTCCGAATTCAGAGTTAGCCGTAGTGTGTAGTCTCTAGTGTTTATATTATGTAGTTGTTAGTGTGTAATGGTCGATTTAAGTATAGATCGATGTAGGGGTTTAAATCAAAAATTTGAAATTCAAAAATTTTTGTTGTTGTTGTTGTAGCTTTTGATCCGACTATGGAAGCATGAGCAATGTATCTGGAGATTCGAGTGGCACATCAACTGCCGGAGAAAGACAAAGAGGAAGAGTGGTTGGTGTGCCTAAGAGATGTTGGTGTGGTGATGAAATCGTGGCCAAGATCTCCAAATCGGTGCCAAATCCGTATAGGTGATACTATCGTTGTGCGTTTGCTGCATCACGTAAGGTAATGTCAGTCACTTCTCGGTTTGTTTAGCACTGTAATTTCGTAGCTCATTCTTGATGGCCACGATTTTGTAGCTTATTGGTGATGACCACACTTTTAAGTGGGTTGATGAAGCATTGTTGGATGAGATTGATTCTGTAACTTTGCGTAGTACGAGATTAGAAGAAGAGATGAAACAGGTAACAACAGAGAGAATGGAGATGGAGAAGATGGTGTTCGGGAATATGGAAATGAGGATAAAGAAAGAGATCTTTGAGAGAGTAGAATAAGCATTGGTTGAAGCCAAATATAACATGAAGAAGATGATGCTTCTTGTATGCTTAGGATGTGTGATCATTGTTGTGTGTGGTAAGCTAATAGGCTAAGCTAAATTCTGGTCTGTGTAGTTTGGTTTGTGTTGTTTGTTAAGACAAGATTCAAGGTTGTATTCGTTTGCTTTGTGTTGTATGGCAAGACAATAGTGAAGTTGTTAAGACAAGATTCAAGGTTGTATTCGTTTGCTTTGTGGTGTATGGCAAGACAATAGTGAAGTTGTTAAGACAAGATTCAAGCTTGTATTCGTTTGGTTTGTGTCTTTGATGTTAGTTGTGTTTGTTTTGAGTTTGGTTAACAAGTCAAAGACAATGAATGCACAATACAAATGTCATACGAAGCAAAGTCATGACCAAATCCATAATACAAATGCCATAAGAAGCAAACAAAAAACAAATATTTCATAAGAAGATGACCAAAGTCATGACCAAACCTAATTGTATCTTATGCAGCCGATAAAGAGAGAACAAGAGATGTAAATATTCCATAAGAAGCAAACAAAAACAGTACTCATTGCATCTTATGCATCCCATACTTAGCCTAAATACCAAGAGCGACGTTTAACCTTGAGGAGCTTGAGAAGCTTCCGGATCCTAAACCACATAGACAAAATCAGTACAAGATCCTAAAAAACAGCTTAAGATTCATAAACCACAAAGATTCACAAAACTAACATCAAAATCAGTACCTTGTCCTTTTTCTGAAACCTAGAGTTGTGGGTTGTTGCTTCACAAATGCTACAATGCATGATTCTTTTCTTGTTTGTAGGCGCTTTCTTTGTAGGAGACTCATTCTTCGCCTTCTTCCTTTTCTTATCTTTCTTATCCTGCATCAGCTCCGGATTTGGAGTCACTTTTCTTTCACCTGAATCCGGCCAAAAAAATGAGCCTCGAGGTGGAACTAAACCTTCTTCATAAGTCCTCCTCCACAAGGCTGTCCTAAACCAATGGCTCACATATTCCTCAGCCACAAACTGCCTATCTAGAAGCACTCCATAAGCATGCTCACAAGGGATTCTAGTAATCTGATACCTCTTACAAGTGCAAGTCCTATCCGCTAAACTAACCCTATAAGCACAACCATGGAGATCTGCTTTGTATGTGTTGTTTGTGCTCCTACTTACCTTGCACAAAGATGCTTCCTCATGCAGTATTGTAAGGTATTCACCTACATACGGTGTGCATAGACCAGTCCATTGTGAAGCTCTGACATCTCTTTTAGCAATCCGAACCATTGCTAATGTAGCAATTGTCTCCAACATTGGCACAAGTGGCTTCTCTCTAACTTTTGAAATTGTTTTGTTCCAAGATTCGGTTGAGTTATTCTCCACATCCTCAATATAATCACCTCTAATCTTCTGATATGCCCTGCACCAAGTCTGTGGTTTACTCTTCATCACATCGGCAAAGACAGCTGAGTCATACACTGAGATCCGGTCCAAATTCACTTTAAACTCTAGCTTATTATAACTCCAAGCAAGTTGCCATATCAAGTACTTCAAATCAGGCCTCTTCCCATACTTAGCCTTCAGATTGCCATAGATGTGTCTAACACACATTCTATGCTCCATTTGTGGTAGAACAACCTACACAGCTTTGATCAAACCCTCCAAATACATAGGAGACAAATCACATTCTGAAATTATTTTGGTTCATAAGAAGGAATAAAAACAGTGGAGAATAACTGTCCTTTTGCCTATCAGAGATCATAACGAAGCCTTCTCCATTTCCTAAATCTAAATCCAGTTGAATCTTCTTCACAAACCACTCCTAATTCTCGAAGTTTTCAGCTGGCACAACAGCCCACACTACAGGATATATAGCATTATCCGCATCTCGACTGAAAGCTACCAAGACTTGCCCTTTCATATTTGATCTCAAGAAGCACCTATCTAAACCTATAAGAGGCCTACATGTTTCTTTCCAAGATCTCCTAAGATTGTCAAAACAGACGTAAAACTTGTTGAAAACATCTTCACCTACCTCATTGGTGATACATTCAACCTCCACAGACGAGTTCGGGTTTGATTCTAGTAGCTCACACTTATAGTTACACATAAGTGTAAACTGCTCAGCATAATCTTTCGCAATCCAGTCCTAAGCTTTATACCTAGCTTGCTGGCATTGACCCCTAGAAACCGTAATCTTCCACTTCTCCCTAATCAATTCCTCAAGCTTCATCGGTTTAAAATACTCCGGATCGTCTCTGATTTTGTCAAGAAACAAACGTGCAATCACATGAGTCCTAAACATCGCACACGAACCATTAGGAACACAAGAATGCGTACCATGAAATCTTTTCACCTTCCACTTTCCAATTTTCTTATGGATTGAGCAGTAGACACGCCACATACATGATTCGTTATCTCCTCCAATACATCTGAATCCGGCTTTAACAGGGTCATACTTGTACTGCCCGATATTGCGACCGCTCTTCAATGCATAATCGAGGACAATCTCTTTAAACGCAACTCCATTGAGGAACACTTGTTCCAAATACAAGATACCATCGCCTCTTCTAACCTCATGTCGCCTCGTATACTGTCGCTGGATCTCCTCTGGATCGTCACACTACAAGAAAACAGACATTTAGCGTCAGCGTAATTCGACGCTAAAACCCCTTAGCGTCGAAAATGATTTCGACGCTAAACCCTCGACGCTAATTAACTTTTAACGCTAAATCGACGCTAATATTTCGACGCTAATTCGACGCTAATTAGCATCGATTTAGCGTCACAGTGTTTCGATGCAACAGATCGACGCTAATTCGACGCTATTTAGCATCGATTTAGCGTCACAGTATTTCGATGCAACAAATCGATGCTAAATCGATGCTAATTAGCGTCGAATTAGCGTCGAACTTGTTATTAGCGTCGTCACTTTCAACAAGTTCGACGCTAATTCGACGCTAAATAGCATCGATTTAGCGTCGATTATTATTATTATTTTTTTAAAAAAATAAATTTTTTTATAAAAATATATTAAAAATATATTAAAAATTAAAAACATTATAAAACAAAATATGCGATACAAATGAAATAAAAATCCTAATCTACTCTTGTTGTTGGGTCCTTAGGTTGATGACATCTTCCCGGATCATCTCTTCGGATTCTTGCTCGAATTGCGTAGGACCGTCAGGTGGAGGAGGCGGTGGAGGAAACTGAAGCCCTTGCAAGGCAGTTGCTAATGTCGGATTATCCACTGCAATGATGTTGAAGAGACTGGTCATCGCCGAAAGGTTAGTCTCTAGCTGCGAAATCCTAGAATTAGCAGTTTCCAATTGCCTGGTCAATTGCGGCTGAGACGGACCCGAGTGTAAGAATATCGAGCCGACGAACAAGCTGCTGGGACATCTCTGATGGATCCAACACCCATCGTTCGTCCTCTCTTCTTCGGTGCAACCTATAAAATAAAAATATTATACAATAAAATTGTAATAAAAAATAACTTTAAATATATTAAGAAAATCTAAAAAATTACCTCTTCGTAAAGTCGATCCAAATCTTGGACACCCATCGTAGACTGGACAGATTCGTCTAGCTCTGCCAGTCGTGCGTTGTACTCGTTGAACGTTTGTTCCGCTTGAGCGGTAACAAACGTTCCATCCTTCTTCCGATGAGTTTTCTCCATCACTTTAACCATCGGAGGAAGATCACCGCCATCAACCTATTAAACAACAATAAACGTAAATAAAACTTAAATATAAAGTATATAAATATTTAAAATACAAAGAAATCAAATAAATTACCATATCCAGTCGTACTGTCGCGTACGATTTTTGACCCGCAGTGTGCTTTGAAGGTCCATCTCCTTCGGCCACTGGCGTGAGACGGGCTACAGAACACTTCCCCGATTTAACCACCGAATGGGGATCCTCCCAGAACTGCACTAGACCCGACCAAACATCGGGATCCATCCCTAGCGGCTTCGCCTCATCGCCTTTCGCGCGCCACGCCTTCTTCAAGTTACCGACGTAACCGTTGAGACGCCTTAGCGCCTTATGCTCGAACTCTGCTCGCACTTCGAACGTACGAGCTTCTTCCCAATGCCACCCTTGCTACAAAAATACGAATAATATTATAAATATATTTAAAATAAAAGTTTGTAATAATTAAAATAAATATTATAAAAGAATTACCGCCCATGACTCGAACCAAATATCCCGCACATGCTGCGGCGTCTTGCTCCAATTAGCATGGGGCATAGTAAAATAGGCCGCGATGGCCTTGGTGACCGAACGCGATACCTTGTTATCGCTAAACCTGTTAAACAAGAATTTACAATGATCTAATTATAATTTGTAATTAAAAATTAAATAACCAATATTAGTAATATTGTAAAAGATATAATCATACCATAATGTACCAGGAGGCCTCATCGGATGGAGAGTCCTAACCCGTGTCTCTTGTCCAGGTTGGCAGAAAAGCTCGGTAATCCGCATCATTAGAGGCACGTTTGCCGGTGACGGCTCTTGGTGGTCATCAGAAGGGTCTCCTGCGTCTTCTTCTGTCTGTGTCTGTGTCTCTGGCTCTGGCTGAGGCGGTGGCGGTGGCGGAGCTCGTGATGCAACACGTGGTGCAACTCGTGATGGACCTCGTGGTGGAGGTCGTGGACGATATGTCGCAGCTTGCGAACCCGACGCTGATCCTGATCCGCGACGACCATCATATCCAGGAATCGTAGCATTCTCGCCAAATAACTGTCCGTAGGAAGGTGGTCGATCCGCCTATAAAACAATAAAAATTAATAAATAAAAATAGAAAACATATAAATTCATAAATAAATATTAAATTTGTAAAAATAATTCCAAAAATGCTAAAAAAATTTAAATTTTCTATATAAAATATGAACATAATTTGTAAACTTGTTTTGTTATTTTAACTTCAAAAATTTATTTTTATAAGTTCATAATTATAAAGTATAAGTATAAAATTAAAACATAAATTCGTTTTTATTTACATTTCTAAATTATAGATCAAATGATTTTTATTATATTTTATTATATTTACATTTATTTACATTTCCATTTCAATTCCTAAAAATCCAATTTAATTTCTACAAATCCATTCAAATTCCTAAAAATCTATTCTATTTACTACAAATCCATTTCAAATCCTAAAAATCCAATTTAATTTCTACAAATCCATTCAAATTCCTAAAAATCTATTCTATTTTCTACAAATCCATTTCAATTCCTAAAAATCCAATTTAATTTCTACAAATCCATTCAAATTCCTAAAAATCTATTCTATTTTCTACAAATCCATTTCAATTCCTAAAAATCCAATTTAATTTCTAAAAATCCATTCAAATTCCTAAAAATCTATTCTATTTTCTACAAATTCCTAAATAAAACTTAACATAAAATTATTAACAAAAAAAAAAAAATTACCATGTCTCTTCGGTTTGTGTGGTTGCCGGCGGCGGGAGAGAGGGAGTTCCGGCGAGGGAGTTCGCCGGAGAGAGAGAGAGAGAGAGAGAGGAGAGGGAGGTCGGCGGGGGAGAGAGAGAGAGAGGAGAGGGAGGTCGGCTGGGGAGAGAGAGAGAGAGGAGAGAAAGGTCGGCGGGAGAGAGAGAGAGAGAGAGAGAGAGAGAGATCGCTGGCGTCGGGGGGAAGGCGGCGTCGCCGGAGAGAGAGAAAGAGAGGGAGAAGAAGAAATCAGAAATGAGGAAGAAGAAATCTGGTTCTGAGTTTTATTAGCCTATCCGACGCTATTTCGACGCTAATTAGCGTCGAAATAGCGTCAAATTTTTCCGGATTCCCACGCCCAATAAATGGTTACCGCGGTTTTGATTAAATGTTTTTAATTTAGCGTCGCATTTGCGTCGAATATTAACTTTCGACGCAAATTCGACGCTAAATTTAAAACATTTAACCAAAACCGCGGTAAACCAAATTTGGTTTGCCGCCATCGGTTAAACCAAATTATGAATTTAGCGTCGTTTTTGTATCGGATAATAAAAAATCCGACCCCTTTTTCATTCTATACCCTAAACCCAAAAAACAGAAATTCTTAGATTTAGCGTCGAATTAGCATCGAATCAGATGAATTCGACGCTAATTCGACGCTAAATAGCGTCGAATTAGCGTCGACTGTATCAGATTCGATGCTAATTCGATGCTAAATCTATCAAATTCTGTGTTTTTTGGGTTTAGAGTATAGAAACCGTCACCTATACGAGAACTATCTTATCCTTTTCAATCTTTATTAGTTCCGAATAATTTAAACTTTTAAAATTTTAAAATACCTATCTAGTTCTGAAATGTTTTATGATAGTATATGTAAACGAATATAGTTTATAGAAATCTATGACTTATATGCTTTTGTTTAAAAGTATAATTATATGACCTTAGTTGTTTGCAATTAAATTATTCAGTTTATCTAATATATATGCTTCACTTTTTCCATTGTTGACATTTAAATGTTTTAATCTATACCCTAAACCCAAAATTTAGCGTCGAATTAGCGTCGACTGTATCTGGTTCGATGCTAATTCGACGCTAAATCTAAGAATTTCTGTTTTTTGGGTTTAGGGTATAGATTAAAACATTTTTGGATTTTTTATTACCCGATGCAAAAACGACGCTATATAGCATCGAATTAGCATCGAATCAGATGATTCGATGCTAATTCGACGCTAATTCAGCTTATTTTTTTTTTTAAAAATTAAAATTAATAGAAAATATAGTATAATAACAAATTAATATTATCCGAAACAAAAGAAATAAAAATAAAAATCCAAATAAAACACATGTATATGCTTCACTCCGAATCGTCATTTGAGTCATTGTCATTCTCATCGGTATTTTCGCCACTCTCGTTTGCGAACTCGTCTTCCGGGTTTCTGCATCAGTAGCCTCCGAAAGAATTTCAGCTTCTCGATTTTGCGGATCTATAAGAATGATGTTGTCTATATCTTGTTCTGGAGTTGTTATATCCACGGTAGCTTCATATTGCATAGGAGCATCGTCGGATTCAACTATCATTCCTCTGGGAGCTATTTTAAGCATAGATAACCATGAAATCCCTGTTTTTCTGACACGTGGATATGGTATGAAACAAACTTGATCCGCTTGTGATGCAAGGACAAATGGATCGTACTTTGCATAAGAACGAGATCTGTTAACATCGATGACACCAAACTTTCCTACTCGAATCCCTCGCCCGACAACTGGATCAAACCACTCGCATTTCAAAAGGGTGCACTTTAAGTTAACCAAACCAGGGAATTGCACTTGAACAATGTCTTGTATAATGCCATAAAAATCTGTGTCCCCCGCTCGAACTACCACACCATAGTTCGCAGTTGCTCTGTTTTTGCCACGTTGGAACGTATGAAACACATAACCTCGTGTAAAATACATTGGAGATGACGTAACTTTTCCCAATGGACCTTGGATCAACTCTCTAAACTATACATGGTACGACGTGTCTCCATAATCAACATGGCAAATACAGTATACACATTGTAAATATACAATAAACACAAATTGTATATATAGGTTTTAATGGAAACTAGATATATACAATTTTGTTTTAATTTAACTTATTTGAGTTTTCAACCATTTAGCAAAGTGGAGATCTTTACGTTTTTCAATCTCATCGGCGGATGCATTTGGGAAAGCCTCGACAACCTGGCGAATGAATTCACTACAAGAAAATATAGTTATAATAAATGTTTTCAAAGCATATATAAGTACGAATATAACCCTTTTGACATCAGTCCGTAGTTGGTAATTATAATATGTACCTCAAAAATGGGGTAACTTCATCGCATTGTAAGAGAATATATGTGTGTGCACAATTGTAGTCTTCGTATGAGAACCAATCTTCTTCTCTTGTGATTCCGGCATGCCTACCAACAGCACAAAATATATCTGGGACATCTGAAACCGGATACGATTGCGCGATGCCACCATCGTCGTACCTACGTGGAGCTCTTTTTCGTCTCCGGACAGTGGGAGAGAAGTAATATGAGCTAAAATGAGAGGTTTCTTCGGTTAAACTTCCCGCAACAATTGATCCCTCAACCCTAGCCAGATTTTTTGCCTTTCTTTTTAAGTGTTTCATGAATCTCTCGAAAGGATACATCCAACGAAATTGAACGGGCCCTCCTAAATCGGCTTCGTGAGGAAGATGGACAGGAAGATGCTCCATAACATCAAAGAAAGATGGAGGAAATATCTTCTCTAAGTTGCACAACAATATCGGGATGTTATGTTTTAGTTGTTGAATTCCATCCTCAGTCAGAGTTCGCACACACAGATCTCGAAAAAATGCTCCAACACCTAAAACCGAAGTTCAATATCACCAAAAAAAATATATAATTTTTCACACATCATTTGTTTAGATATTTATATATCATCATAAAAATTATACCTGCAAGTGATTCATGCACGTTCGTTGGCAAAATCTCTGCAAAGGCGAAAGGCAATAATCTCTGCATAAACACATGACAATCATGACTCTTCATGCCAGAAATTTTTTTCCCTTGCTCTACCGACTTAGAGAGTTTTGACACGTATCCATCTGGAAACTTTACGTCGGTGGAAACCCAGTTGAAGAATGTTGATTTGCCTTCGTTTGATAATCTAAAGATAGGGACTGGAGCTCTACCATCTCCCGTGAGATGTAACTCAAATCTAGAGCATATAAGAGGCAAATCCAATATAGACTTCACGTTGTCTTTAGGCCTGCCTGAAACGTTTAAGATGGTATGCATGATGTTATCGAAAAAGTTTTTCTCAATGTGCATGACATCAAGATTGTGGCGCAATAGATGATCCTTCCAGTACGGTAGATCCCAGAAAATGCTCTTCTTATGCCAATTATGTTCGACAAGGTATCCATCTGGGAGATTGGTCGGGATGTTAAGCCAGTTACCTCCATGTTTTGCTGTGTCCTGAGCTCCCCAATAATCAAGTTGACCTTCAATTTGCTCTCCTGAAAGATATGGAGGTGGGGGGGGGGGGATACGTACACGTTTGCCCTTTGTGAATAGTCTTTTATTCCCCCGGTACGAATGGTTCATAGGGAGAAACCTCCGGTGACAATCAAACCAACAAGATTTTCTACCATTTTTAAGTTGGAATGCATCTGTTTCATTTTGGCAATACGGACATGCTAACCTACCATGTGTTGTCCAACCAGATAACATTCCGTATACTGGAAAATCGCTTATCGTCCACATAAGCACAGCTCGCATGGTAAAATTCTTTTTCCTGGAGTAATCAAAAGTACGAACCCCATGAGACCACAACAAGTTCAACTCGTCAATCAGCGGCTGTAAAAACACATCAATTGATCTTCTTGGATGCTTCGGACCAGGGACTAAAATACTCAAAAATAAAAATTCTCTCTGCATGCACATATCAGGCGGAAGGTTATAAGGAGTCAATATAACCGGCCACAAAGAATATTGCCTGCCAGACATACCGAACGGACTAAAACCATCTGTACATAGGCCAAGATAAACATTGCGCTTCTCTTTAGCAAAATTAGAGTGTACCGAGTTGAAGTGTTTCCAAGCTTTTGCATCAGAAGGATGATGAACTTCTCCTTCAGTAGTTGAATGTTCTGCATGCCACCTCATTGATGCAGCTGTTCGTTCCGAATGGTATAGCCTTTGTAGCCTATCTGTTATGGGCAGGTACCACATTTTCTGGAATGGCACGTTACTTCTACCAGCTCCTTGGGGCTTAAATCTTGGTTTGTGGCAAAATCGACATTCCTGCAGATTTTCATCATCTTTCCAAATATCATGCAATTGTCAATGCAAACATCTATCGTCTGCGAGGGCAATCCTAAACTAGATACTAGTTTTTGTATGTCGTAATATGACTCAGCAGCTTGATTACCCTCTGGCAAATATTATTTTAGAAGAGCTGCCCAATCATCCATGCAACTCTGAGATTGATTATGATCAGACTTTATTGTCATCATCCTAGATGCCAATGATAATTTAGACAGACCTTCCCTACAACCTTCATAGATTGGTTGGTTTGCAGAATCAAGCATATCATAGAATTTTTTGGCATCTACATTGGGTTCCTCAGCAACATCAGGAGTAGACATAACTTCAGGAAATGCATCGGTTACCATTTCTTCGAACCTATTATGTTCTAATCCGACATCATGATCATTTTCTATAACAAATTGATGCTGATCAAATTGCTCATTCGAATAACCCTGATCCATAGGTTGGTAACTAGTACTACCCGAAGTTTCATCTTCATATCCCTCGCCATGATAAAACCAAACATAATATTCAGGTGTAAACCCTCTATTAAATAAATGCGTACCAACTGTATCAATTGTCTGCGTCCTCGAATTTTTGCACTTCTGACACGGGCACACCATCACTCCGGTTCGTTGAATTGTAGGCACACTACTCGCTTGAGACATGAAAATTTCAAGGCCGTTGAGGAACTCTTCTGAAAGCCCTCCATTTGCATCTTTACGTTGATACATCCAGCGTCGGAGTTCTATATATCCCCCATTTTTTTTCTAAATTTTGAAAAAAAAAAAAATTTCAAATTTTTTTTTTTAATATTGGTGGACTGATTCAAGCGATGCGGGAGGTTGAGTATATATAGGACAATTTAACAGCGATTTAGCAACAATTTTGCATCGAATATTTAGCATCGATTTAGCGTCGAATACCTTATTGTCGATTTTGCATCGAATTAGCGTCGATTTTGCACCCAGTTAGGTAAACTCGTTTTTAATGTTTCTCCTACCTACCAATTTGAGGCAAATTTGACGCTAGATTCGACGCTACGTAATCGACGCTAAATCGATGCAACATTAGCGTCGATTTAGAGTCGAATTCAGGAATTTCGACGCTAATTCGATGCTAATTAGCGTCGATTTAGCGTCGAATTTATTCGACCCTAATTAGCGTCGAATATGTAGACTGACACAATTTCGACGCAATTTTGACGCTATATTAGCGTCGAAAAAATTTCGACGCTAAATTTCGACGCTAATTTACAGTTTCCTTGTAGTGTCACTATCCGCATCAGGACATACATTGTGCCAAATCGGAGGTTCATCGATGAAGTCTCTCATAGCTTGCTCGAGGTCAAAGTCCATCCTGTCCTGTGGATCCTCTCTGTCCTCTGCCTCATCAGATGTCCAAATCGGAGGCCCTAAGGCCATTTCCATTTCCATTGGAGACGAGAAGCTGTTGATTTTGGGAATTTGAGTTTCGATTTTCTAGGGTTCTTCACGATTTTGAAATCGTGAATTGGGGATAAAAAAACAGCTTAAACAGATCTTTTTTTTTTTTGTTTTCGGGTGGGTGTTGGGTAGAGCAATCGGGTTTCGGTTTTAAAAGTGGGTCAATTTCAGTTTACTGTTTCTAATTCAGTTATTTACGATAAACCGACGGTTTAGTTTCCTAAAACAGATACTTGGTCTACAGTAAACCAACGATTAACCAATTTGGGGGTGAAATAAGGGTCTCATATTCATTCTGAGAAGAAATGAGCGTTTAATTTTTATTCTGTGGGGAAATACGGGTCTAATACTAGTTATGGAGGGAAGTAGTGCGCGAATAGTTTTCCGGGTCTATCTAAAGAGATATTGACATTTCGAGGGAGAATTAGTACGTTTTTCCTTATAAAACAAATAAAATTACGAAAAATTTATAATTTAATACAATACGCAGATAAGCACACAATACAAAAAAACACACAACATAATTAGTATAATAAAGCTCTTAAATCACACAAATACTTAAAGATCTTTTTAACCACAAAATTTTGCCCAAATGTGTTTGACTAGATCTGCTTGCAATTCGCGATGCACATTTGAATCACGCAACTCTGATCTAGCACGCACATGGTTTGCAAATGTAGGTAGCACCTCGATTGAGAATGGTTGCGGTGTAGTAGACCCACTTGCCTCAGATTGATCATAATCAGTCCAGTTTTGAGCATATATATCTCTTTCATCCTCAACAATCATATTATGTAATATGATACATGACCTCATAATGATAGCCAAATCGGCTATGTCCCACATGCGAGATGGTTCACGAATGATTTTAAATCGAGCCTGCAGCACTCCAAATGCACGTTCGATGTCCTTCTGGCAACCCTCTTGATGTTTTGCAAATAACTTGTCTGGTTCACTCTGAGGAAGTCTAATTGATTTAACGAAAGTAGGATAAGAAGGATAGATACCATCAGCTAGATAGTATGCAAGGTTGTATGGACGTTGGTTCACGAAGAAGTTGACTCTTGGAGTATTTCCAAGTTCAACATCATCGAACACTGGTGAACGATCTAGAACATTGATATCGTTCAATGTGCCCGGACACCCAAAAAAGGCATGGCAGATCCATAGATCATGAGATGCAACTGCTTCTAGAATAATAGTGGTGGTTCCCTTATCTTATCGAGTAAATTGACCTTCCCACGCGGTAGGACAATTTTTTCATTCCCGGTGCATACAATCGATATTCCCTAACATCCCTGGAAACCCTCGAATTTCACTAACATGCAGTATTCTTTGCAGGTCATCTTGAGTTGGGGTTCTGAGATACTCTTGCTCGTACAATCATATGATTTCTTTACAGAATCTACGCAAGCACTCTAATGTTGTAGTACCTCCTATTTTGATGTATTCATCAACCGCATCAGCCGCCACACCATATGCTAATATTCGCATGGCTGTGGTACATTTTGCTAGTGGAGATATACCTTCTTTGTTGGCAGCATCAATTCTTTGGGTGAAGTAGTTATCAGTGTTTGATAGGTCCCCAACGATTCGAAGGAAAACATGTTTTCGCATCCGAAATCATCGACGAAACATTGCATCGTCATATGTAGGTTAACTGGAAAAGTAGTCGTCAATTAGTCTCTGGTTTGGTGCTACATGATCTCTGTTGAAGTATCTTCTCTTGCTACAAGGTGCACGGTCTTCCTCTATTTTGTTTTGACGCTCCTTAAACTGGTTAATGATATACTTCTCTTCAATTTTAGACTTCTTTTTGTAAGCTTCGATATCAAAAGAAAATTCTGATGGATCCATTGATATTTTTTAAGTAAGATGATATTATTTGTATTGGTACTTGAATGAAAGAAAAAAGTCTCCATTTATAAGAAGTTGAGTAGCTGAAATCGACGGATTCCAAACATATAATTGAATACAATTAACTAACAGAGAAGAATTGAATTTATATTGAGTGGTCCATACAAACGGATTCAAAAAAATAATGGAATTTGGTGAACTAGTAGAGAAGAATTGGATTTCATTGTCGAAAACTGATAGACAAACATTATTAAAGGAGAAAAAGACAAACAATCATTATTATTGCCGAAAACAACAAACACGAATAAAAGTAGAAAGCGACAAACACACATTATGAAAGTAGAAAGCGACAAACACACATTAGGAAAGCAGAAAGCGACAACATACAGACATACACTTAATAATAATTAATTTTCAAATAGATTGTGGCTTAACTCGTTCAACAGCTTTTGGCTCTGGTCATCGAGATGGTCCGTTTCACTTAGCTTAATCCACAACTTCATCTTCATTGCACGCGTTTTGTCTTTCATCAAATTGTTTGCCTCCTCTTGCGTCTTGGCTATTTTGTCTAATCGTTGAATCTCTTGATTCTTCAAGTCTATTTTTCAGACCAGTCTTCGTTGACTACCTCCAAAGCTTCTTCCTTAATTTTTTTTTACCTTTCTTTTTTGCTGCTTTACTCCCCATTGGACGAACACTAGATCCTACAGACTTGGAGTCGCTTGCATCACCCTCGTGAGCTCTCTTAGATCCACTGCTTCCTGAGCCAGTATTTCCTCCTACCTGACTAACATAACATGGTTGATCACGGAGAGCAGCCCATCTTGACAAGTAATTGAAATGCTTATTCTCCTCACTTTCATAGAGTTCATGAGTTTTTGCCAATAAGCTTAGCATGATCGTAAGCGCCAATCCATTTTCCAATAAGCTTGTTGAAGTAGTTGAAATGATTTCTGCACGAACGACCATCACATGGATGATCAAGTGAGCCATGCTCATTACAATACCTAGCAATTTTACCCCAATATGGTTCACTTTTTTGGTTTCTCCCAATAACACTGTTTGTTCCATATTTTATTCACCCACTCATGAGCACCAAATTTTGCGCAGTGGTCCACTTGGAGTTTTTTTTTTGCGAGCAGGAGTTGAATCGTCTTCATTTGGAGAGGCTTCATTAACATCGCTCGTGCCTCCAAGAGCTGTTTGGGTAGAAAATCCGGGGAATTCTGGAACATTTTCATGACCCTTAGGAGCAGAAGTAAAAGGAGAAGATTGAGATGAATATTGCGCCATTGATGCATAGTATAGATGATAGTTTGGAACAGATGACGGCATGAAGAAGTTTGGTGAAAAACCATAATTTGGTATATTTTGGGGTTGGTTAGGAGATTGATTTTGAAACTGGTAATTGGTGGGATTTGGGTAGTTAAAAGGATGATTAGAAGAATTTTGATTGTTGAAAAGGTTATTGTTGGGATCTATATTTAAATCTTAGGAGATTCTTAGGAGATATTTAAATCTATAAACAAGAGTTTTTTTTTGGAAGATAATTAGATAAAATTAGAGTGGAAAAATAGGCTTTTTTTTTGTATCTGAATTGAATGAAACAAGTCTCTATTTATAGATTATGAAAAATGATGAATTTTGGTATTATAAAAAAATTAATTTAATTTATTAACAGATAGTTGATCTTCAATTGTTTGGATGGGATAAAAATCTCTAAAATCTCAAGAACCACTAGTAACTTAACATGTGTCTTCTTTTAAAATATATATTTTTTAATAAACTCACCAAATTCACGCGATTTGTTGGAGAGTAATACACACTTGCTCAATAATATTCCATTAAAAGCTGCCACATGTCACTAGTAGGACCCAGTTTCTTTGTTTCAGCCTGTTGAAAAAATTAAACTCTGGTGAATCCACGTCCTTTTTTTTTGATTCAACACCCCCACTATTTTGATTCAACTTCCATTCAACATCCTCATTGTAAAAATAAAACAACCACTAAAAAATACATTAAAATTCAAAAAATCAATAACTCAACCGCTCATCCACTATCTTTCACCACACAAATCCACGATTTCACAATGGTAACAGAAAAACTACGGGAAAAATGCTTAACTTTTGTTGACTCGGCCATTTAATGCTCGTCGTTAAGTTTCGTTAGCGGAGTTAACTTTCTGTTAATGAGTTCCGATTAAACAAAACGATGACGTTTTGGTTTTAATAAAACGACACCGTTTTATCTGGAAAAAATGTCGAAAAAAGCTCAAACTTTCAAAATTGTGGCAAAAAAAGCTCCAACTTCTAAAATGTCATTTAAAGCTCAAAGTTTTTGTTGACTTTTAAATAAAATGCTTAACTTTTGTTGACTCGGCCGTTTAAGCCTCGTCGTTAAGTTTTCGTTAGCGGAATTGATATTAGCATTAAAATTGGATAGTTCAAACAAAAATATGTCGTTTGCAGATTCTTTGCCGTGCCACATTGACAGGGTATGATGAACCTGGCTATAATCCTTGCTTATGCCACGATTGCAAGACTATCTACACTGTGCGTACACCTCCGGTTGATCTTTGGTTGATTTTACAGGGGTTGGTAGAAAAATAGAGAAAGCTACTGAGAGCTTCGGTTTGGACAACGTGGTTGGACATTGTCCAAACAAGGTTCAGTGTACAAAAGGATACTCGATGACGGTATGCTCGTGGCAGTTAAGAAGTCTAAGGTTGTGGACGAAGACAAGTTAGAAGAGTTTGTAAACGAGGTTGTTATCCTGTCTCAAATCAACCACCGTAACATCGTCAAAATACTAGGCTATTGTTCGAAACTGAAGTTTCATTAACTCTGCTAACAAAAACTTAACGACGAGTTTTAAACGGCCGAGTCAACAAAAATTAAACATTTTATTTAAAAGTCAACGAAAACTTTGAGGTTTAAATGACAGGTTAGAAGTTTGAGTTTTTTTTTGCCACAATTTTGAAAGTTTGAGCTTTTTTCGACATTTTTCTTAGATAAAACGGTGTCGTTTTATTAAAACCAAAAGGTCTTCATTTTGATTAAACGGAACTCATTAATAGAAAGTTAACTCCGCTAACGAAACTTAACGGCGAGCCTTAAATGGCCGAGTCAACAAAAGTTAAGCATTAAAAGTCAACAAAAACTTTGAGATTTAAATGGATTTTCTGAAGTTGGAGTTTTTTTTTTTGCCACATTTTGAAAGTTCGAGCTTTTTTTGACATTTTTCCCGAAAAACTACCATGATTTCCTTATAAAAATTCAAAGTTATAATTCAGTTTACTCTTCGATTCAAAGCGATCATCTTCTTCCTCCTCTATTTAATTTGTAGATTCTGATGCATGTTTTTTTTACCAATATTCATATCGGAATCCACCGATTTCGGAGAATTATGAAACGACTGATATCGAAAGTGTCTCTGGAAGACTTTTAAAATATCGATTGGTGCCATTGAGTTTAAATAAGTGACTCACACAATATCTCAGATGTAAAAATTTTGTTCTGCAGTTCTAACAATCTCCATCACTAGTCTGAACATTTATTTACAGGTATTTCTCGCCATTTGTAAATGCTCCATCTTAAAATACGAAACAAATTTTCTTATTGATCATTTATTTTCTTCGATCCAATGTTTTAGTTAAACCCATACGAAGATGATGCAGGAGATTATACGATACATAATCTATATATATAGATATATATATATATATATATATATATATATATAATTTAAGAGTTTTTCTCCATCTAAGATGTCCACATCATCAAAATTAAAATTTATAATAAATGTTCTTTCATATTATTTTTATATTTAATGATTTTCATAATTATTAGATATTAAAATTGAATTAAAAAGGACAATAAGTAAATAAATGAGTAAAAATATTAGATACAAGATTATGAAATATTTTGTTTGGTAATAATAATATAGATAAGCGGAAAATAGTAAATGTAGAGAGATAATAATGTGTATTGGAAGATGACAACATAAATGTTAATCAAAAACTATTCGAAGAGAATTTGACTAAGTTTCAGAAATATATAATCAGAAGACTAACATAAAAATTTTTAGAACGTTTTCACATTCTGAAATAAATTAGGTGCATAAAATACACGGCCTGGATTATTGGACTGGGGTATCAAGTTTAAGATGGAGCTAATTCGTTTCACCATGTAAGCGTGATATGTGAAATAGAATAGAAATATTTGTGATTGGAACGAAAATTAACTTAACGCACGCTCTTACATTCATGGATAAAGCGTCATCACCAAACCTATTGTAACATTATAAATATTTCATTCATATTTTTGATGTAAACAATAGTTCATATTTGGCGCATTCACATTTAATATGTGTTGCCCTAGGTCCGCATTTAATGATTTTTACGATTGAGTCAATTGTCAATAATATAGTTTTTTGGGACATAGCCTTATGAGACTTTATGTAAAGAACTTTCTCAAAACCAATTGATCGTGGGATGATCACCAAGGCTATTTTCTCTTGCCATGAGACTTATAATTTATTTTGGTTATCACGTGGCATTTAGCGATTTGTTGATTTCCAAATAGAAAAATTATCCTCAACACTATTTTTGTTATATATCGCTTTATATATAGGGGTAATTGCCAAAATACCACTTTTGGTGGGTACATTTGCAAGAATGCCACTTAGGGATGTCCATTTGCAAAAATACCACTAATTATGGATTTTCAAAACCTAAATCTTAAAACTATAAACCCTAAAAAATGTTAACCCCTTAAAACCTCAAAACTAAATTCTAATACAACATAATTAACCCAAAAATAAATGATAAAATAAATTTTTTTTGTTGAAAAAGTGATATTTTTGCAAAGATTTTGAAAAGATGGTATCTTTTCAAGTAGCACTTGAAAAGTGGTATCTTTTCAAGTAGCACTTGAAAAGTGGCATTTTTTAATATTTTTCATTATTGTATATATATTTCTATATATTGATGTTTTAAAACAAAAATAATTATATCTATATTCAATGATTCGTATTATTAGCAGTTTAAAATTAAAATCTTGCGCAACGCGCGATGTATAAACTAGTACACAAAATCGGGATAGACAGAAAGAAAAATCTCAAACGTCCAAGTTTAAAAGAAGTCCAAAGAGGTGTTTGAATATTTGAGATACATTCAAATAATAATAAGAAGATTATACTATTGTTGGATATTTGGTTGCCGATAGAATCTTTAGTCTTCTAAAAGCTTGTTTCTTTGGAGATCTAAATAATATAGTGTCCATAGATATAATCTTCGGACGGAAAATATTATTTATTTATCGACAACACCATTAAAGCTTATTTGTTTATTTCTTTGGAGATCTAAATAATATGATTGTTTTTATTAGTTGATCATTGTAATGCCCGTGAACCAGAAATTAAATTTTGGTATAATTTTGGTGGTGACACTAACAATTTTCGGTTCGACCGGTTTGGTTAAGCGGATTTTGGGTTCGGAAAACCTATGGCTCGTGTATATAAACTGAGCAACCTATTCTCTGCCCCAAGGATCCGAGTTTGTGAGGAGACTTTTCGTGTTTTGAGAGAGAGAGGAGGAGATTTTGGTTGAGTTTCGTGTTTTGAGAGAGAGAGAGGAGGATATTGGTAAGGTGCGATTGAGGCTGTAGGAGCAAAAGGGGGATCGTGTGTTGGTGATTTCGAGAGGAAGAGGAGAAGAATCAGAGTTTCTCAGGCTGTGAAGAGAGTCTAATTTCGTTTTGTCGCTATCTTTGAAACAACCCGACCCGTTTATTTATTTATTTATTTATTTTTTATACATTGGAATCGAATTAATGTTCCCATAAACATTAATTCACAATTTCCAATCAATGAACACACATAACCAAAACAAACCGATTAAACCAGTAAAATGCCAACCACATTCATTAGAATCAACCAGAACCATGTCAAATCAAATTTAATACTTAACCAAGTCTAAATTCCACAATCTCTAGAATTCGCTAGCAACCTAGCAATTCAACATAAAAGCAAACAACCGAGACGCTAGATCATCTCCCCTTCCTTGCCTGATTCCACGATCACATTTTCTCTTTACCTGCATCACATGGCAAAACGAGATGCGTGAGTATTATCATAAATACCCAGTGAGACGGTCCTCCCATCTACAGACCATGTACTCAGTAAAATAAATCATACAATACCAGGATGAACAAGCAGCACGAAAGGCAAGCAAACGAAACATCAATGCATGGAACGACACTGTGTCGCGCGACACAGCGTGCAGGAACTGGGAAACGAGTCTCATCCTCTCATGACTCGAATCCCAATCCGTTCCACTGCAAACCTGTACCAAAACGTCCACAACAACCACAATCCAAGCAAAAATCACAGCAGCAATCAAACATATCGTATAACCTACTTCCTGAGAGTCTATGGTCGCGCACTCACCTCGAAGAATCGAAATGAAATGAAACCAACGTTCACTAAAACCCTTGTACACGACGAACAACTGGTCCAATTCCGAAACAGGCGACTGTTATGGAAACTAGACACACACAGCTACGCGTCGGTATGCGGATCGCCTCTAGAATCCTTCTGGTTCGATCGGAATTCTTCTCTGAAACCGACTGATCGCAGATAACAATCTGCACAGATCCATCGAATTCAAACAGCCATAACTCGGTGAGTAATCAACCAAAAGACGAACCGTTTTCGCCTATATCACGAGCAGAGATTGGAGAACCTACCCACCAAAAATCGCTCCAATTCGACTCGAATAGCCTAGCCGTTTTCCCTCTCAAACTTCCGAATAGAAGCTGTTCTCACTCACGAACCTCTCAAGAACAAAGCCTCTCTCTCTCAAACCTCTTCCAAATCCCTAAACTTCTGATTCTCATCAACAAAAAAAACCGCCAGAACACTGTTTCTACCTTTTATATCGAAACCTAGGGTTCCGCTAAACCGACTCCGAACCGAAACAATTCAAAACGAACCGACGGACCGAAATCACCCCTTGTGTCGCGCGACACAGCGTCAAAATGTCAAAAAAACCACACAATTCAACGCGTGTCACACTGCACACCACCAGCCAACCGCCCTTTTCAGTTCACGGGCGTTACAATTCTTGTCTTTTTCGATCCGAAACCAAGGTGAGTGCGTGACCATGGCTTATCTAGGTGAATGGTTTATCAATATATGTTATGTTTGTGTGGGTTGGATGATTGATTGTTTGGAGGATGTTTGCCTCTATGATTTCGTGTTGTTTCAGTGTGTTTGTTGATGTTTGTTTTGCAAGAAAATCAACATGGTGCAGGCGAGAATCGAATCAGAGAGGAGAAGGTTCGATTCTGCAACCAGTGTCCATCGACACTAGACGTGTTTCATTGATGTATGTTTTTATTTGAGGAATTGATTTATTGTGTGTCTTGGTAATTCATCGTGCATGTGTATATAGCCAGTAGATGGAATGATCGTCTCACTAGGTATTTATGATAATACTCATGCATCTTTTTTATCCATATGATGCATGTAAAAGCAAAGTATGATCGTGGAATCATGGCAATGAAGAGGAGGATGATCTAGGGTCTCGGTTGAGTTGTGTTTTGATTATTGTGTAGAATTGCTGGTTAGATTGCTGGTTATTCTGGAATTGTTGTATCAGAATTAATGTTGATTATTTGATTGGTTATTGGATTGGTGTGTTGATTTATGAATTCTGCTCGTTGTTGTTGGTTTAGTTGATATTGAAGATTATTATTTATGAGAATAATAATCCAAATTAAAAGAAAAAAAAATGGTCGGATTGTTTCAATCATATCATATTCGATTAAAAAAAATCTAACAAATTGAAGAATTTTTACTATTATTGAAATGCAATATTTATATTAACTCATATTAGTTTGAATAGTATAATTTTTGATATTATTACTGTGGGAATATTCACACCTCTCTATATATATTATTTTTGTCGACGATTATGGGAATATTAATATATAATTTTAAATATTCAAGTCACACGAATTTTAAAGTTACTATCGAAAATTTTCAATACACCAATTACACTTTTGAAGTTTTTCTGGCACATATTCATATATGGATACATAAAAAAATTATTTCACTTCATTATCCATAATAATGTCTATAAATACTTCTTTCATATTTTATATATATATATATATATATTTCACTTCAACATTTATTGATTTTTAATTTAAGAATAAAAGCTTTTGTGATGGAAGCCCTATGAGCCAATGCTAAACGTGGTCCTTGTGCAGTTTGCATTGAAACGAATAAAACTTGTGGTCAAAATTGCAAAATTGTGAATTTGCTGCATATTTGATGCGTGCGGGCTAATCATGCAAGTCTTAAATTTATAAACCTCGAGATTTTGCAAGTGCAAAATAGACAATTGAAGTACTTAGGAGTCGAACCACTAGGGCTTTGGAGATGATACGCTATAAATCTATATGATGCGAATTAAGTTAAGAAGAAATATTATATGGTTTTACAGTTTTATAAACACGTAAATAGCAAAACAATAAATAAAAGGACAGATAATTAACACGAGACATAGATAAGACAATAAGCAAATCTGCAGGACATATGAAACACATAACATAAAAAACCGATTTAGGATTTCAATACGAGTTGTTGTAGAACTCAAATTATTAAGGTAAAATTTTCCACTGTCGTGGATGTAATTTTTATGCTTTAACACCCTAATAGACTCAACTATAATAGGTTATTACAAGGTGAAAACATGCATCAATTCGTGTTTAAGATTCCATTGTTCACTAAACTCTTTAACTAACCTATCGAATTGTTAATACGCTTAGTTCATCAAATATTAGATCAGGAGATATAACAATTTTTTGGAGAATATATCAATTTAAGATCAATCACTAGGTAGCTATATCAGGCTATGAGCATAAATAAAAATGAAGAAGCTACTAGAATAAAACCTTAAACAATTAATACGTAATAACATAGAAATTTGAAACACACATAAAATCGAATCAAGCAATTATTCTAAGATGTTTATTCAACATTAGATCCACCATTAGACCACTTATATTATTTATCTTAAGAATAATAATAAGACTATGTGTACTTTCAAAATCAATTGATTCCTTAATATGTTTTCACCTATGTCTAATAAAAAGAATGGTATGTGCCGATGAATAAATGTTGTGCTTGTTGTGCCGATGAATAAATGTTGTGCTTGTTTCTTTGGAGATCCAAATGATTTGATTCTTTTTAGGGTTTTTCTAATAGCTGATCATACCATATTCGGGTTAGTATAACAAAAGGACAAAATCAAATAATATGAACAAAAAAAGAATCTAACAAACTGCAGGTTTTTACTACTCACATTAGTTTGAATAGTATAACCTAATCAAAATATAATTGTGGGAATATAAATATACATATATATACAGTAGAAACTCTATAAATTAATACTCGATAAATTAATAAACTCCATAAACTAATAAATTTTACCAGTTCCGAGTCGGGCCAATGCAAAATATAACACAAATCGATAAGATAATTAGATAATAAATATTATAAAACTTATATGTATATATAAGGTCCCAATAATTTCATAAATTAATATTTGGTATAAAATATTTTATACATACACATTTAAGGTATATTTATATATGATTTTAGCGTTGTTTGTTCTTTTATTAAGGCTGAAATCTCTTTATAACTCAATCATTATTAGATGTAATAAACACAAACAAAAAGAAGTAAAATCATTTAAGGAAAATATAGTGTAATAAAAAATAAAAAAATTCAAGTAAACAAAAATTTAAATGATTATGGAAATTTTTATTTTTTGGTAAATTAATAACTCTCTAAATTAATAAAATATTATAGTCCCAACATTATTAATTTATAGAGTTTCTACTGTATATAGATATAGCTTATTTTTTGTCGACGATTATGGCTTCTGTAAGCAGTTCGACAAAATAAGCAGTTCTGTAAGCGTAAAGTACGCAGGCTTCAGCTCAAAGTCATTCTTCTGGAAAGCAGGAGGACGAATCGCAGCCCTGTTAGCATAGAACTCGTCAGACCTGTTGTACTCTCCCAGAGTACGCCCACGCGCAACTGGCTCTTGGCGCTGTACAACCGCTGCTCAGCCTGCTCCTCAATCACAGCTCCATGGTCGTCTACTCTCTGACCTTGAGCATTTCTCCTCAAACCCTCTTGGTCATGAAGAAACCCATCGTCACCTCTGATAAGAACAATTGGATTAACCATTCTGGCTGGCTTTTTCGTTGCCCGGTTGGCTCGCTCTAAAGCTCCTAACTCTTGATTCTTGTTGCTTCTGGTCTTGCGATTAGACATGCACCTGAAACACACAAAAACAAAAGAAAACGAAAGTAAGTAAAGAAAAATTAAAACTTAGACAAAATTCTAAAGCCAAAAATCGAGTGGTGAAATCAATTCTCCGGCAACGACGCCAAAATTTGATATGCTCAAATTTACCCTGAGCTACTCTCTCAAATTAAGAGATCGTCGTAGTACTTAGGGGTCGAATCCACAGGGAATCGAATCACACAAACAACTAATGAATTCAAATTATACTAAGTAAATATGTGTTAAAATTAAGACAATAGTAAAACAAGGCAAGCAGATTATGATTTAGGTTCTAGTGATCAATGAAACAAAAGAGTTAGGCATTGGGTAATTCTCAGGAATGAATCGAAATCAAGGATAAAAGACTGTTAGGATTTTATTAAACACTGTTCTAGAACTCAAACACAAGTGTAAAACCAATCAACTTTCGTTGCAGAGATTATCTATGACTAAATCCCTAAATTCCAAATTTCTTTGCAAATGTAGTGAATAAAGACAAGCATTAAGTTCAAGTTCGATTGTTCACAAAATTACTAAGCCGAATTTCTTTGCGAATAGATAATTTTGCTCATCTAAGATTAGTTCAGGTTGTTAATAATACTTTCGCATCTATTAAAGCAACCTAGAGTTTCCAATTTCAGTTGATCAATCCTAAAATCAGAGTTAAAGCAATCTAGATGAAGAACATATAGATAAATCCCAACAGAGTTTTAATCCTAACAATTTTTCATTAAACCCTTGAATCCCCAAAACCTAACAAGCAAACTATTCAGACATGGTGATTGAAACAAACATCATAGATGAATAGAATTGCATAGAAAGATAGAGAAAGAGATACAAAGGGTTCGAAATCGATGGATGTCAAGCACAGACTTGTCTCCCTAAAAGCTCTCCAAATCTCTCTCTCTTTAAGTCTTAATAGAAAACCAGATATATACATGAAAATCTAAAGAAAAACTATATATAGAGTCTTAAAATCGGATTGGGCTTCTTCTGCAAACTTCTGGGTTTTTTGGGCAAAAGAAGAAAATCTTCGATATTGACGTGCGTCGATCGACGCAAAGTGGATGCGTCGATCGACGCAAAGTGGATGCGTCGGTCGACGCAATCTCATAGCTCGGTTTCACGGACATGTTTGCGTCGATCGACGCCACTGGTCTGCGTCGGTCGACGCAGGCTCCAAATCTTGACTCCGACTTGATCATTTCGGCACTTCTTTCCTTGATGCTCCAAAATGCTCCAAAAGCTCCATTATGCTCCAATCGTCCCTTAAACTATAAAGACTCCAAAAGACTCGAAAAATACCAAAAAAACTCTATAAAATGGATTTATATCATGGCCAAAAACAGGTAAAAACCATGATATATCAATATAGATATAGCTTTTTTTTTGTCGACGATTATGGCTATATTGATATATCTATACTTATAAAAGAGAAGTCACTTTGCTTATGTGTCCCAATGCGATTTTAGAGATTTCGTGAAATTACTATTATACTACCTTCCGTATTATCTTAATCAATTCGATTTGAATTTTTAATGGGCTTGTATGAAATATTTAACTAAGATATCTTAATCAATCAAACAAAAATTTAAGGGTTAAACCCAATTTTTACGTGGTCCATGAGCCAAAGTCGGTTTACTAAAAAACTCTAGCGATTGATCCTAAAGTTTGACTTTTTTATATATATAAAAACTTCGATGTTGATTAGCAGCGGCAATTTTTACTTGATTTTTGATTATTAGTTTATTTGTCTTGCAGATTTTTTATTGTAATACTAGCTATTTCGTTTCTCTATTTTTCGTTAATAGTTGTGCTATTGTATATGTTCTCTCTTCTTTTTTGTTTTTATCTTTCTCTGTTTAACTAGGGACTTAGATCTACTCCTTTTATTTTTCTTGCTATTGTAACGATTATGCTTTCATTTGATTTACCAGAATATGGCTCTTTCTACAAGGTAATCATCTTCTTCTTCTAACTTTTGTTTTAAAAGTTTTGTTATATATATTTCATACCATTTTGATTGTGCTTTTTTGACCTTTTTTTTTCTTCAGATTTCATCATCGTCTATATTGAGGTATGATCTTCTTTGTGTGTTTGGTTTGGTTTTCGGGTTGATTATTGTTTCGTCGTTCTTTGTTATGATGCAATATTTTATTTTTCTGGTTTGATTCGTTTGGTTTTTTCTATTTTTTATGAAGACTCTAGATTTCTTGAATGTTCATATTTTTTGTGAGGATGTTGTTATTCTTTTCGTTGTTTATTAAATTTTATTCTGACATGATCTTTGTGTTAATCGATATCAATGTAAGTATTATTTGTCATTTTTTCTTTTGGTTTTTGTATTATTCTATTCCTCTAAGCGGCATAGAAATAATTTATTTCTATATATACATTTCCGTATATATATATATAGTTAGATAAATCAGTTAATATATTGATTGATTTGATCTTCATGACATAGCTACCAAATTGATTTGATCTCCATGATATAACATTTGGAAAGATTTTCAATGATTTGGTTTACGGTCTTTTATGATGATATCTAAAAATTTGCTTCAATTCTAATAGTTTTTAATATTGGTACCAGGCAAGATCCGCGCCTGCGCGGGAATGAACTTCTCGAGAAAGTATACTGCTATAATGTTCATGAGAGAAGACTGTGAGTCCTCGTGCTTATACCAAAGATGATCCAAATATGTTATGTTTTGAAAGCATATTTTAGAGAATGATATTTGTGAAATCATATTTCAGAGGATGATCCATTGGATAATAGAATAAATTCAGGACACCATTGAAAAAAAAAAAGTCTATTATGTTTTCATAGAAACCGGAGGTAAGACACCATAAAGCTAAAGATTCTGAAAGATTTATTTGAAAACAACATTTGTTGTATGTGTAATCGCCTTTCCGTCTTTGTCGGTGGTAAGAATCTTTATACCTTTTATTGACACCATGTTTGAAGATCATGGTTTGTTTGCTATTTATAAAATGGATGAGAAGCGAAGAGGGGTAGAGTCCCTAGAAAAAATAGTAGGGTTGGAACTCTTTTCCTAACAAAATATACTTTTGAGGGAGTATCTCATTGTTGTCTTCTTCTATGAAATATTTCCTTCTTATTCTTGTGTTAGTTTCCTTTTTCTTCTTTCTCTGCCCTGAAGTAGACGATAACCATAACCTCTTGTATTTCTCAATCGCCTTGAGAATTTTAAGCCATTGTTTTACATTTTTTTTATTACGTATGATGGATCAATTATAATGACACTCTTGTTTACAAATATAGTTTTCGTGCCTTCTTCTTCAAGAGTGTCAAATATTGTTTTTGCGCCTCTTTCTTCAAGAGTATCAAATATTGATTTTGCGTCTCCTTCTCCTCGTACTTCTTATCTTCCTACTCGTCCTTCTCCTCCTCCTCCTTGTACTTCGTCTTCTGATTCTCCTCTTTCTCCTCCTCCTTCTCCTTCTCCTTCTCCTTCTCCTTCTCCTTCCTAGGAATTAGGATTCCTAAAGACACTTTTGAGGAATTATCTTCTTCTACGAAGTGTTACCTCATCATTCTTGTGTTCGTCTTTCATTTCTTCCTATCTCTCTTGGTTTTTTGAGTATTTATTAGAAAATGACACATATCTTCGTCTTTAACTCGGTTAATACCTTTTACATGTCACGTTGCCCGTATTTGTTTTAAGTATCCCTTCACCATCAATTTTTTTATTAGGCTTGCTAAAATTATACTTCCGGAAAGAGATTATTAAAATCATTAAAATCCCCATTCAAAAAATAATATACATACAATGAGACTATTTTTTGTTTGTGTTTTTCTTTCATCAACTTTTTTTTAAGACATTGTCAAGCTAAAAGAGTATTCATGGTGCTAGGGATTTGGATATGATAACTCTTTAAAATCTGGATTTAAGTCTTTTCCTAAGTATTGTTTGCGTGCGTGCAGATATTTGTGAGGGAGTACCCCACTACTGTTTTCTTCTATTAAATGTTATCTCCTTATTTTTATGTCTTTTTCTCTTCCATCTACCTCCCCCCAAGATCCTCTTCTTCTTTTCCACACCCTTATATATTTATAGAAGAAATACATTTACCATGGAGTCTTTAACTCGTCCTTTATTGTATGTATAAAAATAAAAATAATGCGAAAAAAGGATATACACACAATGAGACCATTTTTTTTTTCTCGAAAAATATCAAACCATAAAATCGATTTTTTTTTTCAAAAATCTTAGCTTTGTAATAATTTATCAATGCCAAGACTACAAAGCATAAGCTCAGATCCACATACCCACAAAATTTGATACTTAAAGACAATAAACATTAAAAAAAATACCATTAAAACTTTAATGTTCTTAAAATATCATTAAAAGATTTCAAGTGAGCAAAAGATATTAATAATTAGAGTCTAAAGTGAGAACCAAATAGTAGAAGCCCCCTTAACCTGTGGATTGACAAATAGTTCATTAATACTTCTACACCAGCATGTATGAGATTCGCGTCCCAGAAAAATGCAAATTAGTAAAGGCAAAAATTATAGAAGATTTTCAGCGTGGTGCAAGGAGAGTCGTTCGGAGCGGTCATGCATGTCAAAGATAAAATTATCTGTTGTATAATAGTCAGTATAATTGTTCTCATAATTTGTGATAATTCAAAAATCTAGACGATTATAAAATAAAAGCGAGAACCAAATATATTTGAAAACAATTTGTTTATATTAGGAATATTTGTTACATTAGAAATATATTTTTATATAATTTCCATTCTCTAAAAATAATTAAACTTCCTATTTATCTTTTAAAAATTTTATTTATGCATTGTACCAATTATTTCATGATGAGCTTAGTGGTTATCGAGTTTCTTTCATTCTCTTCTCCATAAATATCATGAATGAAAGTAACTGACCAGTATATGATTATAGAAAAAGAGTTGATTATTAACTCAAACTCTACACCAACATCATTTTTATGATCTGAGTGGTTACCGATTTTTCTCTATGAAGAAGCAAACAATAGAAGAGACAACACGAATACCATAACAAAATAAATATATAAACATATGGATAAATCTTGTTCTTACGAAAACAAATATTATATGCATGGTGATTTATTCTTGATTACAACTTGAGTAAGAATTAACTCATAAATTAACGTAATGTAAAAAACTATAACAATACAATATAACGTAATATGTTAATATATGCCACAACTTCACATGAATGAGATATTGGCTTGAACAGATTAAAGAAAACCTCAGTTGTGGTCTCTTCTTCATCATTAATCTTCGTTCGTACATTTTGCTTCTTCTTTAATGATACTTTTTCTTAGCCTCTTCTTACTTAATTCTATGGACAAATATCTTCTTTGAAATAAAATCTCGTTATACAGTTGTCTTTTAGTCGTTTTTATCGTCTTCAGAATTGAGATGTTAAAACACTCGTGAAGTTCCATGTTCATAAACTATAGACCAACAAAAAAGGAAACAAACTATATACCAAGGATCCTTTACCAAAAGAAGAGAAGTATAAGGAGAGAAGTATAAAGAAAATGTATTCTTAATGGTGTCTCAGACATATCATGGTTATTGAGAAGGAGATTATCCTGCTCTTTCTCACGCCAATCTAATCTCAAGAAAAAATGAAAGTTCTTCCATTTTCTCAAACAAATCGTTGAATTTTATACTCTTAAATGTAGTAATGATAATTAGAAGCAATTGCCTTAAAGTAAAACATATCTATTTAGCTTTTGGTTAAGCTTATGGTTAAGCATATACCTCAATAAAAATAACTAAGGACTCTACGATCCGCTTCAATGGCTTCTCCTCTTATTCTGACTTCAACTCTTGATCATCATCTTCTTCACGGCGCAAGCGATCCATCGTTGCTCAGCTATCTTCGCCCCATCGTGTCTCATGTTCTAACTTCAATCCGTCAGCTTTAGCCGACACTCGGTCTTGGACCAAGCTCGTTGATCGGTCAGCGTATATCTCTCCTAAGATAAAAACAGCATATATCTCCCCTAAGATAAAAACACAATCGACGGAGCCCGCGTCGTCAAGTAAGGAGGAACTTTTCATACGTCCGTGCCAACTACATTTCCTTAGTACCAATCTTGCTCGCTACGTCTCTCATTTCCTTTACGTTTTCCGTCCTGCGAATCAGTCGTTGCTTTGCTCCAACTATTTTTTTGGAGGAAGATTTTGTTTTTTAAACACTTCATGGATAGTTTTAAACAAAACTAAACGAAAACACAATATGCTCTTTATCATAACAGAGCAAAGACAAAAGCTCCATACACCAAACCAAGTTTTAAAAACACGCTCCATATACCAAACCAAGTTTTAAAAACACAAGCTCCACGATTTGAACCAATAAGCATGACACCTTTATTTGTTTTCGATGCTTCTCAACTAACCTTCCATTTGTAAGTCTTTCCTTAGATGTGAGGGATGAGAACGAAAGACAGGCCACGCCGAAGATCGGCAACAGTGTTGGAGTCACCAAAATTGAAAAGAGAGAACACAGAGGGGAGATTTGAGATAGAAAGAATTAAAACCTAATTTTATTTTGAACAGAGACCTATTATGAGAAATTTAGGATGAATGACATATCTTGGTTCAGAGGTCTCACGAAATAAATTAAGGTGAGAGTGAGTAGTTAATTCCGGTGGTTTTCTGCTCATCTACTTCCACCCTCCCGCCGTATTCAATTCTCTTTCTCTCTCTCCTTAAAAACCCTAATTTCCTCTCCTCATTTCTTCACCCAGAAACCATGGAGATTTGTACTTACTTCAAGTCCCAACCCATCTGGCTCCTCTTTCTCTTCACTCTCGGCTCTATCTCCATCTTCAAATTCATCTTCACTCTCCTCAGATCTTTCTACATCTACTTCCTCCAACCCGCCAAGAATCTCCGCCGATACGGATCCTGGGTACTCATCACCGGACCCACCGACGGAATCGGTAAGGCTTTCGCCTTTCAGTTAGCCCAGAATGTTGAAATAAGTTTGAAACACAAGCAAACCTAATGAGTTTAGGATTAGTATTAGTATTTAGGAGTTATCTAAATACTATGAGAAATAAGGAAATTATTCTTTTTAGAGAAAAAGGAAATTGTGTTTAGAAGTTCCTTATAAAATGAGTTGTCAATTTGTGACATCCTTTGAGAGAGAGAGATTAGCGTGAGAGAGAGAGCTTTAGGTTTTTGAGTTATTTTTCCTAAAGTAATAAGAGAGTTCTTATTGAGATTGTGTGTGCAAATCTTTCTTTCTGGTTTTAGAAAATATCATTAAGCATATCACTAAATTATAGGATATCAAAGACTGTTTCGATGTGATAACATGCATGCTCAATCGAACGAACAACTATTCTTTAATGGGATGTGCATGCATTCCTTTATCAATTATTCTAAACACGACGTGGTTACCATATATATGGGATGTGCAAGTTGTTGTGATAAATAGAGAACCGTTTATATAGTTTTTCATTATACATCTTCTGATGCTTTAATTTATGCAATCATTATAATCTTTGACATACCAAATTTTATTATACAAAAACTCTTTTTAAGTTTTTGTTTGATATTGACTTCTCTTTGATGCTTTGTCAATTTCTATCAAATCGATTTTTATTCATCGTTTTATCTTTTTCCAAACTTCTATATGGTAAGTTTCTCCACCATTTAAAATACTCACTCACTAAAATATTATTAAATATACTTTTAGCCAAACTTACCCACCATTGAGGAGAGGATGCTCTAACAAAATCATAAAATGACCCGAAAGTATTACATATACATGAATGAGTGAGTTATACGTTTTATACAAAAAAAGTAACACTGTCTCTCACTATTTCCAGCCATGTCTTAGCTCCTCTGTTTTCTCTTCACATTTTTCTTTTTCTTCTTTGCCACCACAAAAACATGAAGGAGCTTCAGCGGCGAAAGCACTCACTTGTTGCCTTTTCCAAAACTTATGGAGCTATAGTTGAAGCTTGGAATATCACAATGGTTATATCTTCTCAAGAAGTAGCTAAAGAGGCACTTACAACATATGACCAGCTCAAACATTTAACGATCCGGTTCGAGCCATTGATCACAATAAACATCCCTTTGTCTGGATTCCTCCGTCTGTTCGTTGAAGGTAATAACTGTGTAAGATCAATATTTGTGTATGAAATCATTCGTATAACCAATAAACATTAAACCAAACTTTAATCAGGTTAAAATGATTTTGTTATATCCAAGAAATCAAAATTTTAACATGTAACTAAACCGAAATGAGCAAGATGTCTCTACATAAGTAAATAACGAAACAAAACACACACTACTCGATATATACTTCAATACCAATTTTTAATGTCGATATTCTGCTTTCAAAAGCAGAAAAACCTAAACAAAAATTCGAGTTTAACAGTACTTTAAAAAATTAATAAGTATGCACATAAGTTCTATTTGCATGAATCTTCAAGTTTATGAGGAAAGCAATAATGAAAAATTTTATATCACACCAGAAGCTAGACAATATTCAATCTTTAAGAATGAGAAAGGTGGAGGAATTTATACGCTTATTACGGCAACTTTAGGCATACATAACTGACATATCGGGTTGTCGTTTACCAAGATTGAGCAAGATGATAGAAAAGCCAGTCCCCAGTACTATACGACATCCATAATAACAAAGAAATTCCTCAAAGGAATAAAAGAGAAATGACTTGCTAGAACATTTGAGCCAAGTATATAACATATCTGCACACTAATATGTATAGCGAATGTATATCCAATGGCATATTAAATAGATGAGACCTTTTCGGGAATCCAGCTACTGAAGATGAAAATGACTTCCAACAAATATAGGATCAACGTCCCAACGATTGGCAAGAGGTGCAAAAAATAAACCACAAGGCACATATCATGAACTATTGTTTATAAGTTCTTGAAAATCGCAGATGATGCGTGAGAGATCAAAAACTCACCGGGACACTTTAGCTTAGCCTATCAGCTAATTGAGTTTCCTTTTCCAGTGACTTGCTGACGGCGGGAGCAAAAACCTATGCGATGTCAATCTAAACCAAAAGAGATTTTAGAAGGATTGGACAATACAAACCAGTCTTTAAGACGTAAATATCAGATCAAACGTCGATAACTTACCAATACATCAACATCATCATATTTCTAAACTTCAGTAGGTGGCTTTGGAGTTACAACAATGATCAAGGAATCTACACACAACCAAAAAAATTCTAAGACTCATTCAAGACACACATAGGCAGAATATGTACTTTCGTCCTTGACTATAGATCAAGGTCCATCTTCCTAAGAATATAAGAAGAGAAGAATTACACGACAATATGACAATAATAATTAACAACAGGAATATATGATGCTAGCTAGCAGGTCTTGAAGATGAGAACAAAAACATGGAGTTTTCCACATCTAGATTAGAATGAATACCAACGAATTGGTTGAATGATTCGTTAAGATTTTTTACATGAATTTTTTAACGAATTGGTCATTTTCTACACATCTAGATTAGGGCGCGGGATATGTTTATTTCCTGAGTCATGGACGGCCTCAAATCTTTGAGAGGAACTATTGAGGGTGATTTTTTCTTGAGGAAAGACATGTTTTCAATAATCAATGACTTAGTTGAAGTTAAAAATATATAACCTTTAGGTGGGTATATATAGGGCGTAGATAATTTATATATATATATAAGTAATTAGGATATATACATTACGATTAATACGGATCACATAATATAAGATTTCCTAAATTCTATGTAAGTCGGTTATAACATATATAATTATAACAGAAAATTGACATTTTCATACATTTATTATATTAAAGAATCCGGATATTCCGAGTAAATCAAGATGAATAAGAAAATATAAAATTTCCCAAACAATTTATAAGTCGGTTATACAATAATTAATTAGACTGAGAAATAAACTATTAGTATATTGAAAATAAACTATAATCGACGTAAGATTTTGCAATCTTCAACCAGATGCTCAACTTCTTATGGTGTCGATGCATATGAATATGTTGAGTCTTTAGGAATTTTTTTTTGTTGTTCTCTTTTCTAGGTCTCTGTGGTTGGTTAAAAATGATTTCTCATGTGAATGTTAACCATAAAACAAATGATTTCAAGTCTTACTCCTATAATCAAGGATGACTTATTCATCTAAAGAAAAACTTCAAACATAAAACAGAGTAAACAGAGTAGTTGTCCGATTTTTTTGGACTTTATTCTTCATATTATGGGTTTAAAAGAGTTAAAAGACCTGGTCAATGGGAATTCGGACATGAAGATTTTGTGAGAGATCAACCTCAGCTTTTGAAGAAGATGATGTTTAAAGCTTTGTCTGAGAGGCTTGAGAAAGCTGGAGCTAAATGTAAAGCAAAGAAAGAAAGAGTCAAAAGTAGAGTATCTCTTGCAAAATTTAAAGATTTGATCTTCTTGTCTTTATGTAATAATGAGATTTGAGATTTTTCAGAAACAATTTATGTTTTGTATAATCAATTTAAGTATGTTTGATATATGGTTTTCAGTTGTATGTATTGTCGAATAGAAATCATTTTCAACGTAGACAATGGATTTCTATATATAAAAAACATAAAAAATCTAGTTTTAACACATAAAAACCAGATCAGAATCAATTAGCCTATCAAAATCGATGAAGCAGATTCAATAAGCATAATGAAAATCAATTTAGCAGAATCAAAAGCAAAACCGTAATGTAAATCGATGAAGCAAGCAGAAGCAGAACCTAGAACAAAAGGCAAAAGGGATTTGTCAAGATAAGGATAACGAAAATCGATTTAGCAACTCTAAAACCAAAACAAAAGCCTAATTTGCGGATCAAATCAATAACACTAATTTTCGGAACAAATCAAGCAAAAAGGCATTTCACCATCAATGACCGTAGTTAGCGGCTAAAAAATTCAGAATCATACCTTCCAATGATTTTGCCGCAACTACGAATCGGAGAAGACAGTATTTTTTTCCGTACCCAAACCCTAAGAGAGAACAATTTTACAATTACAACTCGAGAACGATGAATTGAAAACACAACCCTCGATGAATAAACTCAGATTATATAACAGACATATTGTTCCATAAACAGCATATTTTATTACTAATGGGCTAAACTTCTCCTTTCGATTTGGGCATTGGGTTTTTTATGCTGTAATTTAAACATAATGGATCCGAACGGCAGCCCAACAAATTTTTTTTTTTTAAAACACAGTGGTAGTTTCGTAATTAAGTGACGATGGCATAAGCTGTAAATATGTATTTTTCGCGAAGGATACCTCTGTAATCAACCACTCTCAAACTCACTCTGGAGCCGCCACATAGAATTTCGCACTTCATATATAATTATATAGATATGTTCAGTTTTATGTCTAAGTTATTTTAAAAGAATTCATGCAGACAGATGCATATTTAGTTTTCTTTTTTTGATATCATCTACTTTTGAGTATGTTTCTAATTCTTTTGTTTATGTTTTTGTGCTGTTTTGTTCGTATGATGAAGCCTATGTTTCGTAGAGGTATGGCTGGTATTACTTGACTAAGGAGGTAATTACATATTAGGGTTTCTATTTTTGTAGTGACTATTGCTGAAACTATTATTTATATCCACAAACAGATAGTGTTTCTCACTGGAGTCGCAAAAGGAGGCACGATTCACATGCCCTACACGGTATAAAGCATTTTTTGGTTTCTTTTTTGCCATAAAAATACTCTTTATCAATTTGGAAAGACATGTTTGCGTTACTAACACCTTGCGCGGTACTTAAATTGACATAAATTTCGTAGGAAAAATTTACATGCACTTTCTCATTTTGTTTGTTTGTCTAGAATGATGATGGAGCCATTAGCACAAACCAAACTAATGGTCATTGTTTTAATCCATATATGAATCGATTTTCTATGATTCATTATTTATGTTCGAAACATATGTGTAATTGCAAAGAGGACAAAGATGAAGATGAGTACAAGATTTAGTGATGGAAAAAGTCTTGATCTGTGATCTCGATGATTATTGATAAATTTTTCTGCGTTTTTTTCTTTCGTTGATTCTGATAATTTTTTTTCTCGAAAGGTTTTGTAACGCCTGTGAACCAAAATATGTATTTTAGGTTGGTGCGTCGATCGACATAGTGTGTGTGTCGATCGACACACGTGGTTGGACTAGCGAGGAGTCGGGTTCTGGGTGTTGCGTCGATCGACACAAGTGATTTGCGTCGATCGATGCAAGTTGATATCGAACCGACAAGTTCGGTTCTTGATCGCTTGGTTTGGCGTCCGGTTTAGGGAACCCTAGGCCATGATATAAAAACGCATGGTGACGTTTTGCAGCCGATTTTGGAGAGGAAAAGAAGAGGATTTTGTAGGTTGTGAGAGAGAAAAAGAGATTGTTGCTTTGAAAACAGTTCTGTCCGATCTTAGAAGGGGAGACGAACGGCTGGGAAGATCGGATTGGATTGGAGCGAAACTTCTAGGGTAAGTTCTCCACTCTCGTAGCTAGCATTGGGCGAAATCAGTTTGTCATTTAGATTAGTATTCCGAGAGTTATCATCGTTTTACTAAGAGATGTTTTTGCAGTTTTGGGTCTGCGATCAGTCCATTTCGTTGGAGGATTCTCGTCGAACCAGAAGGACTTAGGAGACGATCCGCCTATCTGTGAAAAGTTCTCTCTGTCTAGTTTTCAGAACAGGTTTTCAATCCTGTTTCTGATATAATCTCCGTTCTCTGGGTTCTTTAGATGTCAACGTGTCGTTCATGTTTTTTGAGACTGGAATTTCCTGTTTCCAGTTCCGAGCAACGAATTTGTGGGCTTCTGTAAGGACCCAGAAGACGATCTAGTATCAATGGAAAGCCCCAAGTCTCAGCTTTCCAGAGCCACAAAGTTCGGTTTAATCTGAAATTTGAAACGTGTGTTATAACCATTTTTCCTAAGGTGAGTGCGTGACCATGGTTTATCTGGGTAAAGGAATTGATGGAATATGATTATTTGCTGTTGTATGGATCAGATTCTGTGTGTTTTATTGATGGATTCGTGCAAGAGATCGATGAATCGCTTTGGATGCGAGCCATGAGAGGATAGGCTCGATCCTCACGATCTGCAACGATGAGTCGATCGACACAATTGCTTTGCGTCGATCGACACAAGTGCGTCGTGTTGCTCGACACCAGGGTGGTGTGTCAATCAACGCAATTGATGCACTAGTGGTTGTGTTGATCGACGCAAATCTTCTGGACTGATTCATGTTGCTTGTTCATGCATGTATTGTTGTTTGCTCATCCTGGTATTGTATCTTTTGCTTATGCCTGTGTGTATAACCAAGTAGAAGGGATAATCGTCTCACTGAGTATCTGTGATAATACTCACGCATCTCATTTTGCCATGTGATGTAGGTAAAGAGAAAATATGATCGTGGAATTGTGGTCGGGAAAAGAGGATGATCTAGCAGCTCGATTGTTTGCCAGCTATTATGTTAGAATGGCTAGGTTGTTGGATTGTCGTTAGATTGGAATGGTTTAGTGTGGAATTGATTGGATATTGTTGCACTTGTCTGAACTATTGGTCTTGGTTATTGGATATTGAAATGATTGGTTTATTGTTTTAACTGGTTTTGTTCTGCTGTCTTAATATGATTGAATTGATTGGATTGTTGAGAGTTAACAATTATGGAAATGCTAATTCGAATCCAATGTTAATAAAATAAAATAAACGGGTTGGGTTATTTCAGTTTGGTATCAGAGCCAGGTTGGTTCAAGGGCGGGAGAACGTAGTTCATTAAGTGGAGTAGTCAATCGCGTGTTGAATTAATTGATTATGTAAGTTAGTCAATTGATTGTTGTGTGGGTTTGGAGTCCTAGATCATCTTCTCCGAGCCTTCAATGAGATTCCACGGTATGTGTTGTTTGACCTTTTTGTTTCTATGTACTTAGTCTGTTGTGGTTAGTGCAATATGCGATGGGTGCGGGCAAGGACTGGTGATTGAGTCTGTCGACGCGAGTGTGGCCCATGAGACCACGCAGGAGCATGTAGTAGAGTCACAGACGCTTCAAGAGTCTGTGGACGTAGGCACTACGAGTGTCAGTTTGAGTAATGGTGGGCCTAGTGGGGGTCTGAGTGTGGCCAGCGGTGCGGCAGGCCCAGGTAGGGGTGCCGGTGCGGGTGTTGCCTAGGATCATGAGGATCATTTGGCGGATCTGCTATAGTTGATTCTGGAGTGGTTACCAGGTAGGATGCCGGCTCAGGATCATGCTCCCGATGTATAGCCAGGTGTAGCTGGTGGTCAGCCAGGTGTGGCTGGTGGTAAGCCAGGTGTGGCTGGTGAGCAGATGCAGAGGATTGTCACCGGGTTTTTCTCGAACGGTGCCAAGCCTGAGGAGGCGAATTTGTGGAGGAGCAGATTGGAGCGTAATTTTCAATCTCTTAGGTGTCTAGAGGGATACCGGGTGGACTTGGCAGTTCACTACTTGGATGGTGATGCACATCTCTGGTGGCGAGGTGTGTTGACTAGGAGGGCTCAGGCCGGGATGGCCTGGGAGGATTTCTTGGCTGAGTTCAACGCCAAGTACTTTCTGCAGGAGGCGGTGGATCGCTTGGAGTTACAATTCTTGGAGTTGGCTCAGGGTGGCCGGTCTGTCCGGGAGTTCGATGAGGAGTTCGGTCGGCTTCTGGTTCATGCCGGTAGAGATATGGAGGGCGAGCAGGCCTAGGTGAAGAGGTTCACGCGTGGACTTCGACCAGATCTGAGGACTCGCTGCAGGGCGAGTAAGTACGCCATGAGGGCGAAGTTAGTTGAGACCGCTGCTGCGATTGAGGAGGATTTGAGGGCTGAGCAGGCTATGGTGGCTAGTCCGCCGTTTTAGCAGCAGAGGAGGCCGCAGCAGCAGATGGGTCCGAGCAAGGGCGGTAAGCCTGCGCAAGGACAGAACAAGAAGTGGGAGAGCACTTCGGGGCCGAGTAAGAGAGGGCAGAGTGGTTAGGGTGGTTAAGGGTACTACGGGTGTGGGAGCACGGATCATCGGGTGGCGAGCTGTTCGAAGAGGAGCGGGCCTCGGGTGTGCTACCATTGTGGAGAGTCAGGGCATATCAAGCCCAAGTGCCCTAAGTTGCAGCAGATGGTGGTGGCGGTTGTGCAACCGTTGCAGCAGATTGCAGCAGATGTGCAGCCGTTGCTGCAGATCGTAGCACCACGTGTAATGACCCTGCCTAGAGATCAAAACAGTTATAGAAAATGATCGAGCCAAGACCTAGTTGACGGAAGAAAAAAACCATCAAGCATGACGGGATTTTAAGCACAAGGTGGCCCGTAGCACGAGGTGGCATGATTTTTCAAACTTGATATTTTTACAAAAATGTAAAAGTTTGCGGAAGCACGAAACAGCTGCTCGGGAATGACGTTCTTGGAATCAACAAAGCATGACAAATCTCGTAAGCACGAGGTGTCGCGATCTTGTGTGACGAGTCATTGGAAACACGACAAATCCACAAGCACAACAAATCCGCAAGCACGACAAAACCGTAAGCATGTGGTATCGCAATCTTGTGTGACGAGTCAACGGAAGCACGACAAATCCACAAGCACCACAAGTCGGAAGCACGAGGAACCCGTAAGTACGAGGTGTCGCAATCGTACGCGATGAGTCATCAACAAGCACGACAAATCCCGGAAGCTGTTGGATGAAAATTTCCCTATAAATAGGACCTAAGTAGCTCCCATTTTATGCATAAAAACCGTTCCAAACCTCTGACAAAATCAGTCTAGAAAATCTAAATCTTTGTCCGTGATCATGATCCAGCTAGGCCGTTGTCTTGAGCCATCGAGTAGGAGTAGGAATAGCCAAAAGTCTAGCCTCAGTTCTGTCCGTTTTCGTGAAGGAAGTAGTACGTGGAACCAAAGAACCAGATCCGGTCTAGAGCCTAAGTCCGAATCTAAGCCTTAACCGTTCAGAATAAGATGAGTCTTGGTGATGTTTGTCGTGTGCTAGATGAGTAGAGCACACGTTGCTTGTTTATTCTTATGCTTTATAGTCGTAGAGGTTCTTGCTAGAATTTTAGGAATTTGGGTAAGTATCTTTGATTGTTTGTGCATGAGTTATGGGATGATTGTGTTTGTACTTACCGCTAACCTTTGTGGATGCAGGATTTCAAGAAGAAGCTGATTCGTGTGTGATCTGTGTAGATACATCCGGGTCAAAGGTAAATTTTATGTTGTGTGTGAGGTTAGGCGTTACAAGTGATCAAGAGGATCATGTAACGTTCTAACAATTATATAGAGCGGTTGACACTTCCAGATATCACTAGTCACGGAGGAACAGGATTGCAGCCTAGGGCCGTGACTACCGATTGTAATACCCGGATGAACGGGATTGTAGCCTAGGGCCGTGGTATTACAGAGCCGGATCACTGGTCTTTTAGCTTTAGTGGTTAGGGCCATGTGAGGTAAAAGGGACAATGGAAGGAAGTTGTCAATTTGCGGTTTAGGTTTGGTTACACGAGAAAGGACTTCAGTGTGGAAGGTCCTTAATTATATTATGTTTGATTTCTCTATTCCGCATGTGCATTCTCTGATTGTTTGTGTGATTGCTTGTTGATTGTTATTTTGGGTTTTGGGTTGGGAAATATATTTATTGTCTGTTAGAGGGAGCCTTGGCTCACTGAGTAATTAGTACTCATGACTCCAATTTGTTTTACCGGTAAGCCTTTAGAGGGAACCACTAATGGGCGTACGGAACAATTGGACTACCAGAAGTAGGTTTTTATATGTGTTTTGTAAAGCTATGTTAGTGATATGTTTTTACGACTCTTTTGGGCTTTAGGCTTGGCCAAATTTAAAATTGTAAAGTTGTTGCAAATATATAAAAGTATGTTTTATGAAATTGTGGTTGTTGATCTGATATTAGTCTTGTCTAGACTAACACAACTCGAGATCATGGAACGGGTTGCAAAGCCTTAGGCCATGGTCAAGAGGTAAAGATACCTTAGACAGGTTGGTTCGGGGAACTAGATTGGTTCTAGTGACCTCTATCGGCTGGCAACGGGAATCTATTGTGGCGTCCTAGTCAGCAATGATCTGGGGAGTTACACCGTGGGTGTTCACTTTGGTGGAGGCGGGAGGCTCTAGCGCCAGGCCGATCACAGGTAAATTTTAGAACTTGACTTTTAGATTCTGGTATGGTGAATTGTCTGTTTTGGAATTGTGTATCTGTGATAGAATATTTGGGTTTCTTAGGCACATGGAGTTTGTGCAGGGACCTTAGTAGTATGCGGGTGTGAGTCTCATGTGTTATTTGATTCTGGAGCGACGAAATACTTCATTACTCCGGAGTGTGCAGGGAGCAGCGGGATCTACAGTGTTTCTTTTGAGCAGCTGAGAGTAGTTAGAGTGGCTGGAGAGAAGTTGTTAGGTACTTTCGAGCGGGTTCGTGGTATGGACATTCTGGTGGCGGGAGAGTTGATGCCAGCAGATCTGATCATTAGTCCGGTGGAGTTGTACGTACGATGTCATTCTTGGGATGACCTAGCTAGATCGGTACATAGTCCATTTGGAATGTCATCGAGGACGAGTCATGTTTGAGCGAGAGGTAGGGAGGCTGGTTTATCAGGGGGTGAGACCGACTTCCGGGAGTCTCGTGATTTCGGCGATTCGGGCTGAGCAGCTGATTGAGAAGGACTGTGAGGCATATTTGGCGATGATTATGATGCCAGAGTCTGTTGGAGAGGTTGCAGTGGATGATATTCGAGTGGTTCAGGAATTCCAGGATGTTTTTTAGTCGTTGCAAGGATTACAGCCATCTCGGTCTGATCCTTTCACGATTGAGTTGGAGCATGGGACGACTCCGATATCTAAGGTTCCTTACCATATGGCTCCAGCAGAGATGGCAGAGTTGAAGAAGCAGCTGGATGATCTGTTGGGTAAGGGTTTCATTCGACCGAGTAGTTCACCGTGGGGAGCGCCGGTGTTGTTTGTGGAGAAGAAGGATGGGAGTTTCCGGTTGTGCATTGATTACCGGAGACTTAACCGAGTCACTGTGAAGAACAGGTATCCTCTATCGCAGATTGATGAGTTGTTGGATCAATTGCGAGGGGCTACTTAGTTCTCCAAGATAGATTTGACTTCGGGTTACCATCAGATTCCTATCAATGAGGCCGATGTTCGGAAGATGGCTTTCAGGACGAGGTATGGGCATTATGAGTTTGTGGTGATGCCTTTCGGGTTGACGAATGCACCAGCAGCGTTCATGAGGTTGATGAATGAGGTGTTCCAGGAGTACTTGGATGAGTTTGTGATCATCTTTATCGATGATATTCTGGTGTATTCGAGGAGTCTTGAGGAGCATGAGGTTCATCTGAGGAAGGTTTTGGAGAAGTTGCGGGAGCAGAAGCTGTATGCTAAGCTGAGCAAGTGTAGTTTCTAGCAGCGTGAGATGGGATTTCTTGGCCATGTGGAATCTGCAGAGGGAGTTTATGTGGATCCGGCTAAGATTGAGACTATCAAAGGGTGGCCTAGACCGAGGAATGCGACGGAGATCAGGAGTTTTCTCTGTTTAGCGGGTTATAATCGGAGGTTCATCAAGGGTTTTACGAGTATGGCACAGGCGATGACGAAATTGACGGGGAAGGATGTTCCTTTTGTGTGGTCTTCAGCTTGCGAGGAGAGTTTCAGAAAACTGAAGGGAATACTGACTAGTACACCAGTGTTGGTGTTGCCAGATCTGGGCTAGCCTTACGTGGTGTATACGGATGCATCTAGTGTTGGTCTGGATTGTGTTCTGATGCAGCAGGGTAAGGTAATTACGTCTGCTTCGAGGCAGTTGAGGAAATATGAGTGCAACTACCCTACCCATGACTTGGAGTTTGTTGCTGTGATTTTCGCTCTAAAGATTTGGCGATCTTTTCTTTATGGCGGGAAAGTGCAGGTATTCACAGGCCATAAGAGTCTGAAGTATTTCTTCACTCAGCCGGAGCTGAACCAGAGACAGAGGCGCTGGATGGAGTTGGAGGCAGATTATGATCTGGAGATTGGGTACCATCCGGGTAAGGCTATTCTGGTTGTAGATGCATTGAGTCGGAAGAGGGTTACTTCTGCTCAGGAGCGAGATATGGAGGAGTTAGTGAGCGAGATTAACACCTTGGGATTGTGTGTTATTTCATAGGAGCCGTTGGGATTAGACGCAGCTAATCAGGCGGATTTGATGCTTCTAAGGTTGCGGGTTCATACTATGAGGTCTTGGCGAATGAGTCGATACTTGTGAATGGGCGGGTTTGTGTACCCAAGGATGAGGAGCTGAGGCAGGAGATTCTGAGAGAGGCTCATTCGAGCATTTTGTCGATTCATCCGGGGGCGACTAAGATGTACCGGGATCTGAGGCGGTATTATCACTAGGTCGGGATAAAGAAAGATGTGGCTAACTGGGTTGCAGCATGCAACGTGTGTCAGCTGGTGAAGGCTGAGCATCAGGTTCCGAGTGGTTTGTTGCAGAGTTTGCCTATTCTAGAGTGGAAGTGGGACATGATTACCATGGACTTTGTGACAGGGTTGCTGGTGTCACGGACCTATGATGCTATTTGGGTGATTGTGGATCGTCTAACTAAGTCAGCACATTTTCTTGCCATCAAAAAGACTGATGGAATGGCAGTTTTGGTTAAGAAGTATATGCATGAGATTGTGAGGCTGCACGGTGTGCTAGCGAGTATTGTGTCAGACAGGGATCCGAGATTTGCTTCTGAGTTTTGGGGAGCATTTCAGGCTGAGATGGGCACTAAGGTGCATATGAGTACATTATATCATCCGCATAGAGATGGGCAGTCGGAGAGGACGATTCAGACTCTTGAAGATTTACTGAGGATGTGGGTGCTGGATTACGGTGGTCATTGGGTAGATCACTTGAACATGGTTGAGTTTGTGTATAACAACAGTTACCAGGCGAGTATTGGGATGGCTCCATACGAGGCTATATATGGAAGGCCGTGTCGTACACCATTAAGTTGGACTCAAGTGGGGGATAGGAGCATGTTTGGTACAGATTTTGTTCAGGAGACGACGGAGAAGATCCGTGTCTTGAGGTTGAACATGAAGAAGGCTCAGGATCGACAGAAGAGTTATGCTGATAATAGGAAGAAGGAGCTGGAGTTTTAGCTGGGAGATCTGGTGTATCTCAAGGCAACGATGTTGAGGGGTTTCAACAGATCCATTTCAGAGAATAAGCTAGGTCCGAGGTTTATGGGTCCGTTCAAGGTTGTGGAACGGGTTGGACCAGTAGCTTATCGATTGGAGTTACCTCAGAGTATGAAGGCTTTTCATAAAGTCTTCTATGTTTCGATGCTGCGGAAGTGTCTGCATGAGTCTGAGGAGGTGTTGGCTAGGATCCCGGAGGATCTTCAGCCCAACATGACGTTGGAGGCGAGACCTGTGAGGATTCTCGAGAAGAGAGTCAAGGTCCTACGCCGGAAGAGGATACCGTTGGTGAGAGTCGTGTGGGACTGCGACGGTGTCAAGGAAGAAATTTGGGAACCGGAAGCAAAGATGAAAGCAAAGTTCTCGAAGTAGTTCGAGAAGCAAGCGGTTGCTTGAGTTGTTTTTCTTTTCTGGTTTTCAGTTTGTGATAGCATGTGGCTATGTTTGATGTAGTTTCCGTTTAGTGTGTAACGATTATACATTTTGATGATTTAAAAAGATGGGGATTTCTTATTAAATGTGTTTATAAGATGTGAGTTCTTATATTTTATGATTGGTGGGTCATGTGTGTATGTGAGGCTAGAAATGGAAGTTCTATGTGAGTTAGAGCTTGTCTATGTTCTAGGTGTATCTAGGAATGGAGGTTCTATGGGAGTTAGGACTTGTCTATTCTCTAGATGGTGTTGGAAAATAGAGGTCTTATGTGAGTTAGGATTTTCTAGGGAGAGTCTGGAAAAGAAGTTTTATGTGAGTTAGAACTGTCTTTTCCAGGAACTCTGTGGAAACACCCATGGTGGTTGGGTTGTTTCGGATGACCTAGTGATTGGTCATGGAGGTGATGACATTCCAGGTGAGGGGATGTCATGAGGACCACGAGAAGTGATTCTGGTCGACAGGTACTTATGAGGCACGTTACAGAAGGTGCACCAGGGAACAAGTGAGGTTTCCTGGGTATACTTGAGGGGACAGGTGAGGTTCTCTTCAGGGAACAAGTGAGGTTTCCTGCATATATCTCGAGGGGATAGGTGAGGTTCTCTGCAGGGGACAATTAAGGTCTCCTACAAGCCAATAGCTTGACGGACTGTGTGTCCCAAGAGTGAAAGGGGCATGGAGCATACCGATAGCCTGATGGACGGCAGTCCTGAAGGTGGGAAGGGTATGTTATACACCGTGATCTCCAGGGTGACGACCCTAGGAGTGTTAGGGGTGTATATGTATATGGGTATGAGCATAGCGTCTGTGATGTGATTATGAGTATGAGACTGGATGAGCTACGGGAATCAGGAAGGATCTCAGGTGGTGTTGGCCAGGTAGGGTTAGGAGTGTTGATGTGATTATAAGTATGTGATTGGATGAGCTTCGGGGAACGGGAAGAATCTCGTGTGGTGTTGGCCGGGTAGGTCAGGAGTGTTGATGTGATTGGTGTCTAGTCTAGGGATTTTACTTGCGTTTGGGAACCTCGGTTCAGATGACCCTGGTAATTTATGTAGCGTCTTGGTCGTGCATGTTCTTGTTTGATTGTTGCACGATCAATTGGTTCAACTCTGCGTCTACGGTTGGTCGGGCATGTTCTTGTTTGATTGTTGTGCGATCAATCGGGCAGGCCTGATCTGGACCAGAAAACGTTGCATTCTGGTGTGCTTTCAGGTGAAGCTGGTCGGATTTTGGACGGGAGTGTTAGCCTTAGCAGGGATGGTATTGTGTGATTCGAGGTCGAATCCGTGTTAGTGGGGGAGAATTGTAACGCCCGTGAACCAAAATATGTATTTTTGGTTGGTACGTCGATCAACACAGTGTGTATGTGTCGATCGACACACGTGGTTGAACTCGCGAAGAGTCAGATCTGGGTGTTGCGTCAATCGACACAAGTGATTTGCGTCGATCGACGCAAATTGATATCAAACCGACAAGTTCGGTTCTTGATCGCTTGGTTTGGCGTCCGGTTTAGGGAACCCTATGGCATGATATAAAAACGCATGGAGACGTTTTATAGCCGATTTTGGAGAGAAAAATGAGAGGATTTCGTAGGTTGTGAGAGAGAAGAAAAGATTGTTGTTTTGAAAACGTTATCTCCGATTTTAGAAGGGGAGACGAACGGCTGGGAAGATCGGATCGAATTGGAGCGAAACTTCTAGGGTAAGTTCTCCACTCTCGAGGGCGAAATCGGTTTGTAATTTGGATTAGTATTTCGAAAGTTATCGTCATTTTACTAAGAGATGTTTCTGCAGTTTTGGGTCTGCGATCAGTCCATTTCGAGGGAGGATTCTCGTCGAACCAGAAGGACTTAGGAGACGATCCACCTATCTGTGGAAAGTTCTCTCTGTCTAGTTTTCAGAACATGTTTTCGATCCTGTTTCTAATGTAATCTCCGTTGTCTGTGTTCTTTAGATATCAACGTGTCGTTCATGTTTTCTGAGACTAGAATTTCCTGTTTCCAGTTCCGAGTAACGAACTTGCGGGCTGTTTTTTCGTCGTTCTATAAGGACCGAGAAGAAGATCTAGGTATCATTGGAAAGCCCCGAGTCTTAGCTTTCTAGAGCCACTGAGTTCGGTTTAATCTGAAATTTGAAACGCGTGTTATAACCATTTTTCCTAAGGTGAGTGCATGACCATAGTTTATTTGGGTAAAGGAATTGATGGAATATGATTGTTTGCTGTTGTTTAGATTGGATTCTGTGTGTTTTGTTGATGGATTCGTGCAGGAGATCGATGTATCGCTTTGGATTCGAGCCATGAGAGGATAGGCTCGATCCTCACGATCTGCAGTGACGCGTCGATCGACACAAGTGCGGCATGTCGATCGACACCAGGGTGGTGTCGATCAACGCAGTTGCAGTGCATCGATCGACACCTAGTGGTTGTGTCGATCGACGGAAATCTTCTGGACTGATTCTAACTCAACATGCTAAATTCTCACTCAACAACAATTTAGTGGAAATCATAACAGAACATTCAATTCCAATGATCAATCCGATAACCAATAAACCAATAACTAATCCAACAATCAAGTTATCGAACCAGCAACCTAGCGGTTCTCAATAATAACAGAAATCACCAAAACGAGACTCTAGATCATCTCCTCTTCCTTGCCCTGATTCCACGATCACATATTTTCTTTACCTGCATCACATAGTTATTAGAGATGCGTGAGTATTATCACAAATACTCAGTGAGACGGTCATCCCGTCTACAGGTTATACCAACAGGCATAAGAATCAATAAAAATACTAGGGTGAACACACAACATGCAAAGCGCGAACAAACACATAAGTCGGCGTCGAACAGACATGCGTCGATCGACACATCCACTAGGTGTCGATCGATGCATCAACTAGTGTGTCGATCGATGCACTGTCTCGTGTGTCGATCGATGCATAGCAACTACGTCAATTAACGCAACTTCACAGATGCCAGGATCGAACCTATCCTCTCATGGATCGTTCCTGGATCAAATTGCATCAATCCCTGCACGCAATCAACACAAAATCCTCACAGAAACATAACAGGAAACGCATTCCATCACAGGAAACGCATTCAATCAACCTTTACCCAGATAAACCTACGATCACGCACTCACCTGATTTCGGGAAAGGAAAACTACGAAGAACACTACGAAATTAGACCCAACCACCTCTGATCTCCTTCTCCCAAATCCAAAAATCACTAGCAAGGATCTTCCCTCGCTCTAACAGCTACTAACAAGACAATCACAAGCCTATAGGATGAAGAACAAAGAGGAAATCAACAATGATCCCTTTTCTTCTCAATCCTCTCACTTTCTCTCTGCTTTCTTATGATTTTGCCAACTCTCCCAGAAACGCGTCTCCCACGCTTATATTCGTAGCCCTAGGGTTCCCTTGATGTGATCGTGGGAAGCTTGGAGCATGGAGGTTCGGGACAAGGCAAAATGGAGCAGCTCATAGCCGAGCACAAGGAGGAACAGTTCGTTGCCGAGCATGAAGAGGAGCAGCTCGAGGCCAAGCACGAAGAGGAGTAGCTCGTTGCCGAGCTCAAAGCAGGACAGCTCGTTGCCGCAGAGGTTCGTGACAGCGCAAAGGCACTGGAAGTTTCGAATGGACCAATGACGAGATCGCGAACAAGGCAGCTCAACCAAGCTATTGCCGAGCTCCTATCATCACTTAGCGGCCAACTTCCTTTGGTTCATCAAACCACATTGGTTTTGATCCGAGCCGAAGAAGGGTAATGATGAGAGGTATGTGGACTTGTACTCTTTTTTCCTTCGCGTGGTTTTTCCCCATTGGGTTTTCCCGCAAGGTTTTTAATGAGGCAAGGACACATACTTTACCTTACCACGTCATTACCCTTAGGCCATTTCTTTCTTCTCTTTGTGGCCGAAGCCTTAGTCATTTTTTGGCCCATTTTGTTTTCGGCCCATTTTATAATTTTGTGTGTTGTTTTTGGCGATCAAACTACCTCATTTATTAGGGGCTTTGCATGTAAAGGGAGCCTATGCTTCCTCCCCTATATATACTCTATTCGATCATCAATAAAAATCATCAAACATTTTTTATTCTAAAACTTTTACAACTTGTTTGATCCGAAGAGTGCGTAATATCTCTTCAACTCTTACACGTCTTAGTGCGTAATATCTAAATTGTGTTCGAGCCTTATAGTCCAAGAGATCTCTCATATCTCTCGGAAGTAACATCGATCCATTACTAGAATAGGTTCATCTTCACCTTCAAACCATCCTTCATTCGTTCATCCTTCATTTTCCGCATATCTAAACCATTCGAAGTGTTCGTGGGGCGTTGATCTGTACTAGGATCATATCAAGTGGTATCAGAGCCACTTCAAATCAGGTTTTATCATTCTATTATCGACTGTTCATCTTCTGCGATTTTCCAGAATTTAGATCTATTTTTAAAACATTTTCATAAATCGCTCGATTGTTCAAAAATTGCAAAATCAGTTGATTTGGAAACTGGAACGAGTGTACTTAAGTTTAAAAATAATTTTTGAATTTTTGAACCAGATTTGATAATTATTTTGAACAGATCTAGTTACTGTGTCGAAACTGCCGAATTCATTTGTTAGATCTAGTTCAATTTTGATTTATCAAAGGACTTGTTACTCGTTAGTATTGTGTTATGGCAGGTACCGATGCTAGCTCCGATGATGAGTCATCCTCTACAAAATCCCAAAAGAAGCTTGTGGAGATGATCGAAGCCACCGTCACAAGGATCCTTACGGAACAACTTGCGGCTCTTCGTCTACCTCAACCGGAGCCGGTCCAAGATCCTATTCCACCACAAGAGAGACCACATCAAGAGATAGGAGAAGAGGAAGGGGCGACCCGTGCTTACTATAGTTATTCGTCTACGCGTGGAAGCCAACGGAACCGACGGCGCGAACGAGTCCAAAACGCCCCGAGAGATCTCCTTGGCGGCCTCAAACTTTCTATCCCTTCTTTTCATGGGACTAATAATCCCGATGCTTATTTAGAATGGGAAAAGAAAATTGAACTCATTTTTATTTGTAGGGACTATACGGAAGACGTAAAGATTAAAGTCGCGGTTACCGAGTTCTATGACTATGCGCTTAGTTGGTGGGATCAACTAGTAACGACTCGAAGGCGAGCCGGTGAGATTCCCGTATAAACTTGGGGACAATTGAAGGCGATCATGAGGAAGCGATTCGTGCCGACCTATTACCATCGCGAGCTTCATCAAAGGTTGCGAAACTTGTCACAAGGGTTTAGGAGCGTTGAAGAGTATTACAAAGAAATGGAGACTTTGCTGTTGCGAGCCGACATACGGGAGGATCGGGAAACTCTCATGTCTCGGTTCATGGGAGGTCTTAACCGTGAGATACAAGACCGCCTAGAGATGCAACACTATTTGGAGATTGAGGAGATGTTCCATATGGCTGTAATGATCGAGCAACAACTCAAAAGGAGAGGCTCACGGTCTAGCTACGGATCACCTAAGCCCGGCCTTACTTCAGGAAAACCAAGCTATTCTAAGGACGAGAAGCTCGGCTTTCACAAAGACTTCAAGCTGTTCAATAAGCCGAAGTCCGAAGACATCGACCTCAAGGGTAAGGTAAGGGAAAACCTGAGGACTCGTGACATTAAGTGTTTCAAGTGCCAAGGACTAGGACACTATGCGAGTGATTGTGTCAACAAGAGAATTATGGTACTTCGGGACAATGGAAATGTTGAGTCCGAGGATGAAAAATTGGATGTTGAGTCGGAGGAAGAAGAAATTGAGACCGCCATCCGAGGAGAGCTCTTGGTAGCTCGACGGTCTTTGAGCGTTCTAACTAAGCCCGAGGAGCAAGTGCAACGTGAAAACCTTTTCCATTCAAGATGCCTCGTCCACGACAAGGTATATAGTCTAATTATTGATGGTGGTAGTTGTACTAACGTGGCAAGCAGGATTATGGTGGAAAAGTTGGGATTGAAGACACTTAAGCATCCTAAGCCGTACTCGCTCCAATGGCTCAACAATTCCGGAGAAATGACCATCAACGAGCAACTCAAGGTCCCGTTCTCAATAAGCAAGTACAAGGACAAGGTCGTTTGTGATGTTTTACCAATGGACGCAAGCCATGTGTTACTTGGCCGACCGTGGCAATCGGACCGAAGGGTGCTACACGATGGTTTTACCAACCGCTACACGTTTGAGCACCAAGGTCGTAAAACAACGCTTGGGCCTATGAGTCCGCAAGAGGTGTATGAAGACCAGCTCGTCATGAGGAAGAACGCCGCCAAACCGGTTGTTCCGGTAAAGAGTAAGCCAAAAGAAAGCGGTAAAAACAGTTTACTCTTTGTTTTTAAGGAATCGCTAGCTTGTACTACTAACCCCGAGCCGGTGTTGCCGAGCAAGATTAAGAATGTTTTGCAGGATTATAGTGACGTCTTTCCGGAGGAAAATCCCATAGGTTTGCCACCTATTCAGGGAATCGAACAACAAATTGATTTTGTGCCCGGATCGGCCCTTCCCAACCGACCCGCGTATAGAACCAATCCGGTAGATACTAAGGAATTGGAGAAGCAAGTCAACGAGCTCATGGAAAAAGGACATATTCGCGAGAGCATGAGTCCGTGTGCCGTTCCGGTCTTACTCGTGCCAAAGAAGGATGGGTCGTGGCGCATGTGTGTTGATTGCCGAGCCATCAACAACATTACGGTTAAATATCGCCATCCTATCCCTCGTTTAGATGACATGTTAGATGAGTTGCATGGGTCTTGCATTTTCTCTAAGATAGATTTGAAAAGTGAATATCACCAAATCCGGATGAAGGAAGGTGATGAATGGAAAACTGCATTTAAAACGAAACAAGGGCTTTACGAGTGGTTAGTCATGCCGTTTGGGTTAACCAACGCACCTAGAACATTCTTGCGATTAATGAATCATGTTTTAAGGAAGCATATAGGAGTATTTGTGGTAGTTTATTTTGATGACATCCTTGTTTATAGCAAAAATCTAGATGATCATGTCATTCACCTTCGGCTTGTCTTGGATTTACTTAGAAAGAAAAAATTTTATGCCAACTTTAAGAAATGCACTTTTTGCACGGATAATCTTGTGTTTCTAGGTTTTGTTGTAAGTGCAGATGGCATTAAGGTCGACGAAGAGAAAGTGAAAGCAATCCAAGAATGGCCGAGCCCGAAGAATGTAAGCGAGTTGAGGAGTTTCCACGGCCCAGGTTTTTACCGAAGGTTCGTTAAGGACTTTAGCACAATTGCTGCCCCACTCACGGAAATCATCAAGAAGGACGTCGGATTCAAGTGAGAGCTCGCCCAAGAAGAGGCTTTCCAAGCCTTGAAAGAGAAGCTCACTCATTCTCCCGTTTTAATTCTTCCTAATTTTATGAAAACTTTTGAGATTGAATGTGATGCTTCGGGAATAGGTATCGGTGCTGTTTTGATGCAGGACATGAAGCCTATTACGTTCTTTAGTGAAAAGCTCGGAGGCGCCATGCTTAATTACCCGACCTATGATAAGGAGATGTACGCGTTAGTTCGGGCGTTGCAAACGTGGCAGCACTACCTATGGCCGAAAGAGTTCATAATTCACACCGACCACGAGTCATTGAAGCATCTCAAGGGTCAACAAAAGCTCAACAAACGTCATGCCCGGTGGGTCAAATTTATTGAAACTTTCCCATATGTAATCAAGTACAAAAAAGGTAAGGATAATGTTGTAGCCGACGCATTATCCCGGAGGTACGTTCTTCTTAACTCTTTGGACGCAAGGTTACTTGGTTTCGAATATATCAAAGAGTTATATGCCGAAGATTTAGATTTTGGAACCATTTTTAAGTCTTGTGAGAAATTCGCTTTTGGAAAATATTATAGACTTGATGGTTATTTATTTTATGGAAACCGGCTTTGTGTACCTCAGTCTTCTTTGCAAGAATGATTTTTAAGGCAAGCTCATGGCGGAGGACTAATGGGACATTTTGGAGTGGCCAAAACTTACAAAGTCATGCAAGAACATTTCCATTGGCCGAACATGAAAAGGGATGTCCTTAGACTTTGCGAACGTTGTGTTACTTGTAAACAAGCTAAGTCTAAACTCCAACCGAACGGTTTGTATACTCCTTTACCCATTCCGTCGCATCCGTGGGTTGATTTGTCTATGGATTTTGTCGTAGGTTTGCCTAGGACTAAAAATAGAAAGAATTCTATTTTCGTGGTTGTTGATAGGTTTTCGAAAATGGCGCATTTCATACCATGTCATAAAACCGACGATGCATCGCATATAGCCGATTTATTCTTTAGGAAAATTGTTCGTTTGCATGGCATGCCTAAGACCATTGTTTCGGATAGGGACACTAAATTTCTTAGTTACTTTTGGAAAACATTGTGGTCTAAGTTAGGAACTAAGTTGTTGTTTTCCACCACTTGTCACCCGCAAACCGATGGACAAACCGAGGTCGTTAATAGAACTTTGTCTACACTTTTACGAACTTTGATTAAAAAGAACCTTAAAACTTGGGAAGAATGTTTGCCTCATGTAGAATTTGCTTATAATCATGCCATTCATTCCGCTACTAAGTTTTCCCCTTTTCAAGTTGTTTACGGTTTCAATCCTATTTCGCCTTTGGATCTAATCCATTTGCCTTTGAGTGAAAGACTTAGCCAAGACGGCAAAAAGAGGGCCGAGTTAGTGAAACAGGTGACGAGAAAACTAAGGCGAATATTGAAGCTCGGACCAGGCAGTACGCAAAACAAGCAAACAAAGGCCGAAAGGAGGTCGTTTTCAAGGAAGGCGACCTAGTTTGGCTCTACCTTAGAAAGGAACAATTCCCGGAGGAAAGAAAATCTAAGCTTATACCGAGGATCGACGGACCATTCCAAGTGATCAAGCGGATCAACAACAATTCCTACCAGCTCGATCTTCAAGGTAAGTACAAAGTAAGTAATTCCTTTAATGTTTGCGACCTTCTCCCTTACTTTGCAGGTGAAGCGGATTTGAGGTCAAATCCTTTTCAAGTGGAAGAGGATGATGTGATCGTGGGAAGCTTGGAGCATAGAGGTTCGGGACAAGGCAAAATGGAGCAGCTCGTTGCCGAGCATGAAGAGGAGCAGCTCGAGGTCGAGCACGAAGAGGAGCAGCTCGTTGCCGAGCTCGAAGCAGGACAGCTCGTTGCCGCAGAGGTTCGTGACAGCGCAAAGGCACTGGAAGTTCCGAGTGGACCAATGACGAGATCGCGAACAAGGCAGCTCAACCAAGCTATTGCCGAGCTCCTGTCATCACTTAGCGGCCAACTTCCTTTGGTTCATCAAACCACATTGGTTTTGATCCGAGCCGAAGAAGGGTAATGATGAGAGGTATGTGGACTTGTACTCTTTTTTCCTTCGCGTGGTTTTTCCTATTGGGTTTTCCCGCAAGGTTTTTAATGAGGCAAGAACACATACTTTACCTTACCTAGTCATTACACTTAGGCCATTTCTTTCTTCTCTTTGTGGCCGAAGCCTTAGTCATTTTTTGGCCCATTTTGTTTTCGGCGATCAAACTACCTCATTTATTAGGGGCTTTGCATGTAAAGGGAGCCTATGCTTCCTCCCCTATATATACTCTATTCGATCATCAATAAAAATCATCAAACATTTTTTATTCTAAAACTTTTACAACTTGTTTGATCCGAAGAGTGCGTAATATCTCTTCAACTCTTACACGTCTTAGTGCGTAATATCTAAGTTGTGTTCGAGCCTTGTAGTCCAAGAGATCTCTCATATCTCTCGGATGTACACATCGATCCATTACTAGAATAGGTTTGTAACGCCCGTGATCCATAAAGTAAATTTTTGGATGGGTGTCGATCGACACAAGGTTAGTGTGTAGATCGACACGGTTGTTTTGACTCAAGAGGAGTCGAGCAGAGAGGGCTGTGTCGATCGACACAGATGGTGTGTATCGATCGACATGGATTTTTGATTGCCGTCAGTTTGACGTATTGATTGGTCATGCGTCGATCGACACAAGTTGTGTATGTCGATCGACACAGTGTCAGCTGGTCTGGCTATATAAGTCGAACAACAGATTTTTGGGGAGAAAAATGAGATTAAAAGAGAGATTTGGGGGATTTGTGTTGTTTTCCTTTCGATTTCTCGATCTTTGAGGCTTGTGTTTGGATTGGTGAAGCTGTGGGATCGTGGTGGATCCGGGATTCACGAAGGAGGAAGGAGATTTTCGGATTTAGTGGATCCGTTCTTCATGTTCTTGAGCGTTCTTGAGCATTTTTGATCCAATTTTCTTTCCGAATCAAGGTGAGTGCGTGACCATAGGCTTATCTGGGTAAAGAAATTGATAGGATGCGATTGTGTGTTGTTTGGGTCGATTCTCGTATGGATTTTTGGTGGATTTTTGTGCAGAAAGTCGGTTTGGTGAGTTTCTGGGTTTGCGTCGATCGACACAGCTGCTGTGTGTCGATCGACACGGGTTTTTGATAGTGTCGCCGGGTGTGTCGATCGACACAAGGAGGTTGTGTCGATCGACACGGGTTTTTTATTACCGTCAGTTTGACATATTGAATGTGTTGTTCTCGTTTGGTTGTTGTGTGATGCATTATTGTTTGTTCATCCTGGTATTGTATCTTTTGCTTATGCCTGTGTGTATAGCCTGTAGATGGGATGACCGTCTCACTGGGTATTTATGATAATACTCACGCATCTCTTATAACCTTGTGATGCAGGTAAAGACAGTCAGTGATCGTGGAATCATGGCCGGGACGAGGGGAATGATCTAGTGGCTCGTTTACGTGTAATAAGTTAGAATTGCTAGGGTGTTAGCAATTTCAGAACTATGTGTATTACCGAATTGAACTATAATTAATAAGTATGGGCTTGTTAAACGATAATTGTAATTGATTGTTGAATCTTTGTTTCCGCGCTGTTTGTTTATTGGACCGTTGAGGATTATTATTTATGATAATAGTAATCCGGGTCAAAAAAAATTTTATTTGACGGGTTTGGTCGTCACAGTTTTGGTATCAGAGCCCTAGCGGTTCTAGGACTAGCTAGTTAATTGATTATGTGCGTTAGTCAATTGATTGTTGTGTGGGTATGGAGTCCTAGATTATCACTTCCGAGCCTTCAGTGAGATTCCACGGTATGTGTTTTGTGATTTCTGTTTTCTAGTACTTAGCATTCTGTGGTTGAGTGCAGAGTGATGACTAGGGGGACTAGAGGCAGAGGTCGCGGGGGCCGTAGAGGTCGTGGTAGTCGTGCTGGGCGTGGGCGGGGACTTGGGAGTGAGTCTGCTGCCACGGGGTGTCCCAGGAGACTACACAGGAGCGGGTAGCTGACTCGCAGGCGTTTCAGGAGGGGTCCGTGGGTGTGACAGCTATGGGTTCCAGTGTGAGAGCTGGAGGGGCTGGTGCGGGTCCTGATGTAGCTGGCGGTGCGGTGGGCCCTGGTGGGGGTGCTGCCGTAGGCGTTGTCCCGGATCGAGATGATCGTCTGGCGGGTCTACTACAGATGATTCTGGAGAGGTTACCAGGAGGGGTGCAGCCGGGTATGGCTGGGGTGCAGCCGGGTATGGCTGGGGTGCAGCCGGGTTTGGCTGGGGTTGAGGAGCTTCCATCTTATCTGCGGATGATGGAGCAGATGCAGCGGATTGGTACTGCATTTTTCTCGGGCGGTGCTAAGCCTGAGGAGGCTGATGGGTAGCGGATGAGGTTAGAGCGTAACTTTCGCTCCATCAGGTGTCTAGAGGGATACAGAGTGGATCTGGCAGTACATTACCTAGAGGGTGATGCGCATCTCTGGTGGAGAGGTGTTGAGGCCAGGAGGGTACAGGCCGAGATGGTCTGGGAGGATTTCTTGGCGGAGTTCAACGCCAAGTATTTCCCGCAGGAGGCGGTGGACCGTTTGGAGTCTAGGTTTCTGGACCTAACTCAGGGATATCGGTCAGTGAGGGAGTTCGATGCGGAGTTCAGTCGACTTCTGGTACATGCAGGGAGAGGCATGGAGGGCGAGGATGCCCAGGTTAGGAGGTTCTTGCGAGGACTTCGTCCAGATTTGAGGATTCGCTACAGGGCGAGTAGGTTCGCCACGAGGGCGGAACTGGTTGAGATGGCTGCTGCGATCGAGGAGGATCTCGGGGAGCAGGTTGTGGTGGTTAGCCCACCAGTGCAGCAGCAGCAGCCGAGGAGATCTCAATAGCAGATGAGTTCAGGCAGGGGCGGCAAGCCTGCTCAAGGACAGAAGAGGAAGTGGGAGAGCACTTCAGGGGCCAGTCAGGGCGGTTCGGGATGCTTCGGGTGTGGGAGCATGTCCCATCGTGTGGCAAGCTGTCCGAGGAGGACCGGGACCAGGACTCGAGATGTGCGGGTCGGGGTTCAGGATACGCGGGTGTGTTATCACTGCAGAGAGACGGGGCATATTAAGCCCAAGTGTCCGAAGCTGCAGCAGTTGGCGGTGGCCGTAGTGCAGCCATTGGCAGTGCAGCCGTTGTCTCAGATTGCAGCAGCACCGCGGGTGTTCACGTCTGCAGAGGTGGGTGGATCTAGCACCAGACTTATCACAGGTATTTCCGGACTTGACTTTTTTAAATTCGTGGTTGTATGAGTTTTTGTCTGTTGGGAAATTGTGAGTCTGTGCTAGAATGGTAGGGTTCTGATGCACATGGGATTGTGCAAGGACCTTAGTTGTGGGCGGGTATGAGTCCCACGTGTTGTTTGATTCGGGAGCTACGAATAGCTTTATTACGCCGGAGTGTGCGGAGAGCAAAGGAATCCAGAGTGATTCCGGGGATCAGACGGGAGTAGTCAAGGTTGCTGGTGGTAGGACGTTGGCTACTTTCGGGCGGGCTCGTGGTGTGGATGTTCTGGTGGCGGGAGAGTTGATGCCAGCAGATCTGATCATCAGTCCGGTGGAGCTGTACGATGTTATCCTGGGTATGGATTGGTTGGATCGTTACAGGGTCCATCTGGATTGTCACCGTGGGCGAGTTGTGTTTGAACGAGAGGCGGGGAGGTTGGTTTATCAGGGTGTGAGACCGACTTCCGGGAGTCTCGTGATTTCCATGATACAGGCCGAGCAGTTGCTTCTCAAGGGCTGCGAGGCGTATCTGGTGATGATAGTGATGCCTGAGTCTGTTCGAGGGGTTGCAGTTGAGGATATTCGAGTTGTTCGGGATTTCCAGGATGTGTTCCAATCGTTGGAGGGATTACCGCCATCACGGTCGGATCTGTTTGTTATTGAGTTGGAACCCGGGACTACTCCGATATCTAAGGCACCTTACCGTATGGCTCCAGCAGAGATGGCAGAGCTGAAGAAGCAGTTGGATGATTTGTTGGATAAGGGTTTTATTCGGCCTAGTGTTTCACCGTGGGGAGCGCCGGTGTTGTTTGTGAAGAAAAAGGATGGTAGTTTCCGGTTGTGCATCGATTATCGAGGACTTAACCGAGTCACCGTGAAGAACAGGTACCCTCTGCCGCGCATTGATGAGTTGTTGGATCAGTTGCAAGGGGCTACCTGGTTCTCCAAGATCGACTTGGCTTCGGGATACCATCAGATTCCGATGGAGGAGGCAGATGTGAGGAAGACTGCTTTCAGGACGAGGTATGGGCATTTTGAGTTCGTGGTGATGCCTTTTGGTTTGACGAATGCACCAGCAGTGTTCATGCGGTTGATGAATGGGGTATTCCAGGAGTATCTGGATGTGTTTGTGATCATCTTTATCGATGATATTTTGGTGTATTCGAAGAGTCCTGAGGAGCATGAGTTGCATCTGAGAGTAGTTTTGGGGAAGCTGCGGGAGCAGAAGCTATTTGCGAAGTTGAGCAAGTGCAGTTTCTGGCAGAGGGAGATGAGTTTTCTTGGCCATGTGGTGTCTGCAGAGGGAGTTTCCGTAGATCCGGCTAAGATTGAGGCTATCAGAGGGTGGCCTAAACCGAGGAATGCCACTGAGATCAGGAGTTTTCTTGGGTTGGCAGGTTATTATCGGAGATTCATCGCGGGATTTGCAAGTTTGGCTAAGTCGATGACCAAGTTGACAGGGAAGGATGTTCCTTTTGTGTGGTCTTCTGCGTGCGAGGAGAGTTTTAGCAAGCTGAAGGAGATGTTGACATGTACACCTGTGTTGGCGTTACCCGAGCCAGGGGAGCCTTACGTGGTGTATACTGATGCTTCGGGTGTTGGTCTGGGTTGTGTCCTAATGCAGCAGGGAAAGGTTATTGCATATGCTTCGAGGCAGTTGAGGAAGCATGAGTGCAACTACCCTACCCATGATTTGGAGTTGGCTACGGTAATCTTCGCTCTAAAGATTTGGAGATCTTACCTTTATGGCGGAAAGGTTCAGGTGTTCACAGACCATAAGAGTTTGAAGTATTTCTTCACTCAGCCGGAGCTGAACCAGAGACAGAGGCGCTGGATAGAGTTGGTAGCGGATTACGATTTGGAGATCGGATACCATCCGGGTAAGGCTAATCTGGTTGCAGATGCGTTGAGTCGGATGAGGGTTGCTTCAGCTCAGGAGCGTGATATGGAAGCTCTGGTGAGCGAGATTAGTACGTTGAGGTTGTGTGTGATCTTACAGGAGCCGTTGGGGTTAGAGGTAGCTAACCAAGCAGATTTGCTGAGTCGTATTCGAGCAGCTCAGGAGTTGGATCCGATGTTGATTGATGCTGCTAGGGTTGCAGGTTCAGAGTATATGGCTCGGCAAATGGGCGATACTGGTGAACGGACGGGTTTGTGTATCCAAGGATGAGGATCTGAGGCAAAAGATCTTGCATGAGGCTCATGCGAGCATGTTATCGATTCACCCGGGGGCGACCAAGATGTATCGTGATCTGAAGCGGTGTTATCACTGGGTCGGGATGAAGAGGGATGTAGCTAATTGGGTTGCAGCGTGCAACATGTGTCAGCTGGTGAAGGCTGAGTATCAGGTTCCGAGTGCTATGTTGCAGAGTTTGCCCATTCCGGAGTGGAAGTGGGATATGATTACCATGGACTTCGTGACGGGGTTGCCGTTGTCACGGACGTATGATGCGATCTGGGTGATTGTGGATCGTCTGACCAAGTCAGCACATTTTTTTGCCATCAAAAAGACCGATGGGACGGTGGTGTTGGCTAAGAAGTATGTGCGTGAGATAGTGAGGCTGCACGGGGTGCCAGCGAGTATTGTGTCAGACAGGGATCCAAGGTTTAGGTCTGAGTTCTGGAGGGCATTTCAGGCAGAGATGGGCACTAAGGTGCACATGAGCACGGCTTATCATCCTCAGACAGATGGGCAGTCGGAGAGGTCTATTCAGACCTTAGAGGACCTGTTGAGGATGTGCGTGCTGGATTATGGTGGTCATTGGGCGGATCATCTGAACCTGGTTGAGTTTGCGTACAACAACTCATACCAGACGAGTATTGGGATGGCTCCATATGAGGCTCTGTATGGGAGGCCGTGTAAGACACCATTGTGCTGGACTCAAGTGGGGGAGAGGAGCATGTTTGGTGCGGATTTTGTTCAGGAGACGACGGAGAAGATCCGTGTCTTGAGGCTGAACATGAGAGAGGCTCAGGATCGGCAGAAGAGTTATGCTGATAAGAGACGGAAAGAGCTGGACTTTGAGCTGGGAGATCTGGTGTATCTCAAGGCAGTGATTGATATGCTCAAATTTAACCCTGAGCTACTCTCTCAAATTAAGAGATCCTCGTAGTACTTAGGGATCGAATCCACAGGGAATCAATTTACACAATCAATTTAAGTATTCAAATTATGCTAAGCAAGGAATATGTTATGAAAAGCGAATAATAAAAACGAGCAAAAGATAGCGATTTTGGTTGTTATGTAATTCAAAAAGACAAAAGCTAGGCGATGGGTAATTCTTCAGGTATGATTCAAAATTGAGGATAAAATTACTGCAGGGTTTAATTAAGTTTCGTTCTAGAACTCAAACACTAAGGTAAAGCCAATCAACTTCCGTTGCAGAGACTATCTATACCTAGATCCCTAAATTCCAAATTCCTTTGCAAATTTATTGAATCTAAACAAGCATTAAGTTCAAGTTCAATTGTTCACAAAATCCCTAAGCCAAATTCCTTTGCGAATAGGTGATTTTGCTCATCTAAGACTAAGTCCAGTTGTTAATAACACTTCCGTGTCTATTAAAGCAACCTAAGTTCTAGATACTAGGTGATCAAGCTAGATCTAGCATTAGAAACAATCTAGATGAAGAATCCTAAAGATAAACCCTAGCAAAATTACAATCCTATCAATTTCTCATCAAACCCTAGAATTCCCCACAACCTAACAAGCAACTACTCACTCATGTTGAATAAAGCAAACATCATGAATAAAATTAGATGCATAAAGAGATAAAGTTAGAGATACAAAGGGTTTGAAGCTTGCAGTATAAAAAACTCTGTAGATCTCTGTAAAAACTCTCCCTAGCAATATCTCTCAAGTCTTAATGGAAAACAAGATAATCAACTAAAAACTTAAGTTAAACTATATATACAAAGGTAAAAAAAATCATCATGGGCCTTGGAAAACTCGTGTGGAAATCTTCATTAAATCTCGTGTCGATCGACAGGAGTAATGTCTGTCGATCGACAGGCGTCTTGCTGGTAAAATCTTCTGCTTCGTCAACTCGCGTGTCGATCGACAGGCTTAGTCACTGTCGATCGACAGAGAAGCTTTTGTCGCCGATTCGAACTTGATCTTACTCCAAAATGTTCCAAAAGCTTCCATTAAGCTCCAAACGACCAAATACCTGTAAAGACACTAAAAACACCAAAAAGACTCTACAAAAACGACTTATATCATGGTTGAAAATGGGTAAAAACCATGATATATCAACTCCCCCAGACTTAGCCTTTGCTTGCCCTCAAGCAAAACATAAACCAAAACTGTGGAAGAGGTTTGAAAACACAGAACATACCTTCCCTTGATGCAGCGAATTGGCCCTTCCAACTTAGTGAACCACATAATTTAGAACCAACCAAAATCAGACCACCATGTACTTCTCCGCAGACATTCGCAGCCTTCCAAATTCTTCCACCACTTCACAGCATAATCCGTTAGTCTTCATCGCTTGGTCTCAATGTTCTAAATGCCAAGAACCTTCTAGACTCATCCCCATACTATACCGTGACAAATCAACCCATACTACACTTGGTATTCTTCCTCTCCCCCAGACTTATTTGTTTCTCTATTCTCTTTTTTTTTTTTTTTTATGATTGTTGAAACTCAAACAGTGCATATTGCTATTGCTGTTCCTTCCCAGGAGACAGGGTCGCGACTCACTACCGTTGTTCCTTGTGAGGAGACAGTTTCATGAGAGTGCTCGTCTTCCTTATCCGTTCTACGGGACTCAGACTGCTGCTTTTGAGCTGGGTGATCACCTCTTGAGTACAGACTCACTGGATTTTATTCCTCATCCTATACTCAAAAGCTATCATCTCACCCCAATCCTAAAAAAATTTTTTTTTTTTTTTTTTTTTTTTCTTTCTCTTTTTTAAGATGAATAGAGTGAGAGCAGTACCATTACTTTCAACAGGAGATTGCACTTGTCAGGTACGAATGAGGAGTCAAGCTCTATGAACATCGATCCCAAAGAGAACCGTGCAGTAGCTCTGACTTGGCGGATTATACTGGAAGTAGCAGACGTCTCCAGTCAACTGGTCAATCCTAGGATTTTCCATTAGTCTAACTTTAAAGCTGATTCTGGAGGAATGGTCACACGCTGAAAAGACACTCCACTAAACCAAGGAAAAGTTTGTTCCTAACTAGTTTTGACTCGATAAAACCAAAATTTTTGACTGACTCTCAAGTGTTATCAAGCCTGAAGTTGGCAAAAGAAATCAAAGGAAAATTGAACTCGATTGATAAGAACAAGATTTACCATTGTGGGGATCCTGTCGATCGACAGAAACAAGCCCTGTCGATCGACATAGACCCTTCTGTTTCAGACCGTTGTGTGGTAGAGAATTTGAATGTTCGGATAGCCTGTCGATCGACAGAGTCGTCTCGGGCAAATGTCAACTTTGGAACTTTGTTGTTTTGCTCTTGTTGATTCATGAATTGCACAAGTCCTAAGCCTGCAGTACTTAACAAACGATCAAAAGGAAAACAGAGGTAATCCATATAGTAAATCACGTTCAAGCATTCCTAGGAAATCTAAAAACAAACTGACTCAAAGAAAAATAAAAACAACACAAACATAAAAAGGATAGAAAAGGTGAAGCGTTAGGCCTAATCCTCAGCGGACTGGAAATCAGAGGTGTCTTCAGGTGATGTAGCTGGTGGTGCTGGATCTGGTGAAGCCGGACGCGGTGGAGATGGAGTGCGCGGACGAACACAGCTGGACTGGCAAGAAAGCGTATCCCATACTGCCTTAAGAGCACGAGCGATCCAGTCCAACTTCTGGTCAACACTCGCCGGATCATGAAGAGACGGTGGAAATACATGCTGGTGTGAAGGAACCGTAGAGTGTGTCGGTGGCGGAATCTGAGAAGTGCCAGCTCCCGGAGTACTAATGCCCCGCGTCTTCAGCTTCCTAGTGGTCCCGATTGGCATGAGCAAATCCTCTCGTGGAGTGAAAGGGAGCAAAGAGGCATCCGTAGTTACCGGCATCCAGTCAACTACACTAGGAATCGCAACCATCCTAGATCCTCCCACCGCGAGGGGAAAAACCCAATGAATTGGAGCCTCACCCTTGATCCAGTGTGCGTGCTTCATGTGATCCAGATCCACAAAGCCATCGCTCTTATCAAAATAATAACCGGGTAAGGGGACCTGACACTGCTGGAAGATCAGAGTGAGCATGTTCCCCACGGTGAACACCCTCTTACCAAAATGAGTCGTCGTAAGCGGAATGTGCCTCAGCGAGTAAAGATGCTCCATCAATACGACTGCCATATTAGGGTGAAACCCAGTGCTCCAAGTCGCATTAGGGAGGATGTCCCTCAAAGCATACGATAGTAAGACTAGCTCGTGCTTCCTCACCTTGCCCGGCTCCATCTTGCACAAGATCGTCGTAGAGAAAAGTCGAACCAGATAACGAAGGACAGGATGGCGGATATCGGTGTGGGAGGAGCTCCCCACTTGGAACGAACCCGCTCCAATGTGACACCAAAGCGTATGTACCCCCCCCAGCAATGTCATCTGGTAAACTTGCTACCGGAACCTCAGGAAATCCAAATACCCCACAAATATCTCTAGCGGAAATCGTAAGTCGTTTCCCACTAGCCATGAAGCTCAAGATGTAACAGCTCGGATCGAGCTTCTGCTCCTCAGTCTCCGCGGTGATATACAACTTCACCGAGGCAAAGAACTGCCTTACTAGATCGGGGTATAAGCCGTCGTCATAGGTACACAACTTCTCCAACCCAACCTTCTGCAACAATGCCTCCACCTCATTTTGAATGCGCAAACGGCCCATCGTTACGCTATGGGCGTATCTAGTGGGTGCCATTGGAACCTTGAGCCACTCATTGTAGAGCAACGAATTGAAGTCGTCCCACTTGTTGCGCATCTCTCGGTTATCCACTAATGGATCCTGCAAAACGTCCCTTAGCGTCCGATCCTCCGACTCAAACTCAATACGAAATGGCGTGTTCTCCTCCCGTGGCCACTTGGGATTAGCAAAGCAACGAATGATATAGGTTGGTGCAGGAGGAGAGTGTGAACTCGATCCCGTGTCCAACCTTGCCCTCTTGCCCTTCTTCAATATTCATTTAGGAGGCATCTGCACAACAAAATCAAAAACCAAACACACAGGGACCGAAATTAGCAAAATAGAAAATTCGATCTGAGAGCCCCCTGTCGATCGACAGAAACCCTGTCGATCGACAGAGGCGTCTCTGTCACAGTTTTTGAACGTCGCAAATTCGCGAAATGCAACCACAAATCTCAAGGATAAACACATTCGTGACCAATCCTAGCAACCTTATGAGCCCAATGTACCACGATAACACCAATAATTCAACCCAAATCGAACCACATTCAAAAACCCCCAAATTCTCATGTCAAACCCTAACCGACCAAAATCAAACAATGCAAAGCACGAAACCAGTCCAAATTCACTCTAGAAGTGTATATGAAGCATGAACAACACACGAATCGAACCAATTCAACCTCAAAATCACCCCTTTCTTCGCGAAATCAAAACGTAAAAGAAGAATTAGAGAGCCATACCTTCGGAGAATGATGAAAACGATGGTAGAAATGGAGAGAGGGGCAAAATCCGAATGAAATAGGCTCAAAAATCGTTTGATTTGGTGAAAGATTTAGAAAGTTACGGTTTGGCAAAAATTCTCTCAAGAAAACTCGAAATCGTTGAAGAGGAAGTGGGTTTGATTCTCAAAATCAGTTTTGTAAGTAGGAAACATGTTTGTGGGCTTAAAAATCGGTTGGAAATGAAAAATGGGCTTTCGTTTTTTTGGAAATCAGAAGACTTACCTCGATTTGGGCCTGTCCGCAGGCTCTGTCGATCGACAGAGTCCACCGTGTCGATCGACACGGGCTTTTTCCGCGATTGCACCTTTTTTTTTTTTTTTGAATAAAATTAAAACTAAAACAAAATTAGTAAAAACTAAATCAAAAACTAAGTAGACAGACTTACAAGTGGGTTGCCTCCCACTAAGCGCTTGTTTTCAGTCCTTAGCTTGACTGTGTCGGAGTTCAGGCTTCCGGTGCATCATCCAAGGACACAATGTGTCCCTCTGGAATCTTGGCTTCCGCCCAGTAATGCTTCACCCTTTGGCCATTCACAGTGAATTCCCGTCCGTCTTTGGTAAGAAGGATTACAGCTCCATGGGGTCGAACCTCCTTGATTGTAAAAGGACCTGACCAACGAGAACGCAGTTTACCAGGAAAAAGCTGTAAACGAGAGTTGTAGAGCAATACCTGGTCATTTGGTTCGAAGTTCCTGGAGATGATCTTCTTATCATGATATGCCTTCGTCCTCTCCTTGTACAATTTGGAGTTTTCGTAGGCATGAAGTCTAATCTCGTCCAGTTCGTTCAGCTGAATCAGTCTCCTTTCCACAGCAGGCTTTATGTCAAAGTTGAAGTGCTTCACGGCCCATGCTGCTTTGTGCTCAAGCTCTACTGGAAGATGACATGCTTTTCCATAAAGCAAATGAAAGGAAGTGGTGCCCAGGGGTGTCTTGTAAGCAGTCATGTAGGCCCAGAGCGCATCATCCAGCTTTGTAGACCAATCCTTCCTTGTGGAATTCACTGTCTTCTCAAGGATCTCCTTGATCTGTCTGTTAGAAACCTCCACTTGCCCATTTGTCTGAGGGTGATAAGGACTAGCGACGCGATGATGAACACCATATGTCTCTAAAAGTTTAGAGAAAACCTTGTTGATGAAGTGCGTTCCACCATCACTGATGACAACTCTGGGGACTCCGAACCTTGGGAAGATGATGGTCTTAAACAGCTTAACGACCACTGCATCATTGTTCTTTGGACTAGCAATTGCCTCCACCCACTTGGAAACATAGTCCATCGCGACCAGAATGTACTCATTCCCATAAGAAGATGGGAATGGACCCATGAAATCGATGCCCCAGCAATCAAAGACTTCAACCTCAAGGATGAAGTTTTGTGGCATCTCATGTCGCTTGCTAATCTTTCCTCTCCTCTGACAAGCATCACACTGCAAAATAAAAGCATTAGCATCTTTAAACATTGAAGGCCACCGGAAACCTGCTTGAAGAACCTTTGACACTGTCTTGAAAGTAGCAAAGTGCCCCGCATAATCAGAACCATGACAGTGATACAGCACATCTCGAACCTCACTTTCTGCAATACACCTCCTGTAGAGGCCGTCTGAGCAATGCCTGTAGAGATAAGGCTCATCCCAGTAGTATCTTCGGAGTTCCCGCATGAACTTCTTCTTCTCATACCCCTTGAGTTCGGTAGGAAGGTCCTCTGTAGCTAGGTAATTTGCAATGTCTGCATACCAAGGTCGATCGCCCTCTGAAACTGCATTTAAATCTTGACTCTCCGTCTCTGCACACACTGTCGATCGACAGTGATGATGAAAATCCATCGACAGGGCAGTTTCTGTAATCTGGGACTCGGGCAGATGAAAGCCTGTCGATCGACATACTCCTGTGTCGATCGACAGCGAGGCTTCGGGCAAACTGTTCGGCTTCGGACCTTGCTGAATTCCATTCCCATTCACTTGAAATCCAATCTCTATGAAATGCACACTTTCCTCAGGGAAGTAGTCATCAATAGGAACACTAACCTCAATCCGAATGCGTGAGAGATGATCCGCAACACCATTCTCGACCCCTTTTTTGTCTTTCACTTCAATGTCAAACTCTTGGAGAAGGAGAATCCATCTCAGTCTTGGTTTAGCGTCCTTCTTCTGCATGAGGTACTTGAGTGCTGAATGATCCGTGTGCACTATCACCTTGGCTCCAATCAAGTAAGGTCTGAACTTTTCGAAAGCAAAAACCACAGCTAGCAACTCCTTCTCAGTTGTTGCGTAGTTCTTCTGAGCCTCGTCAAGCGTTCTACTAGCATAGTAGATAGCATGCAGCTTCTTGTCCTTCTTCTGACCCAACACTGCTCCAACTGCATAATCACTGGCATCACACATCACCTCGAAAGGCAAATCCCAGTCTGGAGGTTGCACTATTGGAGCACTCACCAAAGCCTGCTTAATTTGATCAAAAGCAGATAAACAATTAGTATCAAAATCAAATTTGACATCCTTACAGAGCAATGTGGTGAGTGGGCGAGCAATTTTGGAGAAATCCTTAATGAATCTCCTGTAGAAGCCAGCATGTCCAAGGAAACTCCGGACCTCTTTGACGGAAGTTGGCGGTTCAAGACTAGTCATCACTTCAATCTTGGCACGATCTACTTCAATCCCATCTGCTGAAACTCTGTGGCCAAGTACAATGCCATCTTGCACCATGAAGTGGCACTTTTCCCAGTTAAGAACCAAGTGCTTCTCCACACATCGGGCAAGCACTTTCTCCAGGTTTTCAAGGCAGCCCTTGAATGAATCACCATAGACTGAGAAGTCGTCCATGAAGACCTCCATGTAATCCTCAATCATGTCTGTGAAGATGGACATCATACAGCGTTGGAAAGTTGCAGGAGCATTGCAAAGTCCAAAAGGCATTCTGCGGTATGCAAAAGTGCCATACGGACAAGTGAATGTGGTCTTCTCCTGGTCCTCTGGGTGGATGGGGATTTGGAAGAAACCAGAGTACCCATCTAGGAAACAGTAGTAGGGGTGATTTGCTAGCCTCTCCAACATCTGGTCAATGAAAGGCAGGGGGAAGTGGTCCTTTCTGGTGGCTGCATTGAGCTTCATGTAGTCGATGCACATCCTATGCCCAGTCACAGTCCTCATCGGAATCAGCTCGTTCTTGTCATTCTTTACCACTGTGACTCCTCCTTTCTTAGGCACCACATGAACAGGACTAATCCAAGCACTGTCTGAAATGGGGTAGATGATCCCAGCCTCTAGAAGTTTCAAGATCTCTTTCTTGACAACTTCTTGCAGATTTGGATTAAGCCTCCTCTGGTGCGCAATAGATGACTTGGTCTCATCCTCAAGATGGATCCTATGCATGCACAAATCTGGAGAGATACCTGCGATATCATCAAGAGAGTAGCCAAGAGCTGGGCGAAACTTCCGCAGCTTGCTTAGCAGTAAGGTGAGCTCTACATTGTTTAGCGAAGAGTTAACAATGACAGGGTAAGTGGAATTAGGACCAAGAAAAGCGTACCTTAGCCCTGCTGGAAGTGGTTTAAGCTCAAGCTTTGGAGCTTTCTGTTCACTCCAATCGCCCACTGGCGGAGCTTTCACAGAAGGTTCACCCAAACTCACACTAGCAACCATCTTCCTCCATTCTTTGTTAGCATCCATCATCCTAGCATAGCCCCTTGCATTCTCATCAATCTGACCTTCTTGTAGCACAGAGTTCACCAAAGTCCTTTCCAAGGGATCAATGGGGTACATATCGTTGAAGACTTCCTGCGCAAGATCCGTGAGTGTATCAACGTAGAAGGTCTGTCCATCGATGGTGGGTCTCTTCACCAGCTTATCCATTTCAAACCTCATCTCGAAACCACCCACTCGCAAGGTAATACAGCCTCCCTGAACATCTATCAAAGCACCAGCTGTGGACAAGAAAGGTCTGCCCAAAATAAGAGGATCCTTGGGCTCCTCGTTGTACTGCAGGACCACAAAGTCGGTAGGGATCATGAAATCACCGACCTTGATTGGTACATCCTCCAATATCCCTTCCGGAATCCTTACAGACCTATCCGCGAGGATGAGAGAAATCCTAGTGGGCTGGAAATCCGTCAACCCAAGACCGACAGCGACGGAGAGTGGCATTAGGTTGACACCAGAGCCCAAGTCGCAGAGAGACCTCGGAAACCTATCCTTGAAGATCAGACAATCCAACACAAAGCTCCCTGGGTTTCTCTGGGACCCTGTTCTGAATTACCGCACTAACCTGCTCAGAGATCATAGCCACTCCTTCCTCTATACTCAAGCTCTTGGTGACCATCTTCTTCACATACCGGCAGATCACAGGACTAATCTTAATGGCATCAACAAAGGGAAGTTCTAGAACCAACTTATCTATGATAGCCTTGCATCTAGCATCTTCAAGCTCCTGCTTAGACCTCTTCTGACTCCTAGGAAAAGGTGGCTTAGGCTTGTACACCCTCTCAGCCTCGACATCCGTTGGTTTAGAAGAAGTTGCGCAGTTCTGGGACCCGTGTCGATCGACACTATCACCTCTATCGATCGACACTAGCACCTCTGGAGGTCCGGAAACGATCCGTGGGGTTCCTGTCGATCGACACTGATGACCGTCGATCGACAGAGGAGTCTCTGGAATTTTTTCATTCTCATCAGATTCGCCTGACTCATCTAACTGCTCTGCACCAAGTCCCTTCTTCATCACAGGCCCTTGGAGGACCTTTCCACTCCTTGTGGTGATGGCTGCAACTGAGTGTCTTGGGTTAGCATCCGTCTTGGATGGAAGAAACCCCTCCTGCCTTCTAGAGTTCTCGGCCGTCTGAGCAACTTGAGTGTCCAACTTTTTGACATGGGTGTTCAAAGCTTCAAACTTCCCATTCAAATCTTGGTACATGGCATCCATCTTCCCATTAAAGGTAACAGTCAGCTTCTGTTGACCTTCCAAGATTTGCTCAAGCATAGACTTCATCTCGCTGTCTGCTGATTTAGCAGGAGGTGCCTGGTAAGAAGATGAACCATAGTTTCTATTGTAGTTGCTCTGGAAAGGCCTCTGATACTCGGTCTTCTGAGACTGAGGCTTAGGAGCGTAGCTAGGTGAACCCGGATTCCCAGTGAACGTAGTTCTCTGATTTCCATTGAAGCCTCTGTTACCCTGCTGATTACCAAACCGCTGACCCTGAAAACCATTCTCACTGATGTAGTTGACGTCTTCTTCATCCTGCTCGAAAGTCTCCACTTCTGCAGCAAACTGAACTGACTTCTTCCTCACCAGAAGATTATGCACGGAGTCAATCTTGGCCTTAACCTCCACAATCTGGCTTCCAACCATGCTGCCACCCGACTTCTTCCTCTCGAAATCAGCATTCTTGGTACTATTGCTAGAAGCCAAGTTCTCGATAAGCACAAGTGCATCCTCTGGGTATCGAGTGTTAAAATTCCCGTTAGATGCAGCATCCAACGCCATCTGATAGCGCCAGTCGACTCCTCTGAAGAAGATACCCAATAACTGAACATCACTAAAGCCGTGATGTGGACAATCCCTCTGATAGGCTTTGAATCGCACCCAGGAAGCCTTGAATGCTTCAGTCGGTCCTTGTTTGAACATAGAGATCTTTGTCCTAAGATCTTCGGACCGTGCCTCATCAAAGAAGTTGTTGAGGAAAGCGTTCTTGGTGTCCTCCCAAGTGGTCAGTGAGCCCGGCTCTAACTGTTTCAGCCAGTAGGCTGCTTCTCCACTAAGTGAATAGGGGAAAAGCTTGCAGTAAAGGTAGTCGCTGGAGACTCCATTAGCCTTGATGCTAGATGCCAAGTCCTCGAACCTCTCTATATGATCCATGGGGTGCTCAGACGACAGACCATGGAAAGGATGCTGAGCTACAAGCGCAAAGTACGTAGGCTTTAGCTCGAAATCGTTCCTCTGGAAAGCAGGAGGACGAATCGCAGCCCTGTTAGCATAGAACTCATCAGGCCTGTTGTACTCTCCCAAAGTACGCCCACGTGCAACAGGCTCCTGGCGCTGCGCAATCTGCTGCTCGGCCTGTTGCTCAGCTTGCTCCTCAATCACAGCCCCATGGTCGTCCACTCTCTGACCTTGGGCATTTCTCCTCAGACCCTCTTGGTCATGAAGAAACCCATCGTCACCTCTGATTAGCACAATTGGATTAACCATTCTGGCTGCCTTTCTCGTTGCCCGGTTGGCTCGCTCTAAAACTCCTAACTCAGGAATTAAGTCCACTAACTCTTGATCCTTGTTGCTTCTGGTCTTGCGATTAGGCATGCACCTGAAACACACAGAAATAAAAGAAAACGGAAGTAAGTAAACGAAAATTAAAACTTAGACAAAATTATAAAAACAAAAATCGATTGGTAAAATCGAGTTCCCCGGCAACGGCGCCAAAATTTGATATGCTCAAATTTAACCCTGAGCTACTCTCTCAAATTAAGAGATCCTCGTAGTACTTAGGGATCGAATCCACAGGGAATCAATTTACACAATCAATTTAAGTATTCAAATTATGCTAAGCAAGGAATATGTTATGAAAAGCGAATAATAAAAACGAGCAAAAGATAGCGATTTTGGTTGTTATGTAATTCAAAAAGACAAAAGCTAGGCGATGGGTAATTCTTCAGGTATGATTCAAAATTGAGGATAAAATTACTGCAGGGTTTAATTAAGTTTCGTTCTAGAACTCAAACACTAAGGTAAAGCCAATCAACTTCCGTTGCAGAGACTATCTATACCTAGATCCCTAAATTCCAAATTCCTTTGCAAATTTATTGAATCTAAGCAAGCATTAAGTTCAAGTTCAATTGTTCACAAAATCCCTAAGCCAAATTCCTTTGCGAATAGGTGATTTTGCTCATCTAAGACTAAGTCCAGTTGTTAATAACACTTCCGTGTCTATTAAAGCAACCTAAGTTCTAGATACTAGGTGATCAAGCTAGATCTAGCATTAGAAACAATCTAGATGAAGAATCCTAAAGATAAACCCTAGCAAAATTACAATCCTATCAATTTCTCATCAAACCCTAGAATTCCCCACAACCTAACAAGCAACTACTCACTCATGTTGAATAAAGCAAACATCATGAATAAAATTAGATGCATAAAGAGATAAAGTTAGAGATACAAAGGGTTTGAAGCTTGCAGTATAAAAAACTCTGTAGATCTCTGTAAAAACTCTCCCTAGCAATATCTCTCAAGTCTTAATGGAAAAAAAGATAATCAACTAAAAACTTAAGTTAAACTATATATACAAAGGTAAAAAAAATCATCATGGGCCTTGGAAAACTCGTGTGAAAATCTTCATTAAATCTCGTGTCGATCGACAGGAGTAATGTCTGTCGATCGACAGGCGTCATGCTGGTAAAATCTTCTGCTTCGTCAACTCGCGTGTCGATCGACAGGCTTAGTCACTGTCGATCGACAGAGAAGCTTCTGTCGCCGATTCCAACTTGATCTTACTCCAAAATGTTCCAAAAGCTTCCATTAAGCTCCAAACGACCAAATACCTGTAAAGACACTAAAAACACCAAAAAGACTCTACAAAAACGACTTATATCATGGTTGAAAATGGGTAAAAACCATGATATATCAGTGATGTTGAGGGGTCCTAACAGATCCATTTCAGAGAATAAGCTAAGTCCGAGGTTTATGGGTCCGTTCCGGGTGGTGGAGCGGGTTGGACCAGTGGCTTATCGGTTAGAGTTACCTCAGAGTATGAGAGCGTTTCATAAGGTATTTCATGTATCGATGCTGCGGAAGTGTCTACATGAGTCTGAGGTGGTGTTGGCTAGGATTCTGGAGGATCTTCAGTCCAACATGACGTTGGCAGCGAGACCTGTGAGGATTCTCGAGAGAAGAGTCAAGGTTCTACGCCGAAAGAGGATACCATTGGTGAGAGTCGTGTGGGACTGTGATGGTGTTGAGGAGGAGACTTGGGAACCAGAGGCAAGTATGAAGACGAAGTTCTCGAAGTGGTTCGAGAAGCAAGCGGAGGCTTGAGTGTCTTCTGGTTTTCAGTGGTTGTATTAGCTTGTGGCTATGAGTTGTATGTATTTTCGTTTTGGATTGTAACGATATACATTGTTGAGATTTAATAAGATGGAGTTTTCTTATTATCTTGGGTTATAAGACGGATGTTCTTATGGTATGACGGGGAGGTCATGAGTTTGATGACTGGGTTAGGTCATGTATGTGATGACGGGGAGGTCATTTGAGGGGCTAGGATAGAAGCTCTATGGGAGTTAGAGCTTGTCTAGGTATCTAGGGATGGGGGGTCCTAAGGGGTTAGGACGGGTAGATCCCTAGATGGCGCTGGAAAATAGAGGTTTTATGTGAGTTAGAACCTGTCTATTTTCTAGGGGGAGTCTGGAACAGAAGTCTTATGTGAGTTAGGACTGTCTTTTCCAGGGACTCTGATGGGAACACCCTGGTGATTGGGATGTTTCAGATGACCTGGGGATTGGTCATGAGTGATATTCCGGGTTTGAGAATATCGGAATAGGAAACACCCTGGCGATTGGGTTATTTCAGATGACCTGGGATTGGTCATGAGTGATATTCCGGGTTAGAGAATATCGTGATAGGAACCACGAAAGTAAATAGGTCGACAGGTGCTTATGATGCACGTTACAGTGTTACTGCTCCAGGGGATGGTGATATTCTCCTGCATATACTTTGAGAGATTGTGATCTCTCCAGAGGATGTGTGATTCCTCTGCAGCCGAGAGCTGATGGACTGTGTGTCCAGAAGTGGAGGGGCTGGGGCATACCGAGAGCTGGTATGGTATACATCGAGAGCTCGATGGGTGACGATCCTGCGAGTGGGAGGCGTGTATAGAGATATGAGTTTGAGCAATAGTACCTGTAGTGTGATTATAAGTACGAGATTGGATGAACTTCAGGGATCGGGAATGATCTCAGGTGGTTTGTAGATGTCTAATCTAGGGTCTTTACTCGAGTTTGGAACCTTAGTTCAGACGACCCTGGTAAACATATGTAGCCTCTTTGGTCGTATATGTTCATGTTTGACTGTTGTGCGACCAATTGATCCAAGGTTTGGGTCTACGGTGGGTCGGGCATGTTCTTGTTTGATTGTTGCGCGATCTATCGGACAACCCTGATCCGGATCAGCGAGTGCTGTATCGTGGATGTTCCCTGGGGGAATTTACGCAGGTTTTGGATGAGAGTGTCAACCTTAGTGAGACGGGGTTAGGTGATTGAGATCGGGTGGTGATCTCTGATCGTGGACTGACCGGGTTTGGTCAGGATTGTATCCATAGATATGGTGCCTTCGATGAGATTCCACGGTATGTGTTTTGTGATTTCTGTTTTCTAGTACTTAGCATTCTGCGGTTGAGTGCAGAGTGATGACTAGGGGGACTAGAGGCAGAGGTCGCAGGGGCCGTAGAGGTCGTGGTAGTCGTGCTGGGCGTGGGCGTGGGCGGGGACTTGGGAGTGAGTCTGCTGCCACGGGGTGTCCCAGGAGACTACACAGGAACGGGTAGCTGACTCGCAGGCGTTTCAGGAGGGGTCCGTGGGTGTGACAGCTACGGGTTCCAGTGTGAGAGCTGGAGGGGCTGGTGCGGGTCCTGATGTAGCTGGCGGTGCGGTGGGCCCTGGTGGGGGTGCTGCCGTAGGCGTTGTCCCGGATCGAGATGATCGTCTGGCGGGTCTACTACAGATGATTCTGGAGAGGTTACCAGGAGGGGTGCCTGCTCCGGGTTATGCTCCTGGGGTACAGCCGGGTTTGGCTGGGGTGCAGCCGGGTATGGCTGGGGTGCAGCCGGGTATGGCTGGGGTGCAGCCGGGTTTGGCTGGGGTTGAGGAGCTTCCATCTTATCTGCGGATGATGGAGCAGATGCAGCGGATTGGTACTGCGTTTTTCTCGGGCGGTGCTAAGCCTGAGGAGGCTGATGGGTGGCGGATGAGGTTAGAGCGTAACTTTCGCTCCATTAGGTGTCCAGAGAGATACAGAGTGGATCTGGCAGTACATTACCTAGAGGGTGATGCGCATCTCTGGTGGAGAGGTGTTGAGGCCAGGAGGGTACAAGCCGAGATGGTCTGGGAGGATTTCTTGGCGGAGTTCAATGCCAAGTATTTCCCGCAGGAGGCGGTGGACCGTTTGGAGTCTACGTTTCTGGACCTAACTCAGGGAGATCGGTCAGTGAGGGAGTTCGATGCGGAGTTCAGTCGACTTCTGGTACATGCAGGGAGAGGCATGGAGGGCGAGGATGCCCAGGTTAGGAGGTTCTTGCGAGGACTTCGTCCAGATATGAGGATTCGCTGCAGGGCGAGTAGGTTCGCCACGAGGGCGGAACTGGTTGAGATGGCTGCTGCGATCGAGGAGGATCTCGGGGAGCAGGTTGTGGTGGTTAGCCCACCAGTGCAGCAGCAGCAGCCGAGGAGATCTCAACAGCAAATGAGTTCAGGCAGGGGCGGCAAGCCTGCTCAAGGACAGAAGAGGAAGTGGGAGAGCACTTCTGGGGCCAGTCAGGGCGGTTCGGGATGCTTCGGGTGTGGGAGCATGTTCCATCGTGTGGCAAGCTGTCCGAAGAGGACCGGGACCGGGACTCGAGATGTGCGGGTCGGGGTTCAGGATACGCGGGTGTGTTATCACTGCAGAGAGACGGGGCATATTAAGCCCAAGTGTCCGAAGCTGCAGCAGTTGGCGGTGGCTGTAGTGCAGCCATTGGCAGTGCAGCCGTTGTCTCAGATTGCAGCAGCACCGCGGGTGTTCACGTCTGCAGAGGCGGGTGGATCTAGCACTAGACTTATCACAAGTATTTCCGGACTTGACTTTTTTAAATTCGTGGTTGTATGAGTTTTTGTCTGTTGGGAAATTGTGAGTCTGTGCTAGAATGGTAGGGTTCTGATGCACATGGGATTGTGCAGGGACCTTAGTTGTGGGCGGGTATGAGTCCCACGTGTTGTTTGATTCGGGAGCTACGAATAGCTTTATTACGCCGGAGTGTGCGGAGAGCAAAGGAATCCAGAGTGATTCCGGGGATCAGACGGGAGTAGTCAAGGTTGCTGGTGGTAGGACATTCGCTACTTTCGGGCGGGCTCGTGGTGTGGATGTTCTGGTGGCGGAAGAGTTGATGCCAGCAGATCTGATCATCAGTCCGGTGGAGCTGTACGATGTTATCATGGGTATGGATTGGTTGGATCGTTACAGGGTCCATCTGGATTGTCACCGTGGGCGAGTTGTGTTTGAACGAGAGGCGGGGAGGTTGGTTTATCAGGGTGTGAGACCGACTTCCGGGAGTCTCGTGATTTCCATGATACAGGCCGAGCAGTTGCTTCTCAAGGGCTGCGAGGCGTATCTGGTGATGATAGTGATGCCTGAGTCTGTTCGAGGGGTTGCAGTTGAGGATATTCGAGTTGTTCGGGATTTCCATGATGTGTTCCAATCGTTGGAGGGATTACTGCCTTCGCGGTCGGATCCGTTTGTTATTGAGTTGGAACCCGGGACTACTCCGATATCTAAGGCACCTTACCGTATGGCTCCAGCAGAGATGGCAGAGCTGAAGAAGCAGCTGGATGATTTGTTGGATAAGGGTTTTATTCGGCCTAGTGTTTCACCGTGGGGAGCGCCGGTGTTGTTTGTGAAGAAAAAGTATGGTAGTTTCCGGTTGTGCATCGATTATCGAGGACTTAACCGAGTCACCGTGAAGAACAGGTACCCTCTGCCGCGCATTGATGAGTTGTTGGATCAGTTGCGAGGGGCTACCTGGTTCTCCAAGATCGACTTGGCTTCGGGATACCATCAGATTCCGATGGAGGAGGCAGATGTGAGGAAGACTGCTTTCAGGACGAGGTATGGGCATTTTGAGTTCGTGGTGATGCCTTTTGGTTTGACGAATGCACCAGCAGCGTTCATGCGGTTGATGAACGGGGTATTCCAGGAGTATCTGGATGTGTTTGTGATCATCTTTATCGATGATATTTTGGTGTATTCGAAGAGTCCTGAGGAGCATGAGTTGCATCTGAGAGTAGTTTTGGGGAAGCTGCGGGAGCAGAAACTATTTGCGAAGTTGAGCAAGTGCAGTTTCTGGCAGAGGGAGATGAGTTTTCTTGGCCATGTGGTGTCTGCAGAGGGAGTTTCCGTAGATCCGGCTAAGATAGAGGCTATCAGAGGTTGGCCTAGACCGAGGAATGCCACTGAGATCAGGAGTTTTCTTGGGTTGGCAGGTTATTATCGGAGATTCATCGCGGAATTTGCAAGTTTGGCTAAGTCGATGACCAAGTTGACAGGGAAGGATGTTCCTTTTGTGTGGTCTTCTACGTGCGAGGAGATTTTTAGCAAGCTGAAGGAGATGTTGACATGTACACCTGTGTTGGCGTTACCCGAGCCAGGGGAGCCTTACGTGGTGTATACTGATGCTTCGGGTGTTGGTCTGGGTTGTGTCCTGATGCAGCAGGGAAAGGTTATTGCATATGCTTCGAGGCAGTTGAGGAAGCATGAGTGCAACTACCCTACCCATGATTTGGAGTTGGCTGCGGTAATATTCGCTCTAAAGATTTGGAGATCTTACCTTTATGGCGGAAAGGTTCAGGTGTTCATAGACCATAAGAGTTTGAAGTTTTTCTTCACTCAGCCGGAGCTGAACCAGAGACAGAGGCGCTGGATGGAGTTGGTAGCGGATTACGATTTGGAGATCGGATACCATCCGGGTAAGGCTAATCTGGTTGCAGATGCGTTGAGTCGGATGAGGGTTGCTTCAGCTCAGGAGCGTGATATGGAAGCTCTGGTGAGCGAGATTAGTACGTTGAGGTTGTGTGTGATCTTACAGGAGCCGTTGGGGTTAGAGGTAGCTAACCAAGCAGATTTGCTGAGTCGTATTCGAGCAGCTCAGGAGTTGGATCCGATGTTGATTGATGCTGCTAGGGTTGCAGGTTCAGAGTATATGGCTCGGCAAATGGGACGATACTGGTGAACGGACGGGTTTGTGTACCCAAGGATGAGGATCTGAGGCAAAAGCTCTTGCATGAGGCTCATGCGAGCATGTTATCGATTCACCCGGGTACGACCAAGATGTATCGTGATCTGAAGCGGTATTATCACTGGGTCAGGATGAAGAGGGATGTAGCTAATTGGGTTGCAGCGTGCAACATGTGTCAGCTGGGGAAGGCTGAGCATCAGGTTCCGAGTGGTATGTTGCAGAGTTTGCCCATTCCGGAGTGGAAGTGGGATATGATTACCATGGACTTCGTGACGGGGTTGCCGTTGTCACGGACGTATGATGCGATCTGGGTGATTGTGGATCGTCTGACCAAGTCAGCACATTTTTTTGCCATCAAAAAGACCGATGGGACGGTGGTGTTGGCTAAGCAGTATGTGCGTGAGATAGTGAGGCTGCACGGGGTACCAGCGAGTATTGTGTCAGACAGGGATCCAAGGTTTAGGTCTGAGTTCTGGAGGGCATTTCAGGCAGAGATGGGCACTAAGGTGCACATGAGCACGGCTTATCATCCTCAGACAGATGGGCAGTCGGAGAGGTCTATTCAGACTTTAGAGGACCTGTTGAGGATGTGCGTGCTGGATTATGGTGGTCATTGGGCGGATCATCTGAACCTGGTTGAGTTTGCGTACAACAACTCATACCAGACGAGTATTGGGATGACTCCATATGAGGCTCTGTATGGGAGGCCGTGTAAGACACCATTGTGCTGGACTCAAGTGGGGGAGAGGAGCATGTTTGGTGCGGATTTTGTTCAGGAGACGACGGAGAAGATCCGTGTCTTGAGGCTGACTATGAGAGAGGCTCAGGATCGGCAGAAGAGTTATGCTGATAAGAGACGGAAAGAGCTGGACTTTGAGCTGGGAGATCTGGTGTATCTCAAGGCAGCGATGTTGAGGGGTCCTAACAGATCCATTTCAGAGAATAAGCTAAGTCCGAGGTTTATGGGTCCGTTCCGGGTGGTGGAGCGGGTTGGACCAGTGGCTTATCGGTTGGAGTTACCTCAGAGTATGAGAGCGTTTCATAAGGTATTTCATGTATCGATGCTGCGGAAGTGTCTACATGAGTCTGAGGAGGTGTTGGCTAGGATTCCGGAGGATCTTCAATCCAACATGACGTTGGCAACGAGACCTGTGAGGATTCTCGAGAGGAGAGTCAAGGTTCTGCGCCGGAAGAGGATACCATTGGTGAGAGTCGTGTGGGACTGTGATGGTGTTGAGGAGGAGACTTGGGAACCAGAGGCAAGTATGAAGACGAAGTTCTCGAAGTGGTTCGAGAAGCAAGCGGAGGCTTGAGTGTCTTCTGGTTTTCAGTGGTTGTATTAGCTTGTGGCTATGAGTTGTATGTATTTTCGTTTTGGATTGTAACGATATACATTGTTGAGATTTAATAAGATGGAGTTTTCTTATTATCTTGGGTTATAAGACGGATGTTCTTATGGTATGACGGGGAGGTCATAGGTTTGATGACTGGGTTAGATCATGTATGTGATGACGGGGAGGTCATTTGAGGGGCTAGGATAGAAGCTCTATGGGAGTTAGGGCTTGTCTAGGTATCTAGGGATGGGGGGTCCTAAGGGGTTAGGACGGGTAGATCCCTAGATGGCGCTGGAAAATAGAGGTTTTATGTGAGTTAGAACCTGTCTATTTTCTAGGGGGAGTCTGGAACAGAAGTCTTATGTGAGTTAGGACTGTCTTTTCCAGGGACTCCGATGGGAACACCCTGGTGATTGGGATGTTTCAGATGACCTGGGGATTGGTCATGAGTGATATTCCGGGTTTGGGAATATCGGAATAGGAAACACCCTGGCGATTGGGTTGTTTCAGATGACCTGGGATTGGTCATGAGTGATATTCCGGGTTAGAGAATATCGTGATAGGAACCACGGAAGTAAATAGGTCGACAGGTGCTTATGATGCACGTTACAGTGTTACTACTCCAGGGGATGGTGATATTCTCCTGCATATACTTTGAGAGATTGCGATATCTCCAGAAGATGTGTGATTCCTCTGCAGCCGAGAGCTGATGGACTGTGTGTCCTGAAGCGGAGGGGCTGGGCATACCGAGAGCCGGTATGGTATACATCGAGAGCTCGATGGGTGACGACCCTGCGAGTGGGAGGGGTGTATAGAGATATGAGTTTGAGCAATAGTACCTGTAGTGTGATTATAAGTACGAGATTGGATGAACTTCAGGGATCGGGAATGATCTCAGGTGGTTTGTGGATGTCTAATCTAGGGTTTTTACTCGAGTTTGGAACCTTAGTTCAGACGACCCTGGTAAACATATGTAGCCTCTTTGGTCGTATATGTTCATGTTTGACTGTTGTGCGACCAACTGATCCAAGGTTTGGGTCTACGGTGGGTCGGGCATGTTCTTGTTTGATTGTTGCGCGATCTATCGGATAACCCTGATCCGGATCAGCGAGTGCTGTATCGTGGATGTTTCCTGGGGGAATTTACGCAGGTTTTGGATGAGAGTGTAAACCTTAGTGAGACGGGGTTAGGTGATTGAGATCGGGTGGTGATCTCTGATCGTGGACTGACCGGGTTTGGTCAGGATTGTATCCATAGATATGGTGCAATGAGGCTAGTGGGAGCCTAGTAGAACTCGGGGATCAGGTGTGATCGCGAGTGGTGCTGGCTGAGGGCCAGGGGTTTTGTGTTGTGTACGTCGAGTCTAGGGTTATTATTGGAGTCTAGAATTCGGGTCGGACAATCTTGGTAGCATATGTTACGCCGATGGTCGTACATGTTCTTGTTTGATTGTTGTACGATCATTTGGTCCAGTGCGGGGTCGACGGTTGATCGGACATGTTCTTGTTTGATTGTTGGACGGTCAATCGGACAGCTCTAATCCGGACCATGGGGCGTGCATCGTGGGTGCTCCGGGGGAATCTGGGCGAATTTTGGGCGAGAGTGTAGCCTTAGCAGGACGGGTTAGAGGATTCAAGCGTAATCTCGAAGGTTAATGGCCGCGTTCGGGTTAGGTAGTGGAGACCGTAGTGAGACGGTGTTGCGTGATTCAAGGTCGAATACGTGTTAGTGGGGGAGAATTGTATCGCCCGTGATCCAAAAAATAAATTTTTGGATGGGTGTCGATCGACACAAGGTTAGTGTGTAGATCGACACGGTTGTTTTGACTCAAGAGGAGTCGAGCAGAGAGGGCTGTGTCGATCGACACAGATGGGGTGTGTCGATCGACACGGATTTTTGATTGCCGTCAGTTTGACGTATTGATTGGTCATGCGTCGATCGACACAGTGTCAGCTGGTCTGGTTATATAAGTCGAACAACATATTTTTGGGGAGAAAAATGAGATTAAAAGAGAGATTTTGGGGATTTGTGTTGTTTTCCTTTCAATTTCTCGATCTTTGAGGCTTGTGTTTGGATTGGTGAAGCTGTGGGATCGTGGTGGATCCAGGATTCACGAAGGAGGAAGGAGATTTTCGGATTTAGTGGATCTGTTCTTCATGTTCTTGAGCGTTCTTGAGCATTTTTGATCCAATTTTCTTTCCGAATCAAGGTGAGTGCGTGACCATAGGCTTATCTGGGTAAAGAAATTGATAGGATGCGATTGTGTGTTGTTTGGGTCGATTCTCGTATGGATTTTTGGTGGATTTTTGTGCAGAAAGTCGGTTTGGTGAGTTTCTGGGTTTACGTCGATCGACACAGCTACTGTGTGTCGATCGACACGGGTTTTTGATTGTGTCGCCAGGTGTGTCGATCGAGACAAGGAGGTTGTGTCGATCGACACAGGTTTTTGATAGTGTCGCCGGGTGTGTCGATCGACACAAGGAGGTTGTGTCGATCGACACGGGTTTTTTATTACCGTCAGTTCGACATATTGAACGTGTTGTTCTCGTTTGGTTGTTGTGTGATGAATTATTGTTTGTTCATCCTGGTATTGTATCTTTTGCTTATGCCTGTGTGTATAGCCTGTAGATGGGATGACCGTCTCACTGGGTATTTATGATAATATTCACGCATCTCTTATAACCATGTGATGCAGGTAAAGACAGTCAGTGATCGTGGAATCATGGCTGGGATGAGGGGAATGATCTAGTGGCTCGTTTTCGTGTAATAAGTTAGAATTGCTAGGGTGTTAGCAATTTCAGAACTATGTGTATTACCGAATTGAACTAGAATTAATAAGTATGGGCTTGTTAAACGATAATTGTAATTGATCGTTGAATCTTTGTTTCCGCGCTGGTTGTTTATTGGACCGTTGAGGATTATTATTTATGATAATAGTAATCCGGGTCAAAAAAAAATTTATTTGACGGGTTTGGTCGTCATAAGGTTCATCTTCACCTTCAAACAATCCTTCATTCGTTCATCCTTCATTTTCCGCATATCTAAACCATTCGAAGTGTTCGTGGGGCGTTGATCTGTACTAGGATCATATCATCCGTAAACTGAACCCCAAACCAAACGATCAGAAACTTAACCTTTCGGTCTGATTTTAACCTGTGTCGATCGACACACACCACTTGTGTCGATCGACGCAACACTCAAAACCCGACTTCTCATAACTCGAACAACATGTGTCGATCGACACACACCTTATGTCGATCGACACACACCTTATGTCGATCGACGCACCAACCAAAAATTTACTTTTTGGTTCGCAGGCGTTACATATTCCTACTAAGATCTTTGATCTCACTCGTGTTCTTCGTGACTGGAAACGCTACAAAATCTCCCATGTTAACAGGAAGTGGAGACGTGGAGTACACATGTTAAGTGTTGGGGATCATGGAACGATATTCACTATACCCCCCAAGATCTGACCCTATAACATTGTTTATTATGTTATAGGCTTTTGGATTATGTTCTTCACTTTTTCTCTTGATTTACATCCCATTAATCATGAATCTTCCTCTCGGGTGTTATATCCAGCCATTATTGCTATTGATGATGTCTAACTTATGGTCTGTTATCTCTTTTTTTTATACTTGTGATGATTTTATTTTTATCGTAATTGTATTAATCGTATCTTTAATCGAATTCGATTGATGGTATTCTCTCTTTTCCATGTTGCGTGCATGTGGCTACGCTACGTTTGCACTTTTGTTTTTATTTTTTAGACTATTCTTCTTCTTTTGTTTTCGAGCTCTTGGATTGTTTCGCATCGAATCGTAGTCGTCAAGAGTATTTGTGGCCATGTTCATGTTGTTGCTTCCTCTGCAAGTTAATTTCCAATTCTATATATAATATTAGGGCTTTTGGGTTAAAAGGTTCAATACGTGGGTTGTAAAAACATATTTGAATTATTCTTAGTTGCAGTCTTGCAGGTGGTGGCTATGGCCGGCTCATGAGGAAGGGAAGCTCATGCTCTGCAATGCTCTCAATTTCATTATCTTGAATAACTCGATTTAGATGAAAACAATGTCTCTGTTTATATATATGATTATATCCATATAGCAAGATATTCTTAACACACTAAAAGAAAAGGGAAAATTGCTGTAAATAACCCACAAATTCATTTATATGTGAAACCTAAACCCACATCTTATATTTGCGAAAACTAACCCAAAGGGGTAGTGAAATTACAATTAGACCCCTTATGACCAAAGAAAAAAACGGATGTCCCAGTTACCATTTTACCCTTTACGAAGTCTACATTGTGAAATAGAAGTCTACATACGAAGTCTACATGCGAAGTCCACAAGAGAAGTCTACAAGAGAAGTCTACTAACTGATTATTTACAAAATTTAAATTTATAAATTAACAAAAATTATTTTGATTAAATATTTGTATTCATGATGAAAGTATAAACAATTGTGAAGTATTAAAAATAAAATTTCACAAAATTTCACAAAATTAACCAATAAAGACAAATTAGGTACATTCTATACTTTAGATATTTATGTAGACTTCCCAGGGAAGTCTACTTACTGATTATTTACAAAATTTAAATTTATAAATTAACAAAAATTATTTTGATTAAATATTTGTATTCATGATGAAAGTATAAACAATTTTGAAGTATTAAAAATAAAATTTAACAAAATTTCACAATTGTAACCAATAAAGACAAATTAGGTACATTCTATACTTTAGATATTTGTGTAGACTTCCCTGGGAAGTCTACTTACCGATTATTTACAAAATTTAAATTTATAAATTAGCAAAAATTATTTTGATTAAATATTTGTATTCATGATGAAAGTATAAACAATTGTGAAGTATTAAAAATAAAATTTCACAAAATTTCACAAAATTAACCAATAAAGACAAATTAGGTTATACATTCATAATGAAATGAATACTAAACCCATATGTTTTGATATTTATGTATCTACATGTTGGTAGTTATTTTTTTTATATTTATAGTTTCATGAGTTTATGTTGTAATGGCTTAGATTTAGGGATTTATATTTATGAATGTTACATTTGAAGGTATATATGTTATATTTCATCGAAAATAGTTGATGTATATAATCTGTAGACTTCTCCCGGAAGTCTACATTTAGGGTTTAGGGTTTAGGGAATCGTAGACTTCGTTTGTAGACTTCACAGTAAACCGGAAAATTTAACCTAACCGGATGTTTTTTACCTGCCTATATAAACTCAACCCTAATCGTTTTGTTAAAAAACTTTCACTCGCTCTTTTATGGTCGCCTCTCCTCCGTTGCTGCCGATTTTCGAAGGGGTAAGTATTTGTTTTTCATTGATTTATAACTCATCCTCCTTTCTTATATGTATTTTATATATCATGTTCATCTGTTTCTCACTTTTATGGTCTTCTTTATGGTTTGTTGCAGATCTGACTCTTGGAGGTCCTCATCTAGCCGGTAAACTTTATCTGACCCGCCATCTTTCTTTAACATGTCTTTTTGGTTTGTTGCAGATCTGACCCTTTAGGAGGTCCTCATATAGCCGGTAAACTTCGTCGTCCTCATATAGCCGGTAAAATTGACATTTGTTTCTCTCTGACTATTCCAGATCAATAGAATAGCACGAAAATGCATATTTATTGAATTATTGTTATATGGTCATTAGGGATGGGTCAATACAGCTACACACAACCGTCAAGTAGTTCCATAAGGAATGAGAGTTCAACTGCTCGACGTCGAGCGGGTAGAACCTCTGGTTTTCCCAACCGCTGTTACTGCGGTTTAGTGCCAGTTCTCCAAACATCCACTACTGCCGATAATCCGGGTCGGAGATTCTATGGTTGTCATAACCATGCGGTAATGAATTTTGTAACTATTGTTTGTTTGCTATTGGCGTTTATATATAAATATATAATAGCAAAATCTTTTGTATAGGATGGGTTGTACCATATTTTCAAGTGGTGGGATGAGGCGATAATGGAAGAGGTTGAAGAGATGAAGATGGTGGTCGAACAACAAGCTGATTTATTTCATTACTTCATAAGTAACGAGAGCCAGGCCCTAAGAGATTGTATTGATAAACCAACGATTCGGCGTTGCATTGAGAAAACAGACATAGAGCTAGCTCAACTGAAGGAGATGATTATTGAGACTCGTTACAGTTGCTTGGAGATGAGGAATGCGATGGTAGCGTGTATAATCCTCGTATGTGTGATCGGTTGTGTTTGTGTTTGCTTGACAAGATTTTAGTTTCTTTTTAATTAAAGTACTGCGTTATTAAAAACAATTTTCGACGACCCTCTAATTTTGTATATTCGAGAGGGTTTAAACATGTACTGTATGGATTGGAATGGATGTAACATATTTAGGCTATTTGGTTCTCTTTTTCCCTTTTTTGGGTAGTAACATGCACTCACATTAGGTCGAAATTAAATTAAATTTAAATCAAATTAATAAAATAAATTAAGACGCAAACTCACATAATGGATACAATTTCAAATTAAATACTTATAAAGTTAATTAATTATATACGACATTTTTACTATGCTTAAGAAGTCTACATACGAAGTGTACAGTAGAAGTCTACATGTGAAGTCTACAATTACATAACCGATGGAAAGATCTGTAGACTTCCCATGTAGACTTTCCATGTAGACTTCCCATGTAGACTTCCCATGTAGACTTCGTTGATTTACCAAACCCATAAAACCGTTATCGGTTTACTATGACATGTTATAAAATTTTCTTGTAAACCGACGCAACTGTTCAGTTTACCCAACAGTTAGTTAACTGTTCCCTTAACCGTGGGTTAACTGTTCATTTACCCTACATAAATATCTGCTTTTTTTTTATTTTTTACCGACATTCTCCAACCGGGAAAACCATAGCCACCGCTGAGGCGCCACCGTCGTTCCTCTTCTTCACCGAAGGTACTCTCTTTTTCTCTTCTTCTCTTCATCTCTTCTTCTCTTCTTCTCTTCTTCTATTGTTACTCTATTCACTTCGTGTTCGTCGTTTCTATCTCTCCCATTTTCGCCTTAGTTAATCTTCGTCTTCTCTTCCCAGATCTGGTTCATCTTCGCTGTGGAGTGAAGATGAACCAGATCTGGAAGAGAAGATAGAGACGAAAACGAAGAGGAAGATAAGTAGGGGAAAGATAGAAACGATGAGAGGGAGAGAAGAGAGATTTCCTTTGTCCATTTGAATGACAAAACTAACTTTATGTGTTTCACTCTCTCATCTAGGTCGGGTTACCGCTTGCTTCGCTACGAAATCAACTTATTCAACTTCTGTCAAAGGTTTGTTTCATTCCCTTTTTGTTTTACTGCTTGATTCGATACGAAATGTTTCCCTTTTTGTTTTACCACTGGATTCGCTACGAAATCAACTTCTCCGGTAGACTACTGTTGCAGACTTCTCCGGGAGACTACTATTGCAGACGTCTCATGTAGACTTCTGTTGCAGACTTCTCATGTAGACTTCTGTTCAGACTTCTCATGTAGACTTCTGTCACAGACTTCTCATGTAGACTTCTGTCACAGACTTCTCCTGTAGACTTCTCCTTCATTATCCTTCATTATCCTTCTGTCGCAGCCTTCTCATTCTTATTTAAATTGCAGATTATTGGTGTTTGCTGATGACGTCTCAGAACGAATTCCCGTTAAGGCTTTACACAAAAGACCAGGAACCTCTACCGCAAAAAAGCATAGGTTATTATGCAGGTGACTCAAGGCTGTTCGATGCTATGACAGCAGAAGATGGTCTACGTTCTGATGAATTTAGTGAGATATACCATTCTCCACTGGGTGTGTTCCTTAAGTTCCATTCTCTGAAATTTGGATGGGCATCCAGGCTGGTGCATCACTTGCTTAGTTTTCAGCTTGACCATAAGAAGCCGTATGAGATATGGACTCTCATCAATGCTGAACCGATTAGGTTTTCGCTTTATGAGTTTGAACATATCACTGGTTTAAACTGTGACTATACAGAGAATCTGGAATCTCCGGAAGTTGAGGTTAGCGATGATATGAAAGCATTCTGGGGTCTTCTAGGAGTTGATTTGGAGTCGGGTCCAAGTATTAATGACTTGGTAGCAGCTTGTAACCGATGCCAAGATTGGTCTCGGGAGGATCGCATGAGGTTGGGATATCTCTGCATCTTTGCAGGTTATATTGAAGCTCGGAGAGAGACTACACCCACTCCGGTTAAGCTGGCTAGACTAGTTATGGATGAACAAGCTTTTCTGAACTACCCGTGGGGAAGAGTCGCTTTCCTGAATTTGATAAAGTCTGTGAAGGAGAAGGACGTGACGAAAAACTCATATGTTATTGAGGGTTTTGTTCAAGTTCTCCAAGTTTGGTTGTATTGGGCTCTACCAGATTTTGGGTCTAAGTTTGGTTCGCCTCTACCCAAGTCACCAACTCCACCGCTACTTGCTTACCAAGGATCAAGAGGCCGTAAAAATTTCAAAGAGAATTTGGCGAAACAAGTATTTTCATAACTTTATTGGTGTAGACTTCTAGTACACTTATACTGTGGAATTATAGCGAAGACTGCTACTGTAAATCTCTTCCTGTGTAGATATCTTCCTGTGCAAATCTAATCCTGTGTAGAGTTCCTGTGTAGACTTCCTGTGTAGACTTCCTGTGTAGACTTCCTATGTAGACTTCCTGTGTAGACTTCCTGTGTAGACTTCCTGTATAGCGAGTGCTGTATCGTGGATGTTCCCTGGGGGAATTTACGCAGGTTTTGGATGAGAGTGTCAACCTTAGTGAGACGGGGTTAGGTGATTGAGATCGGGTGGTGATCTCTGATCGTGGACTGACCGGGTTTGGTCAGGATTGTATCCATAGATATGGTGCCTTCGATGAGATTCCACGGTATGTGTTTTGTGATTTCTGTTTTCTAGTACTTAGCATTCTGCGGTTGAGTGCAGAGTGATGACTAGGGGGACTAGAGGCAGAGGTCGCAGGGGCCGTAGAGGTCGTGGTAGTCGTGCTGGGCGTGGGCGTGGGCGGGGACTTGGGAGTGAGTCTGCTGCCACGGGGTGTCCCAGGAGACTACACAGGAACGGGTAGCTGACTCGCAGGCGTTTCAGGAGGGGTCCGTGGGTGTGACAGCTACGGGTTCCAGTGTGAGAGCTGGAGGGGCTGGTGCGGGTCCTGATGTAGCTGGCGGTGCGGTGGGCCCTGGTGGGGGTGCTGCCGTAGGCGTTGTCCCGGATCGAGATGATCGTCTGGCGGGTCTACTACAGATGATTCTGGAGAGGTTACCAGGAGGGGTGCCTGCTCCGGGTTATGCTCCTGGGGTACAGCCGGGTTTGGCTGGGGTGCAGCCGGGTATGGCTGGGGTGCAGCCGGGTATGGCTGGGGTGCAGCCGGGTTTGGCTGGGGTTGAGGAGCTTCCATCTTATCTGCGGATGATGGAGCAGATGCAGCGGATTGGTACTGCGTTTTTCTCGGGCGGTGCTAAGCCTGAGGAGGCTGATGGGTGGCGGATGAGGTTAGAGCGTAACTTTCGCTCCATTAGGTGTCCAGAGAGATACAGAGTGGATCTGGCAGTACATTACCTAGAGGGTGATGCGCATCTCTGGTGGAGAGGTGTTGAGGCCAGGAGGGTACAAGCCGAGATGGTCTGGGAGGATTTCTTGGCGGAGTTCAATGCCAAGTATTTCCCGCAGGAGGCGGTGGACCGTTTGGAGTCTACGTTTCTGGACCTAACTCAGGGAGATCGGTCAGTGAGGGAGTTCGATGCGGAGTTCAGTCGACTTCTGGTACATGCAGGGAGAGGCATGGAGGGCGAGGATGCCCAGGTTAGGAGGTTCTTGCGAGGACTTCGTCCAGATATGAGGATTCGCTGCAGGGCGAGTAGGTTCGCCACGAGGGCGGAACTGGTTGAGATGGCTGCTGCGATCGAGGAGGATCTCGGGGAGCAGGTTGTGGTGGTTAGCCCACCAGTGCAGCAGCAGCAGCCGAGGAGATCTCAACAGCAAATGAGTTCAGGCAGGGGCGGCAAGCCTGCTCAAGGACAGAAGAGGAAGTGGGAGAGCACTTCTGGGGCCAGTCAGGGCGGTTCGGGATGCTTCGGGTGTGGGAGCATGTTCCATCGTGTGGCAAGCTGTCCGAAGAGGACCGGGACCGGGACTCGAGATGTGCGGGTCGGGGTTCAGGATACGCGGGTGTGTTATCACTGCAGAGAGACGGGGCATATTAAGCCCAAGTGTCCGAAGCTGCAGCAGTTGGCGGTGGCTGTAGTGCAGCCATTGGCAGTGCAGCCGTTGTCTCAGATTGCAGCAGCACCGCGGGTGTTCACGTCTGCAGAGGCGGGTGGATCTAGCACTAGACTTATCACAAGTATTTCCGGACTTGACTTTTTTAAATTCGTGGTTGTATGAGTTTTTGTCTGTTGGGAAATTGTGAGTCTGTGCTAGAATGGTAGGGTTCTGATGCACATGGGATTGTGCAGGGACCTTAGTTGTGGGCGGGTATGAGTCCCACGTGTTGTTTGATTCGGGAGCTACGAATAGCTTTATTACGCCGGAGTGTGCGGAGAGCAAAGGAATCCAGAGTGATTCCGGGGATCAGACGGGAGTAGTCAAGGTTGCTGGTGGTAGGACATTCGCTACTTTCGGGCGGGCTCGTGGTGTGGATGTTCTGGTGGCGGAAGAGTTGATGCCAGCAGATCTGATCATCAGTCCGGTGGAGCTGTACGATGTTATCATGGGTATGGATTGGTTGGATCGTTACAGGGTCCATCTGGATTGTCACCGTGGGCGAGTTGTGTTTGAACGAGAGGCGGGGAGGTTGGTTTATCAGGGTGTGAGACCGACTTCCGGGAGTCTCGTGATTTCCATGATACAGGCCGAGCAGTTGCTTCTCAAGGGCTGCGAGGCGTATCTGGTGATGATAGTGATGCCTGAGTCTGTTCGAGGGGTTGCAGTTGAGGATATTCGAGTTGTTCGGGATTTCCATGATGTGTTCCAATCGTTGGAGGGATTACTGCCTTCGCGGTCGGATCCGTTTGTTATTGAGTTGGAACCCGGGACTACTCCGATATCTAAGGCACCTTACCGTATGGCTCCAGCAGAGATGGCAGAGCTGAAGAAGCAGCTGGATGATTTGTTGGATAAGGGTTTTATTCGGCCTAGTGTTTCACCGTGGGGAGCGCCGGTGTTGTTTGTGAAGAAAAAGTATGGTAGTTTCCGGTTGTGCATCGATTATCGAGGACTTAACCGAGTCACCGTGAAGAACAGGTACCCTCTGCCGCGCATTGATGAGTTGTTGGATCAGTTGCGAGGGGCTACCTGGTTCTCCAAGATCGACTTGGCTTCGGGATACCATCAGATTCCGATGGAGGAGGCAGATGTGAGGAAGACTGCTTTCAGGACGAGGTATGGGCATTTTGAGTTCGTGGTGATGCCTTTTGGTTTGACGAATGCACCAGCAGCGTTCATGCGGTTGATGAACGGGGTATTCCAGGAGTATCTGGATGTGTTTGTGATCATCTTTATCGATGATATTTTGGTGTATTCGAAGAGTCCTGAGGAGCATGAGTTGCATCTGAGAGTAGTTTTGGGGAAGCTGCGGGAGCAGAAACTATTTGCGAAGTTGAGCAAGTGCAGTTTCTGGCAGAGGGAGATGAGTTTTCTTGGCCATGTGGTGTCTGCAGAGGGAGTTTCCGTAGATCCGGCTAAGATAGAGGCTATCAGAGGTTGGCCTAGACCGAGGAATGCCACTGAGATCAGGAGTTTTCTTGGGTTGGCAGGTTATTATCGGAGATTCATCGCGGAATTTGCAAGTTTGGCTAAGTCGATGACCAAGTTGACAGGGAAGGATGTTCCTTTTGTGTGGTCTTCTACGTGCGAGGAGATTTTTAGCAAGCTGAAGGAGATGTTGACATGTACACCTGTGTTGGCGTTACCCGAGCCAGGGGAGCCTTACGTGGTGTATACTGATGCTTCGGGTGTTGGTCTGGGTTGTGTCCTGATGCAGCAGGGAAAGGTTATTGCATATGCTTCGAGGCAGTTGAGGAAGCATGAGTGCAACTACCCTACCCATGATTTGGAGTTGGCTGCGGTAATATTCGCTCTAAAGATTTGGAGATCTTACCTTTATGGCGGAAAGGTTCAGGTGTTCATAGACCATAAGAGTTTGAAGTTTTTCTTCACTCAGCCGGAGCTGAACCAGAGACAGAGGCGCTGGATGGAGTTGGTAGCGGATTACGATTTGGAGATCGGATACCATCCGGGTAAGGCTAATCTGGTTGCAGATGCGTTGAGTCGGATGAGGGTTGCTTCAGCTCAGGAGCGTGATATGGAAGCTCTGGTGAGCGAGATTAGTACGTTGAGGTTGTGTGTGATCTTACAGGAGCCGTTGGGGTTAGAGGTAGCTAACCAAGCAGATTTGCTGAGTCGTATTCGAGCAGCTCAGGAGTTGGATCCGATGTTGATTGATGCTGCTAGGGTTGCAGGTTCAGAGTATATGGCTCGGCAAATGGGACGATACTGGTGAACGGACGGGTTTGTGTACCCAAGGATGAGGATCTGAGGCAAAAGCTCTTGCATGAGGCTCATGCGAGCATGTTATCGATTCACCCGGGTACGACCAAGATGTATCGTGATCTGAAGCGGTATTATCACTGGGTCAGGATGAAGAGGGATGTAGCTAATTGGGTTGCAGCGTGCAACATGTGTCAGCTGGGGAAGGCTGAGCATCAGGTTCCGAGTGGTATGTTGCAGAGTTTGCCCATTCCGGAGTGGAAGTGGGATATGATTACCATGGACTTCGTGACGGGGTTGCCGTTGTCACGGACGTATGATGCGATCTGGGTGATTGTGGATCGTCTGACCAAGTCAGCACATTTTTTTGCCATCAAAAAGACCGATGGGACGGTGGTGTTGGCTAAGCAGTATGTGCGTGAGATAGTGAGGCTGCACGGGGTACCAGCGAGTATTGTGTCAGACAGGGATCCAAGGTTTAGGTCTGAGTTCTGGAGGGCATTTCAGGCAGAGATGGGCACTAAGGTGCACATGAGCACGGCTTATCATCCTCAGACAGATGGGCAGTCGGAGAGGTCTATTCAGACTTTAGAGGACCTGTTGAGGATGTGCGTGCTGGATTATGGTGGTCATTGGGCGGATCATCTGAACCTGGTTGAGTTTGCGTACAACAACTCATACCAGACGAGTATTGGGATGACTCCATATGAGGCTCTGTATGGGAGGCCGTGTAAGACACCATTGTGCTGGACTCAAGTGGGGGAGAGGAGCATGTTTGGTGCGGATTTTGTTCAGGAGACGACGGAGAAGATCCGTGTCTTGAGGCTGACTATGAGAGAGGCTCAGGATCGGCAGAAGAGTTATGCTGATAAGAGACGGAAAGAGCTGGACTTTGAGCTGGGAGATCTGGTGTATCTCAAGGCAGCGATGTTGAGGGGTCCTAACAGATCCATTTCAGAGAATAAGCTAAGTCCGAGGTTTATGGGTCCGTTCCGGGTGGTGGAGCGGGTTGGACCAGTGGCTTATCGGTTGGAGTTACCTCAGAGTATGAGAGCGTTTCATAAGGTATTTCATGTATCGATGCTGCGGAAGTGTCTACATGAGTCTGAGGAGGTGTTGGCTAGGATTCCGGAGGATCTTCAATCCAACATGACGTTGGCAACGAGACCTGTGAGGATTCTCGAGAGGAGAGTCAAGGTTCTGCGCCGGAAGAGGATACCATTGGTGAGAGTCGTGTGGGACTGTGATGGTGTTGAGGAGGAGACTTGGGAACCAGAGGCAAGTATGAAGACGAAGTTCTCGAAGTGGTTCGAGAAGCAAGCGGAGGCTTGAGTGTCTTCTGGTTTTCAGTGGTTGTATTAGCTTGTGGCTATGAGTTGTATGTATTTTCGTTTTGGATTGTAACGATATACATTGTTGAGATTTAATAAGATGGAGTTTTCTTATTATCTTGGGTTATAAGACGGATGTTCTTATGGTATGACGGGGAGGTCATAGGTTTGATGACTGGGTTAGATCATGTATGTGATGACGGGGAGGTCATTTGAGGGGCTAGGATAGAAGCTCTATGGGAGTTAGGGCTTGTCTAGGTATCTAGGGATGGGGGGTCCTAAGGGGTTAGGACGGGTAGATCCCTAGATGGCGCTGGAAAATAGAGGTTTTATGTGAGTTAGAACCTGTCTATTTTCTAGGGGGAGTCTGGAACAGAAGTCTTATGTGAGTTAGGACTGTCTTTTCCAGGGACTCCGATGGGAACACCCTGGTGATTGGGATGTTTCAGATGACCTGGGGATTGGTCATGAGTGATATTCCGGGTTTGGGAATATCGGAATAGGAAACACCCTGGCGATTGGGTTGTTTCAGATGACCTGGGATTGGTCATGAGTGATATTCCGGGTTAGAGAATATCGTGATAGGAACCACGGAAGTAAATAGGTCGACAGGTGCTTATGATGCACGTTACAGTGTTACTACTCCAGGGGATGGTGATATTCTCCTGCATATACTTTGAGAGATTGCGATATCTCCAGAAGATGTGTGATTCCTCTGCAGCCGAGAGCTGATGGACTGTGTGTCCTGAAGCGGAGGGGCTGGGCATACCGAGAGCCGGTATGGTATACATCGAGAGCTCGATGGGTGACGACCCTGCGAGTGGGAGGGGTGTATAGAGATATGAGTTTGAGCAATAGTACCTGTAGTGTGATTATAAGTACGAGATTGGATGAACTTCAGGGATCGGGAATGATCTCAGGTGGTTTGTGGATGTCTAATCTAGGGTTTTTACTCGAGTTTGGAACCTTAGTTCAGACGACCCTGGTAAACATATGTAGCCTCTTTGGTCGTATATGTTCATGTTTGACTGTTGTGCGACCAACTGATCCAAGGTTTGGGTCTACGGTGGGTCGGGCATGTTCTTGTTTGATTGTTGCGCGATCTATCGGATAACCCTGATCCGGATCAGCGAGTGCTGTATCGTGGATGTTTCCTGGGGGAATTTACGCAGGTTTTGGATGAGAGTGTAAACCTTAGTGAGACGGGGTTAGGTGATTGAGATCGGGTGGTGATCTCTGATCGTGGACTGACCGGGTTTGGTCAGGATTGTATCCATAGATATGGTGCAATGAGGCTAGTGGGAGCCTAGTAGAACTCGGGGATCAGGTGTGATCGCGAGTGGTGCTGGCTGAGGGCCAGGGGTTTTGTGTTGTGTACGTCGAGTCTAGGGTTATTATTGGAGTCTAGAATTCGGGTCGGACAATCTTGGTAGCATATGTTACGCCGATGGTCGTACATGTTCTTGTTTGATTGTTGTACGATCATTTGGTCCAGTGCGGGGTCGACGGTTGATCGGACATGTTCTTGTTTGATTGTTGGACGGTCAATCGGACAGCTCTAATCCGGACCATGGGGCGTGCATCGTGGGTGCTCCGGGGGAATCTGGGCGAATTTTGGGCGAGAGTGTAGCCTTAGCAGGACGGGTTAGAGGATTCAAGCGTAATCTCGAAGGTTAATGGCCGCGTTCGGGTTAGGTAGTGGAGACCGTAGTGAGACGGTGTTGCGTGATTCAAGGTCGAATACGTGTTAGTGGGGGAGAATTGTATCGCCCGTGATCCAAAAAATAAATTTTTGGATGGGTGTCGATCGACACAAGGTTAGTGTGTAGATCGACACGGTTGTTTTGACTCAAGAGGAGTCGAGCAGAGAGGGCTGTGTCGATCGACACAGATGGGGTGTGTCGATCGACACGGATTTTTGATTGCCGTCAGTTTGACGTATTGATTGGTCATGCGTCGATCGACACAGTGTCAGCTGGTCTGGTTATATAAGTCGAACAACATATTTTTGGGGAGAAAAATGAGATTAAAAGAGAGATTTTGGGGATTTGTGTTGTTTTCCTTTCAATTTCTCGATCTTTGAGGCTTGTGTTTGGATTGGTGAAGCTGTGGGATCGTGGTGGATCCAGGATTCACGAAGGAGGAAGGAGATTTTCGGATTTAGTGGATCTGTTCTTCATGTTCTTGAGCGTTCTTGAGCATTTTTGATCCAATTTTCTTTCCGAATCAAGGTGAGTGCGTGACCATAGGCTTATCTGGGTAAAGAAATTGATAGGATGCGATTGTGTGTTGTTTGGGTCGATTCTCGTATGGATTTTTGGTGGATTTTTGTGCAGAAAGTCGGTTTGGTGAGTTTCTGGGTTTACGTCGATCGACACAGCTACTGTGTGTCGATCGACACGGGTTTTTGATTGTGTCGCCAGGTGTGTCGATCGAGACAAGGAGGTTGTGTCGATCGACACAGGTTTTTGATAGTGTCGCCGGGTGTGTCGATCGACACAAGGAGGTTGTGTCGATCGACACGGGTTTTTTATTACCGTCAGTTCGACATATTGAACGTGTTGTTCTCGTTTGGTTGTTGTGTGATGAATTATTGTTTGTTCATCCTGGTATTGTATCTTTTGCTTATGCCTGTGTGTATAGCCTGTAGATGGGATGACCGTCTCACTGGGTATTTATGATAATATTCACGCATCTCTTATAACCATGTGATGCAGGTAAAGACAGTCAGTGATCGTGGAATCATGGCTGGGATGAGGGGAATGATCTAGTGGCTCGTTTTCGTGTAATAAGTTAGAATTGCTAGGGTGTTAGCAATTTCAGAACTATGTGTATTACCGAATTGAACTAGAATTAATAAGTATGGGCTTGTTAAACGATAATTGTAATTGATCGTTGAATCTTTGTTTCCGCGCTGGTTGTTTATTGGACCGTTGAGGATTATTATTTATGATAATAGTAATCCGGGTCAAAAAAAAAATTATTTGACGGGTTTGGTCGTCATAAGGTTCATCTTCACCTTCAAACAATCCTTCATTCGTTCATCCTTCATTTTCCGCATATCTAAACCATTCGAAGTGTTCGTGGGGCGTTGATCTGTACTAGGATCATATCATCCGTAAACTGAACCCCAAACCAAACGATCAGAAACTTAACCTTTCGGTCTGATTTTAACCTGTGTCGATCGACACACACCACTTGTGTCGATCGACGCAACACTCAAAACCCGACTTCTCATAACTCGAACAACATGTGTCGATCGACACACACCTTATGTCGATCGACACACACCTTATGTCGATCGACGCACCAACCAAAAATTTACTTTTTGGTTCGCAGGCGTTACATATTCCTACTAAGATCTTTGATCTCACTCGTGTTCTTCGTGACTGGAAACGCTACAAAATCTCCCATGTTAACAGGAAGTGGAGACGTGGAGTACACATGTTAAGTGTTGGGGATCATGGAACGATATTCACTATACCCCCCAAGATCTGACCCTATAACATTGTTTATTATGTTATAGGCTTTTGGATTATGTTCTTCACTTTTTCTCTTGATTTACATCCCATTAATCATGAATCTTCCTCTCGGGTGTTATATCCAGCCATTATTGCTATTGATGATGTCTAACTTATGGTCTGTTATCTCTTTTTTTTATACTTGTGATGATTTTATTTTTATCGTAATTGTATTAATCGTATCTTTAATCGAATTCGATTGATGGTATTCTCTCTTTTCCATGTTGCGTGCATGTGGCTACGCTACGTTTGCACTTTTGTTTTTATTTTTTAGACTATTCTTCTTCTTTTGTTTTCGAGCTCTTGGATTGTTTCGCATCGAATCGTAGTCGTCAAGAGTATTTGTGGCCATGTTCATGTTGTTGCTTCCTCTGCAAGTTAATTTCCAATTCTATATATAATATTAGGGCTTTTGGGTTAAAAGGTTCAATACGTGGGTTGTAAAAACATATTTGAATTATTCTTAGTTGCAGTCTTGCAGGTGGTGGCTATGGCCGGCTCATGAGGAAGGGAAGCTCATGCTCTGCAATGCTCTCAATTTCATTATCTTGAATAACTCGATTTAGATGAAAACAATGTCTCTGTTTATATATATGATTATATCCATATAGCAAGATATTCTTAACACACTAAAAGAAAAGGGAAAATTGCTGTAAATAACCCACAAATTCATTTATATGTGAAACCTAAACCCACATCTTATATTTGCGAAAACTAACCCAAAGGGGTAGTGAAATTACAATTAGACCCCTTATGACCAAAGAAAAAAACGGATGTCCCAGTTACCATTTTACCCTTTACGAAGTCTACATTGTGAAATAGAAGTCTACATACGAAGTCTACATGCGAAGTCCACAAGAGAAGTCTACAAGAGAAGTCTACTAACTGATTATTTACAAAATTTAAATTTATAAATTAACAAAAATTATTTTGATTAAATATTTGTATTCATGATGAAAGTATAAACAATTGTGAAGTATTAAAAATAAAATTTCACAAAATTTCACAAAATTAACCAATAAAGACAAATTAGGTACATTCTATACTTTAGATATTTATGTAGACTTCCCAGGGAAGTCTACTTACTGATTATTTACAAAATTTAAATTTATAAATTAACAAAAATTATTTTGATTAAATATTTGTATTCATGATGAAAGTATAAACAATTTTGAAGTATTAAAAATAAAATTTAACAAAATTTCACAATTGTAACCAATAAAGACAAATTAGGTACATTCTATACTTTAGATATTTGTGTAGACTTCCCTGGGAAGTCTACTTACCGATTATTTACAAAATTTAAATTTATAAATTAGCAAAAATTATTTTGATTAAATATTTGTATTCATGATGAAAGTATAAACAATTGTGAAGTATTAAAAATAAAATTTCACAAAATTTCACAAAATTAACCAATAAAGACAAATTAGGTTATACATTCATAATGAAATGAATACTAAACCCATATGTTTTGATATTTATGTATCTACATGTTGGTAGTTATTTTTTTTATATTTATAGTTTCATGAGTTTATGTTGTAATGGCTTAGATTTAGGGATTTATATTTATGAATGTTACATTTGAAGGTATATATGTTATATTTCATCGAAAATAGTTGATGTATATAATCTGTAGACTTCTCCCGGAAGTCTACATTTAGGGTTTAGGGTTTAGGGAATCGTAGACTTCGTTTGTAGACTTCACAGTAAACCGGAAAATTTAACCTAACCGGATGTTTTTTACCTGCCTATATAAACTCAACCCTAATCGTTTTGTTAAAAAACTTTCACTCGCTCTTTTATGGTCGCCTCTCCTCCGTTGCTGCCGATTTTCGAAGGGGTAAGTATTTGTTTTTCATTGATTTATAACTCATCCTCCTTTCTTATATGTATTTTATATATCATGTTCATCTGTTTCTCACTTTTATGGTCTTCTTTATGGTTTGTTGCAGATCTGACTCTTGGAGGTCCTCATCTAGCCGGTAAACTTTATCTGACCCGCCATCTTTCTTTAACATGTCTTTTTGGTTTGTTGCAGATCTGACCCTTTAGGAGGTCCTCATATAGCCGGTAAACTTCGTCGTCCTCATATAGCCGGTAAAATTGACATTTGTTTCTCTCTGACTATTCCAGATCAATAGAATAGCACGAAAATGCATATTTATTGAATTATTGTTATATGGTCATTAGGGATGGGTCAATACAGCTACACACAACCGTCAAGTAGTTCCATAAGGAATGAGAGTTCAACTGCTCGACGTCGAGCGGGTAGAACCTCTGGTTTTCCCAACCGCTGTTACTGCGGTTTAGTGCCAGTTCTCCAAACATCCACTACTGCCGATAATCCGGGTCGGAGATTCTATGGTTGTCATAACCATGCGGTAATGAATTTTGTAACTATTGTTTGTTTGCTATTGGCGTTTATATATAAATATATAATAGCAAAATCTTTTGTATAGGATGGGTTGTACCATATTTTCAAGTGGTGGGATGAGGCGATAATGGAAGAGGTTGAAGAGATGAAGATGGTGGTCGAACAACAAGCTGATTTATTTCATTACTTCATAAGTAACGAGAGCCAGGCCCTAAGAGATTGTATTGATAAACCAACGATTCGGCGTTGCATTGAGAAAACAGACATAGAGCTAGCTCAACTGAAGGAGATGATTATTGAGACTCGTTACAGTTGCTTGGAGATGAGGAATGCGATGGTAGCGTGTATAATCCTCGTATGTGTGATCGGTTGTGTTTGTGTTTGCTTGACAAGATTTTAGTTTCTTTTTAATTAAAGTACTGCGTTATTAAAAACAATTTTCGACGACCCTCTAATTTTGTATATTCGAGAGGGTTTAAACATGTACTGTATGGATTGGAATGGATGTAACATATTTAGGCTATTTGGTTCTCTTTTTCCCTTTTTTGGGTAGTAACATGCACTCACATTAGGTCGAAATTAAATTAAATTTAAATCAAATTAATAAAATAAATTAAGACGCAAACTCACATAATGGATACAATTTCAAATTAAATACTTATAAAGTTAATTAATTATATACGACATTTTTACTATGCTTAAGAAGTCTACATACGAAGTGTACAGTAGAAGTCTACATGTGAAGTCTACAATTACATAACCGATGGAAAGATCTGTAGACTTCCCATGTAGACTTTCCATGTAGACTTCCCATGTAGACTTCCCATGTAGACTTCGTTGATTTACCAAACCCATAAAACCGTTATCGGTTTACTATGACATGTTATAAAATTTTCTTGTAAACCGACGCAACTGTTCAGTTTACCCAACAGTTAGTTAACTGTTCCCTTAACCGTGGGTTAACTGTTCATTTACCCTACATAAATATCTGCTTTTTTTTTATTTTTTACCGACATTCTCCAACCGGGAAAACCATAGCCACCGCTGAGGCGCCACCGTCGTTCCTCTTCTTCACCGAAGGTACTCTCTTTTTCTCTTCTTCTCTTCATCTCTTCTTCTCTTCTTCTCTTCTTCTATTGTTACTCTATTCACTTCGTGTTCGTCGTTTCTATCTCTCCCATTTTCGCCTTAGTTAATCTTCGTCTTCTCTTCCCAGATCTGGTTCATCTTCGCTGTGGAGTGAAGATGAACCAGATCTGGAAGAGAAGATAGAGACGAAAACGAAGAGGAAGATAAGTAGGGGAAAGATAGAAACGATGAGAGGGAGAGAAGAGAGATTTCCTTTGTCCATTTGAATGACAAAACTAACTTTATGTGTTTCACTCTCTCATCTAGGTCGGGTTACCGCTTGCTTCGCTACGAAATCAACTTATTCAACTTCTGTCAAAGGTTTGTTTCATTCCCTTTTTGTTTTACTGCTTGATTCGATACGAAATGTTTCCCTTTTTGTTTTACCACTGGATTCGCTACGAAATCAACTTCTCCGGTAGACTACTGTTGCAGACTTCTCCGGGAGACTACTATTGCAGACGTCTCATGTAGACTTCTGTTGCAGACTTCTCATGTAGACTTCTGTTCAGACTTCTCATGTAGACTTCTGTCACAGACTTCTCATGTAGACTTCTGTCACAGACTTCTCCTGTAGACTTCTCCTTCATTATCCTTCATTATCCTTCTGTCGCAGCCTTCTCATTCTTATTTAAATTGCAGATTATTGGTGTTTGCTGATGACGTCTCAGAACGAATTCCCGTTAAGGCTTTACACAAAAGACCAGGAACCTCTACCGCAAAAAAGCATAGGTTATTATGCAGGTGACTCAAGGCTGTTCGATGCTATGACAGCAGAAGATGGTCTACGTTCTGATGAATTTAGTGAGATATACCATTCTCCACTGGGTGTGTTCCTTAAGTTCCATTCTCTGAAATTTGGATGGGCATCCAGGCTGGTGCATCACTTGCTTAGTTTTCAGCTTGACCATAAGAAGCCGTATGAGATATGGACTCTCATCAATGCTGAACCGATTAGGTTTTCGCTTTATGAGTTTGAACATATCACTGGTTTAAACTGTGACTATACAGAGAATCTGGAATCTCCGGAAGTTGAGGTTAGCGATGATATGAAAGCATTCTGGGGTCTTCTAGGAGTTGATTTGGAGTCGGGTCCAAGTATTAATGACTTGGTAGCAGCTTGTAACCGATGCCAAGATTGGTCTCGGGAGGATCGCATGAGGTTGGGATATCTCTGCATCTTTGCAGGTTATATTGAAGCTCGGAGAGAGACTACACCCACTCCGGTTAAGCTGGCTAGACTAGTTATGGATGAACAAGCTTTTCTGAACTACCCGTGGGGAAGAGTCGCTTTCCTGAATTTGATAAAGTCTGTGAAGGAGAAGGACGTGACGAAAAACTCATATGTTATTGAGGGTTTTGTTCAAGTTCTCCAAGTTTGGTTGTATTGGGCTCTACCAGATTTTGGGTCTAAGTTTGGTTCGCCTCTACCCAAGTCACCAACTCCACCGCTACTTGCTTACCAAGGATCAAGAGGCCGTAAAAATTTCAAAGAGAATTTGGCGAAACAAGTATTTTCATAACTTTATTGGTGTAGACTTCTAGTACACTTATACTGTGGAATTATAGCGAAGACTGCTACTGTAAATCTCTTCCTGTGTAGATATCTTCCTGTGCAAATCTAATCCTGTGTAGAGTTCCTGTGTAGACTTCCTGTGTAGACTTCCTGTGTAGACTTCCTATGTAGACTTCCTGTGTAGACTTCCTGTGTAGACTTCCTGTATAGACTCCCTATGTAGACTTCCTGTGTAGACTTCCTCTGTTCACTTCCTGTGTAGCTTCCTGTGTAGAATTCGGACTTCATTTGTAGACTTCTAAAGTGGACTTATCCTGGTTCTAATGAATTGTTATTTCTTTCCTTTTGTAGACCATTGTTGCGAACTTTGTTAGGATGGATACTATCGAAGAGATGAGTCCTCTTTGGGACGGTGATGTGGAAGATGAAACTGTTGACAACATTTTGAAGGTATCGTTTGGTAAAGGCTGGAAGTGGAAAAACAGGCACTGGCCAGATATTGGGGTTAACAGCTACAAGCGTCCAGGTATTGAGTCCGATAGCAGGCTCTGGTTTTTCTGTTATTTTTAAAAGTATCTAACATTGTGACTTTTGCAACAGCTGTTGTGAAGGGTGAACCAGTCGCTTATGTGAAGTCTGAATCAGCATGTGTGAAGGCTGACCTTCACACAGACAGCCAAAGTCGGAAAAGGAAGCGGTCTAAGACCGATGATGAAGAAGGAGAGCCGATGTCATTTGTGCTCAAACTACAATCACACTTTGATAAGTGTTTTACGGGCTTGAGAACCACGATGATGGAAGGGTTGTCCAGGTGTGAGATGCAGATTAAAGACCTTGCTGATAAGGTGGATGCTATGGGGAAAGCCATGGTGAAAGGTGGAGTGAACGTGGATGTGCAATATGGAGAGGAAGAGGGAGAGGGAGTGAAAGAGGGAGATGGAGTGAAAGAGGGAGAGGGAGAGAAAGGCCATGAGCAGGTGCAGTCCAATGTTGCTGCTCTACTCAATGTTTCTCCTCCACCAAATGTTGCTGCTGAGCATGTCAAAGGTAGTGCTCCTCCTACACCTCCATCACCCGCTGCTGATAAGAAAGGAGATGACGATGCTGTGAAGGACACCGTCAAACAAGTGATTTCTGATGTCCAAGTTAGTAAAAAATCCAAACCCAAACACCAAAAAAAAGTTATTGATAATACACGGAAAAGCGAGAGGCTTAGAGGAAAAGTAGTAGAGAAGAAGTAGTATCATCATTTGTTTGATGTTTATTTGTGGATCTTGCTGTTATTCCAAGACTTGTTATTACATTGTTTTGTTTTTTAAGTGGTATGAAAGAACCTTGTGCTTTTTCATTTTTATTTAATTTTAAGTCTACTCAATTTGTAAGTTAATTGACTTTTAAAATGGAATATTGCAGAGTGAATTCGTTAAGGTTAAGGTGGAACGTGCTGAAGTTTAGAGTCAAAGAGTCCATCTTCCATGTGAGCCAAGTGTGGAGATTATTCCAAGGGTAGAACGAAAACCGGATTACATTCCAAATCAACAAGCGAAACAACAAAAGAAGAAGCAGGCTAACCAGCTCTTGGCACGGGGCAAGAGTGAAAGGCTAAAGAGGCCTGCTGCAACACAGGTATCTCCTTATGAGCCCGCTGCTGCACAAAAGAAGGTTAGAATCAGAATTCCAACAGGAAGAGGATATGATCCTTTTGCCGTTGTGCAATTCCTGAAGGTTAAGAAAATGGATGATTGGCTCAGAAAACAACCGTAAGTATCTCTCTACTTGTACTACATTCTTTTTAAATTTGTAATAATATCTGAATTGTGGTTATTCTGAATTATGATCATGGACAGCGATTATGGGAAGATACAATCGAGCACAACCTCAGAATGGTTTTGGATTCTTCGGACCGAACGTGAGTTTCTCAAAGATTCGGTAAGTAGACTTCATCAGTAGACTTCATATGTAGACTTCATCTGTAGACTTCATATGTAGACTTCATCTGTAGACTTTCATTATTGTTCTGTTTTTTTGTTCTGTCTTTGCTGACCTGGTATCTTACTATGTATTGCAGCACATGGATGCTGCATTAGCTCTACTGAGAGTTCGGCACAACGTTCATCCGGAGTGGTTTAGGAGTGAAAGAGTGTGCTTTGCTGAGTGCATGTTAACCATGATGTGGACTGCCAAGTACAAGGAGGAGTTTCTGCCTTCTTCTGCAAATGCAGATGGTGGTGGTAAACTCCTACCTGCTGGAGCGTTGGATTACCAAAAAGGTGATCTACCATCTTATGGCAGAACAAAGAAGCTCTAGGGTGTTGAAGTTGATGATATATACGTCCCATTGCATATCAAAGGCGATCATTGGGTGGCATTGTGGATAAATATCCCAATGAGACACATTGTTGTGTGGGATAGTATTTACAGTTACACATCTGATGCAGAAATTGCCGAGTTAGTGGAGCCTATATGGGTCATAATGCCTCATGTAATCCGGGATACATGCATGTTGGAGGACAGGTGGAAGCACACATATGAGCCATACACTCATGAGCGGGTTAAAGCCGGAGTACCACAGAACGTACAAAGTGGTGATTGTGGAGTGTACACTTTGAAGTATATCGAACTCCACGCTCTTGGGCTTCCATTTAGTTCTTCGAGCTTGTGTGATGCCAACATTCTTGCTATTAGGGAAAAGCTTGCTGCTGAGATATTCGATGAGACGAAAATACGCGGTACTGAATTTCGGGACTATTCCGTCTTGGACCTATATGAATCCTAATATTGGTCCACCGAGGAATATGCTTTTGTAATCCCGCTTAACTTTTAGGATTCTTACTACTAACCTTTTTAGATGTAAGACAAACTCACATCCTTTATTCTTTTGCTACTATTGCGGGATGTAACTATTATATTGTATGGCTAATGCCAAAACTCGTAGTGTTGGATGATAATATATTCAGTTATTTGCTTATTTAATTAGCTTTAAAATGATACATTACCAAGTTTTTCTTCCATCATAAATACATAATAAAAATACTACTTTCAAACAAGATTATCAAGTTTTACACAGAAGCTCATTCAACAAGAAAAATGGAATTATCAACTTCACATCGGCTTCTTCTTCCGTAGACTTCACATGTAGACTTATCTAGTAGATTTCGCCGGTAGACTTCCACCGGGCAGTTGCTGCTAAAGATGGTACTGGGCAGTTGCTGCTGAGCTATTAAGTAACACAATTCGGCTTCGTATGTCCTCCTTGCTTGCACTTTGAACAATTGTATTGATTGTGAAGTTTCCGCGGTTTTGTGGCTTTCATCTTCGCGATTTCTAGCCAAGTTTGCCACCTCGACTTCTTCTTTCTACCAGCACGAGGCCTAACATCGGGAGGGAGACATGACGCTGTTCCACTTCCTTGTAAGGCGTCATTGGCGTGATAAATGTTTTGCGAGTATGCGGCATACAAATAATCCCTCCCATAGGACGGGCAGACAGCAGTAGAGACATGTTGATGAGCCGATGCCAACGCCGCGATAGCATGGGAGCAAGGTATCTTCTCAGTATAAAAGACACCGCAAGAACATTTTTTATTTCCCAAATGAACAAGAGCTTCTCGTGCTCCTCCCTTGACATGAAATTCCCATTCATTGATTTTCTCCACCGTCATTCTGGACGCGTAATCTTCACGAATGGCCAACAAAGTTTCAACTCCTCGGCTGTGGTGTGTTGTTAGACTCAATGCATCTTCTCGCCTTTTAGAAAACCACCTTCCTAACTTCTCCCGAATAAATTCCAAAAGGAATGCTATGGGAAATCCTTTCACCTTTTTAATTGCTGCATTGATAGATTCGGCAATATTGGTCGTTTTTATGTTGTACCTATCTCCCTCGAAGTGAACACGTGACCATAGCTTCGGGTCTGCTTCCTCCAAATAGACCGCAAGTTCGGGCTTCACGCTACGGATCGAAGCCATGTATCTGTCATAATCTTCTTCCGTATAGGCATATGCAGCGCCTTTGACCAAGTACATTAGATGTTTCCCCTTATATTTCGTGACAACGTTACATTGAAGATGATAGTAACATATACCACGTGTTGCCCAAGGGAAAACCGTGTCGCACGCCTTCTTAATAGACAAGTGTCTGTCAGAAACTATCACAAGAGGATACTGATCTGAGATACAACCGCGGAGTTTTGTAAAAAACCATTCCCATGAAGCATCATTCTCACTATCAACAATTCCGAAAGCCAAAGGAAATATCTGAAAATTACCGTCTTGTGCGGCTGCCACTAGCAAAACCCCTTCGTATTTACCCGTCAAATGAGTCCCATCCACAACAATCACACGTCTAAGATACTGAAAACCATCTATGGAGGCTCCGAATGCTATAAATAGATATTTAAATCGATTCATAGCATCAAGCTCAATACCCGTAACTGTTCCGGGGTTGGCTTTCTCGAGTAGGTGCAAATAAGAAGGCAATTTCTCATATCCATCTTCCGCTGTTCCTCTAACCAATTGTTGGGCACACCTCAGCGATCTATATGAAGTAAAATAATCGATATTCATACCAAACATCTTCTTCATTGAGTCTTTGATGTGTTCCAGCGTAATTCCATTGATAATTCCAACGCGGTCAATAAATAACTTTCCAATATATTTGGGAGTAGCATTCCGACGGTGCGAAACTCGGTCCGATAATGAACATGTATGGACTTTCGAGTACTTCGTCACCCAAAACCGGTTTGGTTCATTTGTGACAATCGCTCTGAGCCTCCACTTCCATTCTTTCACAATACAAGTAGCCACGAACATTTTTTTTGATGACTTATACACCTTGAATGCAAATCTTGACTTGATTGCCGTCAGTCGCAATGCTGAGACCAACTCTTCTTTGGTAGCAAAACTCTGTTTGACAAATATATTATCAGACCATGTCATATTTGGTATTGATCCTCCTTGGCCACCAATGAAATCAAATGAGATGTCATCTTCATCCTCATCTTTGACTTTTCCAAATAGACTGTAGTCCTCATCAACAGCATCTTCAGTTTTAATACCATCATCTCCATTCCCATCATCATCCAAATTACCACCAACACCGGCATCCTTATCAACATGCTCATCTTCTTCAGCATCTTCATCCTTGAATTCCCCTTCATTTTCGTCTACACCTTCATCTTCATAGTTGCCGTCATTGTCATCCTTATCCTCATCACTAGCTTTATCCTCGTCGAAGTGACATGAGACACAAATGCGTATAACATGCGTTTTACCTAGCTCGATCAAATTCCGGACTTGTCTATCATTTGCAACATGTATAGGCGGTGTATCCGGATCCATCTGTCCCAATATTGACTCGGGTAACGAATAAGTGATCTCCACCAACTCTGTTTTTTTGCCTAACATATATTCATCTTGAACCATTTCAACAAGTTCCGCATGAGTAGAACCATCATGCAAGAAGAACAATCTCCCTCCTCTCTCATTATCAACCGCAAATTGCCATGACGTATCTTCCTTAAACCATTCTCCATAAACAGCCAGAAACTGAACCATTATCTGTGGACAAAGAGACAAAAAAACACATTAGATATCGTTATTGGAAGTCTACAGGAGAAGTCTACATAATATGAGCTACATACCAATCAAACAAGAAAATTAATTTATAAAATATAGACTATACATTTGAATACCAAATTTTTATACATTAAAACACCATAATTTACATGCATTTAGAAAAAACAAAAACCACAAAATTCATTACCAATTAATTATAAAAAATTAATTACTGAAATCGTACATGTAGACTTCCCATGGACGTCTACATAGTAGACTTCCCGTGGAAGTCTACAAATATGATAATAAAAAAAGAAAATTAAGTTAAAGCGAATCTATCAAACATATACATGTCAAACTTATACACATAAAAACACAATAATTAACACGCATTTACAAAAATTAAAAAGCTCAAAATTCATTACTAATGAACTATAAAAGCACTATTACTGAAAATCAGAATGTAGACTTCCTTGGGAAGTCTACTTAGGAAGTCTACATGAGAAGTCTACAAATATGAGCTAGATACCAATTAAACAAGAAAATTAATTTATAAATTATATATTATACATTTGCATACAAAATTTTTATACAATTTAACACCAGAATTAACACGCATTTAGAAAAAACAAAAACAACAGAATTCATTACTAATTAATTAAAAATAATTAATTACTGAAAATCGAAAATATAGACTTCCGTGGACGTCTACACAAAAATATCTCCGTAGACTTCGTTTGTAGACTTCGTCTGACGTGGGAGGTTAGTTTTGACATTGACTAAAGTTTTGACTTTCGTGTAGACTTCGTTTGTAGACTTCGTCAGACATGGCAGGTTAGTTTTGACATTGACTTAAGTTTTGACTTTAAAGTAGACTTCGTTTGTAGACTTCGTCTGACGTGGAAGGTTAGTTTTGCAATTGACTTAAGTATGACTTTTGAAAGAAGTCTACAAACGAAGTCTACATAACAAGTAGACTTCGCAAAGAAGTCTACATGGGATGTAGACTTCGTTTGTAGACTTCGTCTGACGTGGCAGGTTAGTTTTGCAATTGACCTAAGGTTTGACTTCAAAGTAGACTTCGTTTGTAGACTTCGTCTGACGTGGCAGGTTAGTTTTGACATATTTTCTAAAAAAGAGTTTAGTTTTGGGTTTGACCAAACAATTAATTAAATTAAATAGAAGTCTACAAACGAAGTCTACGTGTGAAGTCTACAAACGAAGTCTACTTTTCCGTGGTCAAATTTCTGAGATTTTAGTCAATGTCAAAACTAACCTGCCACGTCAGACGAAGTCTACTTTGAACGTCTTCAAACAAAGTCAAAGTCCAGTCAATTGCAAAACTAACCTGCCATGTCAGACGAAGTCTACTAAAATTTTGTAGATTTCTGCTCTAAAAAGTCAAAGTTTTAGTCAATGTCAAAACTAACCTACTTTATGTAGACTTCGACAGGAAGTCTACAAACGTGTTTTTTTTGTTTCCAAAGGATAACGTGTAGACTTCCGTGGAAGTCTACATTGAAAATTTTCAAAAAAAGTCAATGTCAAAACTAACCTATCCGTTGACTTGTAGACTTCCATGGAAGTCTACATTCGCAAATGAGATCTGAAAAATCAAAAAATTCAACTAAGTTTACCTTTTTTCGCCGCGAAAGCTCGTTTTTAGCTTCTTCAACCACCTCTAACTTTGAATCTCACTGATAACAAAGAACCCAAGTCCTTGTTATGCAAGAACCATCGAAAATCGGTGTGTTTATAAACGAAATGGTTTGTTGAGAGTTTATTTGATGCAATTCGTGAGGAAAAGTAAGAGAATAGGTAATAAGATGAGATATTGAGCATTTACACTTAAAAAAAACGGTTGGGATGCATTTAGAGCTCAAAATCGGTTGTTTATGGTGGTTGGCAAAATTGAACAAGATGGCATTTTCGTAAATATTTTGAGATCTTTTGGTTTTTGTGTATTTTCCAATATTTCCGAAATTAAAAAAAAAAAAATTTAGAATATAATAGTATTTTCGTGAATAAGTGGTGAGGAGAAGGATAAAGAAGGGAGAAAGTGGCAAAATAAGAGAGAGGGGATATAGGGGTGTAGGTTTGACATTGACCACAAATTGTGGGTTATTTGTGCAACTATCCCAAAAGAAAAATTATAATTGTACAACTTCTCAAGCTACAGTTTTTTTTTTAATTTCAAGACATTTTTCCTTTTTATGTTTGGGGCGGGTCCAAATCTTGATTTATACAAACTAGATCTACTAATATATTTGTAATATCATTTGAATTTTGTCATAAGATGCAACTCGAACTGAAAGAAGACGAAGGCCACATACATTTGAGATCAAATAAAATACTTTAAGTCTTTCCATATAGAGATGGTTTAAAGTATCAGACTATCGTCATAAAAATAAAATTTTAATTTTTTTAGTTGAAAGTAGTGGATCCGTGGACTTTGACGATAAGATTGATGAAATGAAAACAATGGTTAGTCAAACACGGGAGATAGATGCTGACACAAATAAAATTTTATGATCTTAATACTTTGGAAATTGATTTTAATATGAATTTATTTGGCTAAAATATAAGAAAAGCTAACTCAACAATAAGTTCAATAGCATTCTGCCATTCTCGATATTTTTCAAAGAAAACACAATCTCTGTGACTCTATGTCAGACATTTGGATGTATATGTGTTTCTTATGGTTTTTTCATGATTTAGAGATATTGGACTCTAAAAAAACATGTTAGCTTATAATCATCGAGTTTTTTAATTTCATATTACCTAAGTGCAATTAGATAACCTTGAATGTTTTAGTTAGTTTAAATTATGTTAATTTTTTTCTATAACGATGCTAGATCATGTATAATGAAAGACAACATGTAAAAGATTGTATTTTAATGGCCAATAATATTAAAATGAAAAACATTCATTAAAAAAATTCCCGCGAAAAGAGCTTTCGGAAAGAAACATCGATTAGTAGTCCAGTCCAAGTCCACGATTTCTTAAACTAATGGTCCAAGTCCATCGATTATGAATTTCATTTTCTATGATTCATTATTTCTGTTCGAAACATATGTGCAATTGCAAAGAGGACAAAGTTGAAGATGAGTACGAGATTTAGTGATGGAGAAAAGTCTTGATCTATGAACTCGATGATTATTGACAGTTTTTTAATATTAAGATTAATTCTAAATTTCACTAAAGAGTCCACAATTCAGATGAGAATGTGTCTAAATTCTAAATTTCACTAAAGAGTCCACACTTTAATATTCCATTACGTATTTCTATACTCGGATCACTATGACTGGAGACATAATATTGAAGACAAAGCAAACCAATGACATATTGGTTGATTTAATTCTTGAGATCTCAGATTCTCAATGCTAATAATGCCACAATTTCCCTTTTCCATACAAAACTTATAGAGTGCACAATTTTGGAAAAACAGAACTTGATCACATTGATTTAAACTTTCGTATGAATTCATACATTTTATACTAAAACACGATAAGACATATAAATGTATATGTTAATGTAAAAACCATCTAAGTTGAGAATTTTTTTTCTTTCATATGTGCACCTTTCTTTTGTTCAATCCATCAGTAAAACTTGCAAAAAAAAATTATGCTAAAGTAAAAAAAAATTCATTATATCAGCAATTTAAAATGGACAAGAACGATTAAACCATTCATAAAAATTAAAATATAAATATTCAGATCACAAACACTAAAAGTTAATGAATTGTATATCAAGTAGTTAAAAACAGAATAATGTAAAATAAAAAAGTGAGCAAGCAATTTCTTAAGTATTTTTGAACAATTATTGAATTTCTTGGTTAAAGTAAAACACACAGCATATGTTCTCTACTTCAAACCAGATATATCACATAGCCCCTATTAATAAGTGTGCCAAATTTGTTAAAACTCTTCACACATAAGAACAATTTTATATACTCCAAGAGCAGGTGTTCCATCGAAAAATATAAAAATCATATTGATTTTCTTAAATCTTTTATTGTTTAAATTTGAGCAGTAAACACATGTCTTTCTTAACCCAAAAAAAAAAAATTCATATCTTTCAAATGCTTTATTTATCGACAAAAAAAAAAGAAGAAGTGGAAACTCTTCTATCAAATTATTTTATGAAATGACAAAATGTGAAAAAAGAAATCGTAGATGGGCCACGATGATTTGATTATGTGCATAGTTAGGATTTAGACATCCATGTTAGGGTTTACCCTAAAGCATTCAAAAATTTTCTAATGATGAGTAATTTTGAAACAAAAAACATTAATTAAAATATTTCTCCACGCAAGGAGGTTTTGAAAAAACATTGATTAGTAATTTAGTAGGAATAGTGTTTCAGTTCTTTGATTAGTGTTTTAATCAATGATACTTATCTTACAGATATGAGAATAGCACGCTAGCTAGCAGAGAAAGTTGGTAATTGTTTTAGAAGTCAATAGTTCAACTAAGGCAAAGACCAAAGTCACATAAAAAGTAAAATATGATCCTATGTACTGAACAGTTGAACAGTGCATCTTTTTTTAATTATTATTATTACTTTCTTTGATCTTACGGTTAAGTTTGTATCAGAATTTTTATTATTTTTTTGGAAGTAAAGAATTATTTAAACATATTTGTGTTTGTATTAAAATGTAGACTATTTTGAAAATTTTTAGCTTCTCAGAAGCTAATGCAGAAAATTTAGTCTTCATTGTCAACTGCTACTTATCGGTTGGAAGAGTGCGTTCTTATGCGGCCAAGTCACGAATAAAACTTACATAACCACCAGAATAACTATGGACACTTTTATCTCCACCACTCGCTAAACAAATTTTAGTATAATGTTTGTTATTTCTCTCAAAACGGTCATGGCTGCTTGTGCTTTATTGTATCTGTTTAAAATCGCATGTACTTAATTAAATTGAGAAACTAATTAATTTTGCATTGCTTTTACAACTTTAAGAGAAATAGAAATTTTTTTACATAATTAAATGTTTACCAATAACTACATCAAAAAAATAAATGATCAAAGTTATTATACTTATAATTTAATTTTATAATCTTTATATTTTGGAAATAGATTTAATATGAATTTATTTGGCTAGAATATATAAATTCAAATCAATTTTAGTTGATTCTAAATATTAGAAAAGCTAACTCAATAATAAGTTTAGTAACATTTTACCATTCTCGATATTTTTCAAAGAAAAACACAATCACTGTGACTCTACGTTAGGTTAATACATTTGGGTATATATACGTTTCTTTTTTTTTTCATGATTGAAACATATTGGATTCTAAAAAAACATGTTAGCTTATAATTGTAACGTCCGCGAGCCAAATGTGTATTTTTGGTTCGGATGTCGATTGACCAGCTCGTTTTCAATCGACTGGGTCGTTTTTATTGGGAAAAATTCTTCGTGTTAAAGGAAAATAGTCGGATCTCGGGAAGGTTTTTAGCCATCGTGGGTAACGGAGGAATAAAATATTTGGGTGTGGTGGAGTGATTAATTAATTAAGCATGGGTGTTGAGAATTAAACAAATGAGCATGGGCTCTTTGATTAAAGAATGAGTGGCATGGGCAAGTGTTTCTTTTTTTTGTGTTTGGGAAATGTTAAAGAAGAAACATGTTCCCCCATGCTCATCACACCCATGCTTGGATGTCTTGGGGCTTTGCCTATAAATATCACTCCCTCCCTTTTGTTCTCAGCCACTCTTCTTCCATACCAAAACGCTGCCCAATTTTTAGTAGAACCGAGAGTTAGTGAGAAAGAGAGGAGGAAGAAGAGTAACAACCGAGTGAAGAAGGGACGAACGGCTAGGGAAAACGGATCGGTTTGCTCTTGAATTTTGAGGGTAAGTTCTCCACTCTTTTAGCTTCATATAGGAGAAAACCGCTTGTCTTTTGGTTGAGTATTCTAGGAGTTATGGTCGTTTTACTGAGAGATGTTTCTGCAGCATCTCTTCTGCGATCAGTCCACTTCCAAGGACGATTCCCGTCGTTCTGTAAGGACCCAAGAGGCGAGCAAGATTTCATTGGAAAGCTCTGAGTCTTATCTTTCCACAGACACCGATTTCGGTTTATTCAGAGGTGACCTCCGTTCTCTGTGTGTTTTTGAAGTTAGTGTGGTGTTTCTGAAATATTTGTTCTCAGTTCTGATAATCGAGTTTGCGAGCTAATTTTCCCGTCGAACTGCTTAGAGTTAGGTTACGTTCTATACACCTCTGTAAAGCTCTCGATGTCTAGTTTCTAGAACAGGTTTTATACCTTCATTTGGTTAAGAATTTGCTGAGTTATGGTCTTTTGAACTTGGGTAGTTCGTGCAGTTTTTCTGCAATTTCCTGCGGTTTCGTCCGGAGTTGCTGTTTTCGGGGACGATTTTCCGGTGAACCGTTTGGAGTTAGGAGTCTTGCAATACGGTGTTGGAAAGCTGTTGGTGTCTAGTCTCCAGAACCGTTTTCCGTTCGCGATTTGGTCCAGCGAGTCGGAAGTTATTCCAGTCGCAAAACAAGTGAGTGCGTGACCATGGTTTTTGCGTGTATGTGGGTGTCATAATGCGTTTGATTGCGAATTGAAATGATTGTTGATCGATTATTGCTTGTTGGGGTGTTATTAGTGTTTATATCAAATTTAAGTATCATGGATTGTGGTTGATTTTGTGTTGACTTTTCGTTGACTTTTTGGGGTTGACTTTTCGGGTTGACTTTTGTGTTGACTTCTTGATTGATTGATCGTTGGGTATTATGGTATCCCTTATGCCCGTGCATCTAGCCAAGTAGATGGGATGACCGCTCCACTGAGTATTTATGATAATACTCACGCATCTCTTATAACCATGTGATGCAGGTAAAGACAAAGTGTGATTGTGAAATCCGGCTATGAAGAGGAGATGATCTAGGGTCTCGTCATTGTGTGTTTATTTACTTCCTGTTTTCGTTCTGACGCTGTTTGTTGTTGTGTTAAACCGCTGTCCTTTTTTTTTCTGTGACATTGTTGTGCTGAATTGTTTTGGAGAATTAGTATTTATGGGAATACTAATTCTCGTTTATCGTATTAAAAAAAAAAAAAAAAAAAAAAAAAAAAAAAAAAAAAAAAAATTGGGTTGTTTCATTTTGGTATCAGAGCCCTAGCGGTTCTAGGGCGGGTGGGCGGGGAGCCCTTATGGTTTTAGAGTAGTGGCATTTAATTAATTGTGTGAGTTAATTGATTAATTGCTGTGTGGGTTTGGAGTCCTAGATCATCTTCTTCGAGCCTTCAATGAGATTCCACGATATGTGTTTTTGTGATTTTTGTTGGTTTCTAGTATTCTTAGGTTCTGCTTCTGGTAGTGAAGCAGAATGGTTAGAAATACTACTAGATTTCCTGCTATTGGTAGAGCAGAGTGTGATTGCTAGACGTCATGGGGGCCGTGGCGGCCGAGGACGTGGGTGCGCGCGGGGATTGGGAGTGAGTTTGCCGCGATTTTGGCTGGTGATTCGACGCAGGAGCGGATGGCAGACTCGTAGATGTATCTGGAGAAGTCAGTGGGCATGGCTAGTGTGAGTGTTAGTGTGCGAACTGGTGGGGCTAGTGAGGGTTCCAGGGATGCCGGTGTGGTAACGGACCCATGCGTGGGTGCTGGTGTAACGCCCGCAAACCAAAAGTGGATTTTTGGTGCTGCGTCGAGCGACGCAGGCGGCTTGCGTCGAGCGACGCAGATGTCGGCTTGCGTCGAGCGACGCAAGTGTCGGCAGGCTAGCTATTTAAGTCAAAAATCGGATTTCTGGGCAGAATAACCCGATTTTTGAGAGAGGAAGTGAGAGGATTGAGAGGAGAGGTTGTTGTTGTTGTTTCCTTCGTGTTTCTCAATCTTATTAGGCTTGTGAGGAGTGTGAGAGGTTGTGTGAGCAAGTTAGAATCGTGCGGGGAAGGAATTCGGTTTTGGGGAATCCGTGTTCGTCGTGTTCTTTGTGTTCTTCGTCGATTTCACAGCGGGTGCAGGTGGATCTATGACCGTGATGATCGTCTGGCGGGACTGTTACAGTTGATTTTAGAGCGGTTACTTGGGGTTGTGCTGGCTCGGGGTTAGGCTCCGGTAGAGCCAGGAGTGGCTGGAGTGGTTGGTAAGGCTAGTGTTCAATTAGGTGTAGGTTGTGTTCGGTTAAGAGTGGCTGGTGTTTAGTCAGGTGTGCAGCCGGGGTTGGCTGGGGTACAGCCGGGTATGGCTGGGGTACAGCCGGGGTTGGCTGGGGTGCAGCCGGGTATGGCTGGGGTACAGCCAGGGTTGGCTGGGGTGCAGCCAGGAATGGTCTGGGGTGCAGCCGGGTATGGCTGGGGTAGAGGAGCTTCCATCTTATCTGAGGATGATGGAGCAGATGCAGCGGATTGGTACTGCGTTTTTCTCGAAAAGTACTAAGCCTGAGGGCCCGATGAGCGGCGGATGAGTGAGAAGCGTAACTTCGACTCTTTGAGGTGTCCAGATGGATACAGAGTGGATCTGGCAGTGCATTATTTGGAGGGTGATGCGCATCTCTGGTGGAGAGGTGTAGAGGTGTAGAGGCTAGGAGGGTGCAGGCCGAGATAGTCTGGGAGGATTTCTTGGCGGAGTTTAACGCCAAGTATTTCCCGTCGGAGGCGGTGGACCGTCTGGAGTCTAGGTTTCTGGACCTGACTCAGGGAGATCGGTCAGTGAGGGAGTTTGATGCTGAGTTCAGTCGACTTCTGGTACATGCAGGGAGAGGCATGGAGGGCGAGGATGCCCAGGTTAGGAGGTTCTTACGAGGACTTCGACCAGATTTGAGGACTCGCTGTAGGGCGAGTAGGTTCACCACGAGGGCGGAGTTGGTTGAGATGGCTGCTGCGATCGAGGAGGATCTCGGGAAGCAGGTTGTGGTGGTTAGTCCACTGGTGCAGCAGCAGGAGCCGAGGAGATCTCAGCAGTAGGTGAATTTAGGCAGGGGCGGTAAGCCTGCGCAAGGACAGAAAAGGAAGTGGGAGAGCACTTTGGAACCAAGTCAGAGGGTTCAGGGTGGTGTGAGATGCTTCGGGTGTGGGAGCATGGATTACAGGTTGGCGAGCTGTCCTAGGATGGACGAGTCTCGGGGTAGTACGTTAGGGTTCTTAGGCACATGGGTATTCTGCAAGGACCTTAGTTGTGGGCAGATGTGAGTTCCACGCGTTATTCAATTCGGGAGCTGCGAATAGCTTCATTACTCCGGAGTGTGCGGAGGGTAGCGGGATCCGGAGCGATTCCGGGGAGCAGCCGGGAGTAGTCAAGGTTGCTGATGGTAGGACATTGGCTACTTTCGGGCAGGCTCGTGGTGTGTAGATGTTCTGGTGGCGGGAGAGTTGATGCCAGTAGATCTGGTCTTTAGTCCGGTGGAGTTGTACGATGTCGTCCTTGGTATGGATTGGGTTGGATCGGTTTAGGGTCCATCGGGATTGTCATCAAGGATGGACGTGTTTGAGCGAAAGTCTGGGAGGTTGGGTTATCTGGGTGTGAGGCCGATTTCCGGGAATATCATATTTTGGACTACATGAGGTAGCTCTGGTCTGTGATGCTTATTGAACGTTTAAGAATTTATCGCTCTAGGGTATGAGTAGATGCCCGAACAACTCATAGGGGGATGGTGGTTCCCCTGTTTTTATTGCATTTCACTAGGGGATGGTGGTTCTCCTGTGTTATACTGAGAGTTGGTTGTTCTCTCGAGGGGATGGTTGTTCCCCTGCAGATACCGTGAGCTAATGGGATGCGTTCCTGAGGGTATGCGAGGTGTATTGATGAGTTGGGAGCAATGAATGTCTGAAAACGTGTGGATCAGTATAGGAGCAGATGCGGACCTCAGAGATCATGCGGGTTGATCTAGTGTGGTGATGCCAATTGGTTTGACGGATGCCCAGCAGCGTTCATGCGGTTGATGAACGGGGTGTTCCAGGAGAATCTGGACGTGTTCGTGATCATCTTCGTAGATGATATTCCAGTTACTCGAGGAGTCCGGAAGAACACGAGGTGCACTTGAGATTGGTTTTGGAGAAGCTGCGGGAGTAGAAGCTGTACGCAAAGTTGAGTAAGTGCAGTTTCTGGCAGCGAGAGATGAGTTTTCTTGGCCATGTGGTGTCTGCAGAGGGAGTTTCTGTAGATCCGGCTAAGATTGAGGCTATCAGAGGGTGGCCTAGACCGAGGAATGCCACTGAGATCAGGAGTTTTCTTGGGTTGGCAGGTTATTATCGGAGATTCATCGCGGGATTTGCGAGTTTGGCTAAGTCGATGACCAAGTTGACAGGGAAGGATGTTCCTTTTGTGTGGTCTTCTGCGTGCGAGGAGAGTTTTAGCAAGCTGAAGGAGATGTTGACGAGTACACCGGTGTTGGCGTTACCCGAGCCGGGTGAGCCTTACGTGGTGTATACCGATGCTTCGGGTGTTGGTCTGGGTTGTGTCCTGTTGCAGCAGGGAAAGGTTATTGCGTATGCTTCGAGGCAGTTGAGGAAGCATGAGTGCAATTACCCTACCCATGATTTGGAGTTGGCTGCGGTAATTTTCGCTCTAAAGATTTGGAGATCTTATCTTTACGGCGGAAAGGTTCAGGTGTTCACAGACCACAAGAGTCTGAAATATTTCTTCACTCAGCCGGAGCTGAACCAGAGACAGAGGCGCTGGATGGAGTTGGTAGCGGATTACGATTTGGAGATCGAATACCATCCGGGTAAGGCTAATCGGGTTGCAGATGCGTTGAGTCGGATGAGGGTTACTTCGGCTCAGGAACGGGATATGGAAGCTCTGGTGAGCGAGATTGGTACATTGAGGTTGTGTGTAATCTCACAGGAGCCGTTGGGGTTAGAGGTAGCTAACCAGGCAGATTTGCTGAGTCGTATTCAAGCAGCTCAGGAGTTGGATCCGATGTTGATTGATGCTGCTAGGGTTGCAAGTTCAGAGTATATGGTCTCGACGAACGGGACGATACTGGTGAACGTACGGGTTTGTGTACCCAAGGATGAGGATCTGAGGCAAGAGATCTTGCGTGAGGCTCATGCGAGCATGTTATCGATTCATCCGGGGGCGACCAAGATGTATCGTGATCTGAAGCGGTATTATCACTGGGTCGGGATGAAGAGGGATGTAGCTAACTGGGTTGCAGCGTGCAACGTGTGTCAGCTGGTGAAGGCTGAGCATCAGGTTCCGAGTGGTATGTTGCAGAGTTTACCCATTCCGGAGTGGAAGTGGGATATGATTACCATGGACTTCGTGACGGGGTTGCCAGTGTCACGGACCTATGATGCAATTTGGGTGATTGTGGATCGTCTGACCAAGTCAGCACATTTTCTTGCCATCAAAAAGACCGATGGGACGGTGGTGTTGGCTAAGAAGTATGTGCGTGAGATAGTGAGGCTGCATGGGGTGCCAGCGAGTATTGTGTCAAACAGAGATCCGAGGTTTACTTCTGAGTTTTGGAGAGCGTTTCAGAGTGAGATGGGCACTAAGGTGCATATGAGTACAGCGTACCATCCGCAGACAGATGGGCAGTCGGAGAGGACGATTCAGACACTTGAGGATTTGTTGAGGATGTGTGTACTGGATTACGGTGGTCATTGGGTGGATCATCTGAACCTGGTAGAGTTTGCGTATAACAACAGTTACCAGGCGAGTATTGGGATGGCACCGTATGAGGCTCTGTATGGGAGGCCGTGTAGGACACCGTTATGTTGGACTCAAGTGGGGGAGAGGAGCATGTTCGGTGCAGATTTTGTTCAGGAGACGACGGAGAAGATCCGAGTCTTGAAGCTAAACATGAAGGAGGCACATGATCGCCAGAAGAGCTATGCAGATAAGAGGCGGAAGGAGTTGGAGTTTGAGTTGGGAGATTTGGTGTATCTCAAGGCGGCGATGTTGAGGGGTCCTTACAGATCTATGTCGGAGAATAAGTTGAGTCCGAGGTTCATAGGTCTGTTCAAGGTGGTGGAGCGGGTTGGACCAGTGGCTTATAGGTTGGAGTTACCTCAGACCATGAAGGCTTTTCATAAGGTCTTCTATGTGTCAATGCTGCGGAAATGCCTTCGTGAGTCTGAGGAGGTGTTGGCTAGGATTCCAGAGGATCTTCAGCCCAACATGACGTTGGAGGCGCGACCGGTGAGGATTCTTGAGAGGATAGTCAAGGTGCTGCGCCGGAAGAGGATACCGTTGGTGAGAGTTGTGTGGGATTGTGATGGTGCCGAGGAGGAGACGTGGGAACCAGAAGCGAAGATGAAGGCAAAGTTCGCGAAGTGGTTCGAGAAGCAAGCGGAGGCTTGAGTTTTGTTGTGTTTCAGACTTGTACGCGAGTGATTTATGAGTTGTATTTTCGTTTTGGGTTGTAACGATTATACATTGTCGACGATTTAATAAGATGGCGTATTCTTGTTAATCTTGGTGTCATGATGCGAGTTTTGTCGACATGTGACTAGTGGGGTCATGTAGGTCGACAAGTGATTTTTGATGCACGTTTCAGGCTATTATCTCGGTGAGGGGGACGGTGGGTCTCGGCATATACTCAGAGATAGTGGGTCTCAGCATATACTCAGAGATAGTGGGTCTCGGCATATACCCAGAGATAGTGGGTCTCGGCATATACACGGGGGATAGTGGGTCCCCTGCGCACCGTAGCTCAAAGGGTGACGATCCTGCGAGTAGATACGGTAGACTGTATATGAGTATGAGTATGCGTATGAGTATGAGTATGAGTTATGAGCAGTAGTGCCTGAACGTGATCGTGATTATGAGACTGGAGGAGTTTCAAGAATTGTGGAGTAGATTGTGGAATGGCGTCTAGTCTAGGGTTTCGCTTATGATCGAGACTTCGATTCAGATGAACCTGGTAACAGATGTAGTACCCTTGGTCTAACTTTAGGTCTACGGTTGGTTGTTCATGTTCTTGTTTGATTGTTGCGCAAACAAACGGACAGACCTAATCCGGGTCAAGAACGTTACATTGCGGTGCTCCGGGTGAAACTGATCAGGGTTCCGATCAGAAGTGAGCCTTAGGGTGGCAGGTTGTGTACGGTTGAGGGTGATCTCGCGTACGGAAGGACGGATTTTTGGCCAGGAAGGCAGGCTGTAGAGCGGTAGAGTTGAGTGATTCGACGATGAATCCTTGTTAGTGGGGGAGAATTGTAACGTCCGCGAGCCAAATGTGTATTTTTGGTTCGGATGTCGATTGACCAGCTCGTTTTCAATCGACTGGGTCGTTTTTATTGGAAAAAATTCTTCGTGTTAAAGGAAAAATAGTCGGATCTCGGGAAGGTTTTTAGCCATCGTGGGTAACGGAGGAATAAAATATTTGGGTGTGGTGGAGTGATTAATTAATTAAGCATAGGTGTTGAGAATTAAACAAATGAGCATGAGCTCTTTGATTAAAGAATGAGTGGCATGGGCAAGTGTTTCTTTTTTTGTGTTTGGGAAATGTTAAAGAAGAAACATGTTCCCCCATGCTCATCACACCCATGCTTGGATGTCTTGGGGCTTTGCCTATAAATATCACTCCCTCCCTTTTGTTCTCAGCCACTCCTCTTCCATACCAAAACGCTGCCCAATTTTTAGTAGAACCGAGAGTTAGTGAGAAAGAGAGGAGGAAGAAGAGTAACAACCGAGTGAAGAAGGGACGAACGGCTAGAGAAAACGGATTGGTTTGGTCTTGAAGTTTGAGGGTAAGTTCTCCACTCTTTTAGCTTCATATAGGAGAAAACCGCTTGTCTTTTGGTTGAGTATTCTAGGAGTTATGGTCGTTTTACTGAGAGATGTTTCTGCAGCATCTCTTCTGCGATCAGTCCACTTCCAAGGACGATTCCCGTCATTCTGTAAGGACCCAAGAGGCGAGCAAGATTTCATTGGAAAGCTCTGAGTCTTATCTTTCCACAGACACCGATTTCGGTTTATTCAGAGGTGACCTCCGTTCTCTGTGTGTTTTTGAAGTTAGTGTGGCGTTTCTGAAATATTTGTTCTCAGTTCTGATAATCGAGTTTGCGAGCTAATTTTCCCATCGAACTGCTTAGAGTTAGGTTACGTTCTATACACCTCTGTAAAGCTCTCGATGTCTAGTTTCTAGAACAGGTTTTATACCTTCATTTGGTTAAGAATTTGCTGAGTTATGGTCCTTTGAACTTGGGTAGTTCGTGCAATTTTTCTGCAATTTCCTGCGGTTTCGTCCGGAGTTGCTGTTTTCGGGGACGATTTCCCGGCGAACCGTTTGGAGTTAGGAGTCTTGCAATACGGCATTCGAAAGCTGTTGGTGTCTAGTCTCCAGAACCGTTTTCCGTTCGCGATTTGGTCCAGCGAGTCGGAAGTTATTCCAGTCGCAAAACAGGTGAGTGCGTGACCATGGTTTTTGCGTGTATGTGGGTGTCATAATGCGTTTGATTGCGAATTGAAATGATTGTTGATCGATTATTGCTTGTTGGGGTGTTATTAGTGTTTATATCAAATTTAAGTATCATGGATTGTGGTTGATTTTGTGTTGACTTTTCGTTGACTTTTTGGGGTTGACTTTTCGGGTTGACTTTTGTGTTGACTTCTTGATTGATTGATCGTTGGGTATTATGGTATCCCTTATGCCCGTGCATCTAGCCAAGTAGATGGGATGACCGCTCCACTGAGTATTTATGATAATACTCACGCATCTCTTATAACCATGTGATGCAGGTAAAGACAAAGTGTGATCGTGGAATCCGGCTATAAAGAGGAGATGATCTAGGATCTCGTCATTGTGTGTTTATTTACTTCCTGTTTTCGTTCTGACGCTGTTTGTTGTTGTGTTAAACCGCTATCCTTTTTTTCTGTTACATTGTTGTGCTGAATTGTTTTGGAAAATTAGTATTTATGGGAATACTAATTCTCGTTTATCGTATTAAAAAAAAAAAAAAAAAAATTGGGTTGTTTCGATAATCATCGAGTTCTTGAATCTCATATAACCTAAATGCAATTAGATAACCTCAAAATTTTAAGTTAGTTTAAATTATGTTAATTTTGTTCCATAACGAGCTAGATCATTTATATTGAAAGACAACATGTAAAAGATTGTATTTTAATGTCCAACCATTTTGAAATGAAAAACATTGATATAAAATGTTCCCCCATAAAGAGGTTTCGAAAAGAAACATCTGTTAATAATTTAGTCTACGTCCACGATTTCTTAACATATCTTACTAAAGTCCTTTCACTAAACGGTTATCGGAAGATTTTTGAAAAGAATCCTAAGATCTAATTATGTGTCCCATTTACATTGTTTAATCGATATGAACTAACTAAAATTAATCAGACTAATCAAAATTAAACAAACTACACAAAATTAATCGAAAAATTCCACTAAAAACCGTATAGAACTAAAATTATTATACCAATGATGTTTTTTTTTTGGATTGTTGATATTAATTACAAATTTGCAAATTTTCCTTGATAATTAGAGTATGTGTTGCTAATTGAAGCTAATAATCATCCTTATTAAGACTTCCTGGCGATATTATTTATACAAGGTTCAATGCATATCGAGAGAATCATTATGGATTTCTCATTAGAGTCGACATGTCCCTCATCCTCCAAAAGGATGAAACTCCTACCAGAGCTCTACAACTATTTCCATACGACATTCCAATTTTATGCAAGACATCTACGACCCCATACATAAGATATGAAATCTTATCCAAATAATTAGCGTTAAAGAAGAGAAAGATGAGAAGCTCTACCGAAAGAAAGACAAAACATATTAGTTTTTTTTTTTAAATCTTATTGTTCATACTCAAACAATAAACTCATGTTTTTCAAATATTTTATGTACAAAAAAAAAAAACAGAAACAAATCAACTGAAAATTCATCCATCAAGTTGTCCCATGAATTAATATAATATGAATGAATAATTTTAAGTGTTTCTTCAAAAAAAAAATAATGAAAAGTATAACTAGAAAAAGAAATATTTGTGGTAATTAAAGATAATAGAAATGAGGAAACTCAAAAAAGAAGATGACAATAATAGTGAAAAACGGATAAAAATATCATAGATAATAGAATTAGTTATCTTCAAAACAAATAAATAAATACAAAAAATAAATGTATTGTTTTGAATACTTTACATGCATTTGTGATGGTTTAGAATTACATATTAGGATCTATTTTCTTTAATTTGTTAAAAATATAAATGGTTTTCAATAGTTTACATGTATTAGTGAGGATTCAAGCTCACGTATTAGAGCTTAGTGCTTATTAATTTGTTACAAATTAAATTATAAATCAAATTTTTATTTCTAAATAATTAACTATATCAATGTTTTAAAATTTACTATCCCGCGCAGGGCGCGGGTACTGCACTAGTAATTATAAATATTCAAGTCAAACGAATTTTAAAGTTACTACCAAAAATTGTAATAAATCAATTACATTCTTAAAGTCTTTCTAGCACATATTCATATATATGGATACACAATAAATTTATTTCACTTTAGTTTCCATAATGATGTCTATAAATACTTATTTGATATTGTTTTTTCTGAATATTTCAATTCATCATTTGCTGATTTTATAGTTTAACAATAAAACTTTTGTGATGGAAGCCCTAGCAGTCAATGTGGAACGTGGTCCTTGTGCAGTTTGCATTGAACGGAACAAAATTTGTGGTCAAAATTGCGAATTTGCTGCATATTTCCCTAATCAAGTGTATGCATTTTCTTATATATTATTGTAAACTATTATCATTCGCTGATCTATTTATTATAAGCATGATTATTAAAATAGGTTCTTGATAAGTGATTTATTTGAAATTTTATTTCTTTTGTAGGCTAGGCGAGTACGAATGTGCTAATCAACTGTTTGGTACGCCAAAAATTATGAAAATGATGAAACAAGCTCCTATTGAGAAAAAACAAGATTTGGCAAATTCCATTCTCAAGGAAGGGGTCGCATGGACAGAAGATCCTGTTCGAGGTGGATTTGGAATGCTGAGAAGGCTGATGTGGGAGATTGAATTACGCAAACTCTACCTCCGTGAGCTAAAGGATATGATTGAGAATGAAAAAAAGAAAAAAAACTAGATCCATCAATAAACCAGTTATATTATTTATCTTATATAATTTTATCTGTCTTTTTATCTACCAAATTAATAATCATGACTCAGTGTGAAATCAAATTGAAAGTCAAAATTTAACATATACCATTGAGCATATATATTCGATCTACTTTTTGTTTGTAATCAATAATTCTACCAATTTATTAAGTGTGCATTTTAATGATAGAAAATGAAAAGGAGATATCAAAAGCCTTAATTAGAATAAGTTCAGAAATTGAAAACTGTAAAGTGAATCTTTCGTATAAACTTGCTAATATATATATATATTAATTGTATATATTAGTATAAGTATATTAGTATAATGTATATATTTAAATGTAATATGATATTCAATATTTGCTTATCTAATTTGGATATTAACAAACACGGAAAACAAATTATCGGTTTTAGGGTTTTGAGCATTTCGTTTTTTAATGGCACTAATAATCTTACATATGTTTTTACGTTTTCCTTATTGCATACTAATTCATGGATGTTGGCTTAAACAAAAACTACTTAAAAATATGCAAACTATTTCAAATTCAAATAATATTTGCAAATCATTACTCAATATTATAAGTAATATGTGCGCTCAAACTTACTCGTTAAATTTGAAAATCTCCTTGGGAAAGAAATCCTTGCCTCTAAGGGATGCCACGTCAGCAAAAATAACGATGAATACAATCCACAAATTAGAAGAATACAGATGTTTTAAAAAAATTTATTATTGTTATGAATAAGAGAAAGAGAGAAGAAATTGTGTTGTGTATTATTTCATGAGAATTACAAAGTATATATAGGGATACAAAACTTGGGGAGGAAGTACAACTTGGAGAACAAGTAATTCTAGAATGTTCTAGAACATGGACCTATAATGGGCATCCATCTAATGGGTTTATAACACTCCCCCTTGGATGCCATTATAGTAAAAATATTCATAACGCGCATAAGATGTTGCCTCATTAAAAACCTTACCAGGAAAACCCAATTGGGACAAAACCATGGTTAAGGGAAAAAGAGTGCAACGCGCTATTTCTCCCCCTGATGAGTGCATGACTTGATATCTTTGTGACGACGTATCCAAATGTTGAACTTGCATCTTGAAAGTACTAACTGGAAGTGTCTTGGAAAATAAGTCTGCGAACGAATCTATAGAACATGTACATTGCCTTTCTTCTGCAACTCATGCATGGGCCTTTCAGATGATCTATCTTAATCATTCTCTTTGTTTCTCTCGATATCATCAATGTATGATATTCATTTGGGAGATTGATAGACTTTCATATATCATTGTAATGATAATATTTCTCTTTAAGTGTCCATCATTTGCGTGTTCTTTGATATCTCATTAAAAACATTTTCATAGAAAAACCCTATGGGATAAAACTATGATAAGGGAAAAAAATTACATCCACGCTCATCATTATATATCTCCCCCTCGGAAACATCTTCTTCGGGAGATGAATTTCGATTACTATAAACATAACCTTAAAACTCATATAATTTTCATATGATATCTCAGATGATTGGACTTCTGGTCAATACCATCTTTTCCTTTATCATACAAAATTTCATTGCATTTTTATCTATGGTACTTCAGGACCAAACATATATGAGCATTTTCTGTAAAATCCTCTAGGGATTTATTCAGATAACATCTTTTGCGCTAGATGTTCAACTTGAGATATCTGAAGATAAATTTATCTTTCCGAGGTATATTCTCAAATCCTTTCTTCATATGTTAATCTCTTAAGGAGTTCTAGTGGTGTTCAAATCATCACACACATTGCTATTATAGCAAATCATTTACGAAATCTCCTTACATTGAATTATTCTGGGACTTTCATAAATATCATTATCCAGTGATCTTTTATCATATATTATTATCATCGTACTACTTATGATAACTTTGCTGGAGTTTCGATGATATTCAATTAAGAATCAATTTATCAAAATCTTTTGATAAATACATGGGTATAATTTACATGATTATACCCCATGTTACATATTTTCTATTCATTCGATTGAGTATAGTTCCCGGGAAAATATCTTTAATCCTTTAGAGATTACAACTCTGATATCACTAATCCTTCAGGGATTATAACTCTGATATCACTAATCATTCAGGGATTATATCCTTCAAGGATTTTATCATCCAGTGTTTCTTCTTTTATTGCCAGACTTATAAAAGTATTGCATCCACCACAAGAGAATACATCTCTTCATAATACATTATATGTTTTTGTGACAATTTCCCTATCTTTACACACAAAGACTCATTTATTTCCACTGGTTTTACACTTCAGGTGCATAGACTACTGGTCTAATTCTCTGCAAGAGCTAATACGTCTATTTCTTCTTTTTACTTTGGCCGATCATTGTTTTGTGTACACTTCTCAATAGACTTTCCTTATGATCCTCTTATTCATAAAATCAACTGCTCATAGCATGCAAAATATTACGACGTCGATTTGCTTTTTAGTTCCATTTTATTTCAAACATGACATAGCTAGCTAGCTCTCTTCATCATCAAGTACTTGAATATTTTTATTCATCATGTTTATGTCTCTTCTAGAGATCATTCGGTCTCTTCTGGAGATCATTCGGTCTCTTCTGGAGATCATTCGAAATCTTTCTTTCCTCGATCTGGTCAATCTCATTTTGCTCCTTTTCTTATCTGAGGATTTATATATTAGGAACCAAATATGTCTATCACGTTTCATGCGATCTTTAGACTCACTTAGCAGTTTGATATTGTCCTTCTGGAACATCAATTCTAATTGGAGCATATACAGCTGGTATAAGTGACTTCATCACTTTATTTGGGTCAGTAAAAGCGTCTGGCAATTAATACGCTATTCTGTTCAAATGAATTATCCTTTGGACTACTAATATACATTCTTTAGTATGAGGATCATTGATAATTCATCTCTTTTTCCAGCTGTTTACTTTCTCCCCCTAATGTTGGAAAAATTGACTCATTCTAATGAGAGTCTGCAAATTGAGCCTTAGATAAATCCTTCTGGGATGACTCTAGATTCTTAGTATCATTCATATCCAACATATAGTTTTATCCCTTTTTGAGGTCTCATCTTAGAGTGTTGTGGTGGAACACTTTTCATACTCAAAGATTCTCATATAGAACTATTTGGTTTCTGACCCTAAACCAATAATGATGGGGGGGATCTATCAGTTATTCATTGGCTTGATGCGAGTCATTGGTACTAAACCATTTTTGTATATGAACATGAACTTAGGATGTTTAACACTTATTCCAGTGGACATACAATAATCAGACTTAAATATCACTTCTAGAATACTCTTGTAATTTAATCAAGAAAGTAACCTCACAAACAGTTGCAGGTTTATAACAAGGATAAATATGACGTTCTAGTTGATGCGTTAATCGAGTCAATGCGTCCATTGAATCGATACATCTATTACAACCATAAGGTATCCAAATGTCACATAGTGGGTGATCAGCCCATAATCATCTCCTGTATATAAGTCTATAAACAAAGTCCAAAATATTTTGACTAGTGAAAGTCACATTATCATATTGCTTTCTGAGCAAGCTACATACGATAAATCATTAGAAAGAATATGCTGGTTCTTTACTAAATGTTCACATAATTTCTCGCATCATCATTAAACCAGGATGACCAATCCGGTTAAACCAAACATTTACATTCTTAGTAAACTTCTGGTTTAATTTACTTCGCTAATCACTTACTCCCTTCAAGGGATATCGTAATTAAAATTACTTCCGGAAATCAAAAGTGAGGCTATCACTTAGTAGCCATTTTCTCGGTGAATTTTATTTGGTCTTTTCTTTTATATGTAAGATATCATATTCACTTTAGTGAATTGATCAAAACTAACTATACATGAATCATTATTTCTCATCAACAACTCATTAAAGATATTCTCTCAATATAACTGAGTTAAATTCACTTATAGACTTCAAATCTTGTAGTCTTAACTATCACATTCTTGTGATCATACTTTTTCTTTGAGGATTGTTCGAAGACTTAGTGAACATAATTCTTTAATTCTCCCCCTCGAGATGGTGAAACTTCAGGTTCATCAATCTCGAATTGCCACTCTAGAATCAACAACATTCTTTAATACTTGAGATTTGGGAGAGTATAACGCATCAATGATTTTAAATCGCGTTCTCATAGGCAAATTTTATATATGCTCTTTAGGATCTTTCACTAATTTTTATACTTCTTAATATTGAATTCACACTAGATTCTTTCATCTAGAGAAATCCCATAGGCAATACTATCTCTATCCTCTTCTGGAGCATACATATGCTTTTCTTTAGCATTCAAGATGTTTCTTGTACTATCTTGTATAGTTCCATCTTTATTTTCTCACTTCTAGTGAAATATGAGTTTTTGATGGAAACTCTTTGATCTTGATATTGACCATTCAAGAAATTTACTATAGTCACTTCTTTGGCTTAGTACTATTAGTGTGATCTTATATATAAGACGTCACATTCACTTCAGGGAATGAACCATGATCGATTTCTTACTATTTTCTTTTCACACTTCTGGTGAGAATTTAAGTTCTTGAAAGAAACCTCAAGACAACTTTTATAACCATTTCTTTGGCTTAGTGCTATTAGTGTGATATTCTCTTTTCTCATATAAGATGTCATTTTCACTTTAGGGAATGGACCATGAGATGTGATTGAAAAATCCAACAACTTCTACCATTTGTCAAAAAAATGTAGATATATCATATAATTATCTCATCACATGTAATGCTTCTATTATCATCGCTAACAATAACAATGATTAAAAATCAACATGCTTATTGCTTATGCTAACATGCTTATAAATAATCGTGAGTAAATCATGTTCGAAAATCAAGCATTGAACAACACAGTATGAAAAAGCGGACTAAGCAAAATTCAACAATTCAAATTCCATGTTTTAACAAATTAAAGAACTCAAACCAACTGTTTACCAATAACTTTTCAAGTCCATTTGATAACAAGGAAGCACTAAGCAATAAATCTCCTTAAAAGAAAATAATCAGTTATCAAAATACTCGATCAATTATTTTGAATCATAGATAAATCATAAATTATAGTTTAATCAACCGGTTTGTCAAACCAAATAATATTATAAATGAGACTTTTCCAAACGATTTGATTCATATATTCAAATAAGGAACTAAAAACCAAATTATCGATTAACTTCAATCAAACAAACATGCGATTATATTTTCCTCAAGCCAACGATTCATAATTTCACTTTTAATAAACAAATTCAAGTTTCTTTTAATTTATTCTTCTAGAATTTTACAAAACTATTCAATGGTTTTCTATGTAAGGAACTCAATCATTCAATAAAATAATAAACATATAATGGTTTGAGATTTTATGCAAACATGTGTTGATAAAGTATGGAGAGTAAATCAAACATGTGCATCCTAATTATAAACTAATAAAATATCAACGATAAATGGGTAAAATAATAATCATGATTTCGTTATAGTGAACCATGTACCGATAATTATAAATCAATTAACCAGATGAATGATACGTTAATAAGTCAATATTCTCATCTCAATTACTAACTTAGATCGATAATAAAATATAGTTGTTCAGTATATGTCAAATTGTTAATAAAGAATAATCGACAATGAGACAATTAAACATCCATATTACTAATGTAGTACCGACAACTATATCATATGAAACGTGGAGGTCTAACCAAAGACATACTAGTATGAAACAATTTTTTATTTTTATTTTTTTTCTATTCTATATGGATACATGCTTACTAGATACGTGATGTAATAAATTTATGTTATGATTAAAGTATCACCGATTATTAGAGTATGAACAATAGCATATCCTAACGTATAAGCATGATCACGATGCGATTATTGTAAAGCGCCAGGAAGTACTTACCTCGATAGGTAACAGAGATGGATCTCTCTAGAAATCAGAAATGGAGATGCATCGTAGTGATCGGAGATGACGTCGGAGAACAGGGACAACATCGGTTAGAGATTTTGGAAAAGATCTCTATTTGCTCAGGCGGCTAGGGTTTCGCGTTCAGACGACTAGGGTTTTGGACCATTAGGGTTTTTACTCAGTGGCTAGGGTTTCGTGCTGATAACGTGTTATGAATAAGAGAAAGAGAGAAGAAATTGTGTTGTGTATTATTCCATGAGAATTACAAAGTATATATAGGGATACAAATCTTGGGGAGGAAGTACAACTTGGAGAACAAATAATTCTAGAATGTTCTAAAACATGGACCTATAATGGGCATCCATCTAATGGGTTTATAACAATTATTAAATTTTACTCCCCTAATTAATCAAAGAAGAAGGCCCACATAATATACTTACTTTACTAACTAATGCTCACTTCATTGAACCTTAAAAACGAATCCCACATCTCCTCTCAAGTGTCGCGACCCGATCTTCGACAAGAACCCTAATTTCGACGACTCAACTTCTCATTTCACCGTTCCTCTCAAGTGCCGACCAATCTCGACGCCTCAACTTCTTATTTCACCGTTACTTCACTAATTTGGTCCCACTTCCATCCATCTTAACGCCTAAAGTCACGATCCTCGATCGGTTTTATGGCTCCATCATTGCCACGGACAGCCGCCGATCCTATATATATACATCCACGGTCCTCCACTACACATGATATTTTGATTTAGACTTCCAATATAATGTATATGAAATTCTCAAGTTCTGTGTTTAGAAATCTAAAATGCTAAGATAATCCATGGACTATGTCTTCAAATTTAATACGTATTTTCGTCCCAGGTAATTATGACCTTCATTTATCTTGCTATTGTGATGGCATATATATTTCTAGAGGATAGCTCATTGCTTGAATCTGCACTACCAATAGATTCACTGAAGTTGAGATCATTTTTCTACAAAGGCTAATACTTTGAATTATATGTTCTTCAACATTTAATTGGTTATGTTTTGTGTGTACAAGTTTGGTTGAACAACATGCAAAAGCGTAACAACTACTTCTGAATGATTAAGAAAGAGACTATATTCTCACACAAGTCTGTGCTGCGAAAGGTGAGAGTTCAAGTTTATACTGAAATTATATATTAAGACCTTCTTGTGGTGACATATGTAGTTTACCTTTTATTTTCTTTCTGCCGTGACAACCTTCTTTTCTTCAACTGTAAAATGCAGAAGAGCTTAGAATGAAGACAAAGAAACAGTTGAAGAAAGATACCACCTCTGAAATAAAATCTTTGGTAGATGAGGTAAGAAAACCTTTTTTTGGGGTTTATATATAAACTATTTATCTGCGATCTTAGTTCTATACTTTTTCCATTTGTCCATTGTGCTTACGTCCAGAGTTAAGTTGGGTTATGAATGGCCCATTGAATCCAGCGTCTTGACAGTAGATATCAGAAGAAGAAGGAAGACTGAAGAAGGATGACGAACAAAAGGAGATATAGAAGAAAGAGCGAGAGCATGAATGACGTAGCGGAAGTTAGATAGATGCAAGGATCTTATTTAGTCTGAGAATACCTAAGATCAATGTCTTCCTGGATTCGTTGAGATCTCCCTGGATCTACCGAAAACAAGGGTTCGAGAATACTCTTCTCTTAAAAGCACAAAGCTCTATAATTTTATTAATCAATCAACTGAATAATACATAAGGAGACATTTAGGGCTTATTTATAAGAAATCCTAAAAACTCTAAGAAAACTCTGAAATATTCTAGAAACTCTAAGAGATAAACACTAAAATAAATAATATAATTAAAATACAAATAAAAGAGAATTATCCTAATTCTACGCTGCAATGAACAGCGGGAAAGGGACAAGAGAAGCAAAGGGTTTTGTTCCTTTGTTAACCAATCTCCTAATTCCTTACATGGCTGTGAATGCATTTGTTTAGAACCAGTGTAGCTGACCTACTAACCCGTATGTATGGTTAGAAATGACTGTAGAGAAAATAACTAATATGGGATCGATATGTTCTTTTGTTAGCCCATGATTCTAATTCTTCACAAGCCTATGAATGGATTAGTTAAAAACCTGTTTCGCTGACCATTTGACACTTATTTAGGCTTAGAAATGGTTTTAGAGAAGAAAACACATCTAAGATATTTCTTGTGGCAAATTACTTTTTATCGATATATGCAGTTTTTCACATCTTCTACTGATTTCAGAATCTCTTCTTTTGATGTTGTTGACATCGCTAAATTGGTCTTCTCGAGTATGATCTTTGACTTATTTATGTTTGTGTCTGTTTTACTTTTTGTATATCACAACTTCATTTGTCTTTTCAAATACATTAGAAACATGAAAGATATATATATATATATATATAATTATGTCTCAGTTCTCATATGCGTATGATCTTACCTCTGTATTAAGTCTCAGTCTAGATTAGGTCTTTAGACTTTACATAATAAAGGATCACTTATTTCAATCGGTGCACTCTCTACTCAATGAAATAAAGTGTCACAATAAGTGCCCGCTTCAAGTCGGTTTACATGATCTTCATTTTGTTTCTTCTTTACCTTGTCATATATCGTTTTATCTTCTTTCTAATAATTTTTGTTCATAAGAAACTCTCTCCCTTGATACATGTTGGATTTACTTTTCCCATCATCTCTTCATGAAAAGGTTCCTACATAACAGAACCTTTTAAACTACAGATAGTAGGATTATAAGACAAATTCTTGCAATCTGATGGTTCTCTTTGAAAATCTACAATCCTCCTCGATAATTCATTTTGGTTCTATCCCTCTTATTATGGTAAATTACCTATTTTAGTCTTTACGATTGTTTCACTTTCTTACCATTATACCCACAATTTGTGGTCAATGTCAAACTTATACCCCTATATCCCCTCTCTCTTATTTTGCCACTTTCTCCCTTCTTTATCCTTCTCCTCATCACTTATTCACGAAAATGCCATTATATTCTAATTTTTTTTTTTTAATTTCGGAAATATTGGAAAACACACAAAAACCGAAAGATCTCAAAATATTTACGAAAATGCCATCTTGTTCAATTTTGCCAACCACCATGAACAACCGATTTTGAGCTCTAAATGCATCCCAACCGATTTTTTTTTAAGTGTAAATGCTCAATATCTCATCTTATTACCTATTCTCTTCCTTTTCCTCACGAATTGCATCAAATAAACTCTCAACAAACCATTTCGTTTATAAACACACCGATTTTCGATGGTTCTTGCATAACAAGGACTTGGGTTCTTTGTTATCAGTGAGATTCAAATTTAGAGGTGGTTGAAAAAGCTAAAAACGAGCTTTCGCGGCGAAAAAAGGTAAACTTAGTTGAATTTTTTGATTTTTCAGATCTCATTTGCGAATGTAGACTTCCATGGAAGTCTACAAGTCAACGGATAGGTTAGTTTTGACATTGACTTTTTTTGAAAATTTTCAATGTAGACTTCCACGGAAGTCTACACGTTATCCTTTGAAAACAAAAAAAACACGTTTGTAGACTTCCTGTCGAAGTCTACATAAAGTAGGTTAGTTTTGACATTGACTAAAACTTTGACTTTTTAGAGCAGAAATCTACAAAATTTTAGTAGACTTCGTCTGACATGGCAGGTTAGTTTTGCAATTGACTGGACTTTGACTTTGTTTGAAGACGTTCAAAGTAGACTTCGTCTAACGTGGCAGGTTAGTTTTGACATTGACTAAAATCTCAGAAATTTGACCACGGAAAAGTAGACTTCGTTTGTAGACTTCACACGTAGACTTCGTTTGTAGACTTCTATTTAATTTAATTAATTGTTTGGTCAAACCCAAAACTAAACTCTTTTTTAGAAAATATGTCAAAACTAACCTGCCACGTCAGACGAAGTCTACAAACGAAGTCTACTTTGAAGTCAAACCTTAAGTCAATTGCAAAACTAACCTGCCACGTCAGACGAAGTCTACAAACGAAGTCTACATCCCATGTAGACTTCTTTGCGAAGTCTACTTGTTATGTAGACTTCGTTTGTAGACTTCTTTCAAAAGTCATACTTAAGTCAATTGCAAAACTAACCTTCCACGTCAGACGAAGTCTACAAACAAAGTCTACTTTAAAGTCAAAACTTAAGTCAATGTCAAAACTAACCTGCCATGTCTGACGAAGTCTACAAACGAAGTCTACACGAAAGTCAAAACTTTAGTCAATGTCAAAACTAACCTCCCACGTCAGACGAAGTCTACAAACGAAGTCTACGGAGATATTTTTGTGTAGACGTCCACGGAAGTCTACATTTTCGATTTTCAGTAATTAATTATTTTTAATTAATTAGTAATGAATTCTGTTGTTTTTGTTTTTTCTAAATGCGTGTTAATTCTGGTGTTAAATTGTATAAAAATTTTGTATGCAAATGTATAATATATAATTTATAAATTAATTTTCTTGTTTAATTGGTATCTAGCTCATATTTGTAGACTTCTCATGTAGACTTCCTAAGTAGACTTCCCAAGGAAGTCTACATTCTGATTTTCAGTAATAGTGCTTTTATAGTTCATTAGTAATGAATTTTGAGTTTTTTAATTTTTGTAAATGCGTGTTAATTATTGTGTTTTTATGTGTATAAGTTTGACATGTATATGTTTGATAGATTCGCTTTAACTTAATTTTCTTTTTTTATTATCATATTTGTAGACTTCCACGGGAAGTCTACTATGTAGACGTCCACGGGAAGTCTACATGTACGATTTCAGTAATTAATTTTTTATAATTAATTGGTAATGAATTTTGTGGTTTTTGTTTTTTCTAAATGCATGTAAATTATGGTATTTTAATGTATAAAAATTTGGTATTCAAATGTATAGTCTATATTTTATAAATTAATTTTCTTGTTTGATTGGTATGTAGCTCATATTATGTAGATTTCTCCTGTAGACTTCCAATAACGATATCTAATGTGTTTTTTTGTCTCTTTGTCCACAGATAATGGTTCAGTTTCTGGCTGTTTATGGAGAATGGTTTAAGGAAGATACGTCATGGCAATTTGCGGTTGATAATGAGAGAGGAGGGAGATTGTTCTTCTTGCATGATGGTTCTACTCATGCGGAACTTGTTGAAATGGTTCAAGATGAATATATGTTAGGCAAAAAAAAGAGTTGGTGGAGATCACTTATTCGTTACCCGAGTCAATATTGGGACAGATGGATCCGGATACACCGCCTATACATGCTGCAAATGATAGACAAGTCCAGAATTTGATCGAGCTAGGTAAAACGCATGTTATACGCATTTGTGTCTCATGTCACTTCGACGAGGATAAAGCTAGTGATGAGGATGAGGATGACAATGACGGCAACTATGAAGATGAAGGTGTAGACGAAAATGAAGGGGAATTCAAGGATGAAGATACTGAAGAAGATGAGCATGTTGATGAGGATGCCGGTGTTGGTGGTAATTTGGATGATGATGGGAATGGAGATGATGGTATTAAAACTGAAGATGCTGTTGATGAGGACTACAGTCTATTTGGAAAAGTCAAAGATGAGGATGAAGATGACATCTCATTTGATTTCATTGGTGGCCAAGGAGGATCAATACCAAATATGACATGGTCTGATAATATATTTGTCAAACAGAGTTTTGCTACCAAAGAAGAGTTGGTCTCAGCATTGCGACTGACGGCGATCAAGTCAAGATTTGCATTCAAGGTGTATAAGTCATCAAAAAAAATGTTCGTGGCTACTTGTATTGTGAAAGAATGCAAGTGGAGGCTCAGAGCGATTGTCACAAATGAACCAAACCGGTTTTGGGTGACGAAGTACTCGAAAGTCCATACATGTTCATTATCGGACCGAGTTTCGCACCGTCGGAATGCTACTCCCAAATATATTGGAAAGTTATTTATTGACCGCGTTGGAATTATCAATGGAATTACGCCGGAACACATCAAAGACTCAATGAAGAAGATGTTTGGTATGAATATCGATTATTTTACTTCATATAGATCGCTGAGGTGTGCCCAACAATTGGTTAGAGGAACAGCGGAAGATGGATATGAGAAATTGCCTTCTTATTTGCACTTACTCGAGAAAGCCAACCCCGGAACAGTTACGGGTATTGAGCTTGATGCTATGAATCGATTTAAATATCTATTTATAGCATTCGGAGCCTCCATAGCTGGTTTTCAGTATCTTAGACGTGTGATTGTTGTGGATGGGACTCATTTGACGGGTAAATACGAAGGGGTTTTGCTAGTGGCAGCCGCACAAGACGGTAATTTTCAGATATTTCCTTTGGCTTTCGGAATTGTTGATAGTGAGAATGATGCTTCATGGGAATGGTTTTTTACAAAACTCCGCGGTTGTATCTCAGATCAGTATCCTCTTGTGATAGTTTCTGACAGACACTTGTCTATTAAGAAGGCGTGCGACACGGTTTTCCCTTGGGCAACACGTGGTATATGTTACTATCATCTTCAATGTAACAATGTCACGAAATATAAGGGGAAACATCTAATGTACTTGGTCAAAGGCGCTGCATATGTCTATACGGAAGAAGATTATGACAGATACATGGCTTCGATCCGTAGCGTGAAGCCCGAACTTGCGGTCTATTTGGAGGAAGCAGACCCGAAGCTATGGTCACGTGTTCACTTCGAGGGAGATAGGTACAACATAAAAACGACCAATATTGCCGAATCTATCAATGCAGCAATTAAAAAGGCGAAAGGATTTCCCATAGCATTCCTTTTGGAATTTATCCGGGAGAAGTTAGGAAGGTGGTTTTCTAAAAGGCGAGAAGATGCATTGAGTCTAACAACACACCACAGCCGAGGAGTTGAAACTTTGTTGGCCATTCGTGAAGATTACGCGTCCAGAATGACGGTGGAGAAAATCAATGAATGGGAATTTCATGTCAAGGGAGGAGCACGAGAAGCTCTTGTTCATTTGGGAAATAAAAAATGTTCTTGCGGTGTCTTTTATACTGAGAAGATACCTTGCTCCCATGCTATCGCGGCGTTGGCATCGGCTCGTCAACATGTCTCTACTGCTGTCTGCCCGTCCTATGGGAGGGATTATTTGTATGCCGCATACTCGCAAAACATTTATCACGCCAATGACGCCTTACAAGGAAGTGGAACAGCGTCATGTCTCCCTCCCGATGTTAGGCCTCGTGCTGGTAGAAAGAAGAAGTCGAGGTGGCAAACTTGGCTAGAAATCGTGAAGATGAAAGCCACAAAACCGCGGAAGCTTCACAATCAATACAATTGCTCAAAGTGCAAGCAAGGAGGACATACAAAGCCGAATTGTGTTACTTAATAGCTCAGCAGCAACTGCCCAGTACCATCTTTAGCAGCAACTGCCCGGTGGAAGTCTACCGGCGAAGTCTACTAGATAAGTCTACATGTGAAGTCTACGGAAGAAGAAGCCGATGTGAAGTTGATAATTCCATTTTTCTTGTTGAATGAGCTTCTGTGTAAAACTTGATAATCTTGTTTGAAAGTAGTATTTTTATTATGTATTTATGATGGAAGAAAAACTTGGTAATGTATCATTTTAAAGCTAATTAAATAAGCAAATAACTGAATATATTATCATCCAACACTACGAGTTTTGGCATTAGCCATACAATATAATAGTTACATCCCGCAATAGTAGCAAAAGAATAAAGGATGTGAGTTTGTCTTACATCTAAAAAGGTTAGTAGTAAGAATCCTAAAAGTTAAGCGGGATTACAAAAGCATATTCCTCGGTGGACCAATATTAGGATTCATATAGGTCCAAGACGGAATAGTCCCGAAATTCAGTACCGCGTATTTCCGTCTCGTCGAATATCTCAGCAGCAAGCTTTTCCCTAATAGCAAGAATGTTGGCATCGCACAAGCTCGAAGAACTAAATGGAAGCCCAAGAGCGTGGAGTTCGATATACTTCAAAGTGTACACTCCACAATCACCACTTTGTACGTTCTGTGGTACTCCGGCTTTAACCCGCTCATGAGTGTATGGCTCATATGTGTGCTTCCACCTGTCCTCCAACATGCATGTATCCCGGATTACATGAGGCATTATGACGCATATAGGCTCCACTAACTCGGCAATTTCTGCATCAGATGTGTAACTGTAAATACTATCCCACACAACAATGTGTCTCATTGGGATATTTATCCACAATGCCACCCAATGATCGCCTTTGATATGCAATGGGACGTATATATCATCAACTTCAACACCCTAGAGCTTCTTTGTTCTGCCATAAGATGGTAGATCACCTTTTTGGTAATCCAACGCTCCAGCAGGTAGGAGTTTACCACCACCATCTGCATTTGCAGAAGAAGGCAGAAACTCCTCCTTGTACTTGGCAGTCCACATCATGGTTAACATGCACTCAGCAAAGCACACTCTTTCACTCCTAAACCACTCCGGATGAACGTTGTGCCGAACTCTCAGTAGAGCTAATGCAGCATCCATGTGCTGCAATACATAGTAAGATACCAGGTCAGCAAAGACAGAACAAAAAAACAAAACAATAATGAAAGTCTACAGATATTATTACAAATTTAAAAAGAATGTAGTACAAGTAGAGAGATACTTACGGTTGTTTTCTGAGCCAATCATCCATTTTCTTAACCTTCAGGAATTGCACAACGGCAAAAGGATCATATCCTCTTCCTGTTGGAATTCTGATTCTAACCTTCTTTTGTGCAGCAGCGGGCTCATAAGGAGATACCTGTGTTGCAGCAGGCCTCTTTAGCCTTTCACTCTTGCCCCGTGCCAAGAGCTGGTTAGCCTGCTTCTTCTTTTGTTGTTTCGCTTGTTGATTTGGAATGTAATCCGGTTTTCGTTCTACCCTTGGAATAATCTCCACACTTGGCTCACATGGAAGATGGACTCTTTGACTCTGAACTTCAGCACGTTCCACCTTAACCTTAACGAATTCACTCTGCAATATTCCATTTTAAAAGTCAATTAACTTACAAATTGAGTAGACTTAAAATTAAATAAAAATGAAAAAGCACAAGGTTCTTTCATACCACTTAAAAAACAAAACAATGTAATAACAAGTCTTGGAATAACAGCAAGATCCACAAATAAACATCAAACAAATGATGATACTACTTCTTCTCTACTACTTTTCCTCTAAGCCTCTCGCTTTTCCGTGTATTATCAATAACTTTTTTTTGGTGTTTGGGTTTGGATTTTTTACTAACTTGGACATCAGAAATCACTTGTTTGACGGTGTCCTTCACAGCATCGTCTAAAATTAGACGTTTATTATTTTATTTTATTTGACTCTGTATATTATTTTATTTTGCTCTTTGTAAAATTAGACGTTTATTCTGTAAAATAAAATACAGAGTATATCTAAACAAAGATGTACTCTATTAAAATATCAAGATATTTTTGAAGACTTATCAAGACGGCGGGACCCACATAGAAGACTTACCAAGGCAGTGGGACCCACCAGGACACACCGGGACCCACCTAGAAGACTCATCTAAATTTGTCGGCAAAACAAATTCTACTCAAGCATTATTAAAGACAAAGGAAGAGATGAAACAAAGCAAGACAAGACATCATCCAATAAAAATGAAGCAAGTATAAGCAAAATCAATGGCTAATATTGCTCCAATGATCAAAGGCTCCTTCAAGTTCTCCTATAAATAGATGCATCCTCATTCACTTCAAGACACAAGCAATTTTTCACAATCTTCCCTCTCTAAAATCATCTCTCTACAAAGCCTTCAAAGTTTTCTAAAGTTTTTAAATTTTTGTAATATTTAGAAAAGCTTATATCCGCAATACTTTGTATTTTATTAAAATTAATAAAATCATACGTTTTAATCATCCACTCTTCTTAATATTTAAATAAAAATCTTATATTTTTAAATATAAAGATTTATAAAAATTAATAAAAAAAAAAAGAAGAAAATCACATGGTATCAGGCCAAAGGATCCAAAGAATTTTCAAAACAAGATTTTCATGAATCAAATTAAACCCTCTCTTTGAGAATCTTTAATTTTACTAAATCACAGAAGCTGAAGGTGTTCCAGGCCGCAAGTCCTCGCGAAGGCCGTAAGTCCGTTGGTAAGCCGCAGCCGTGAAGACGTAAAAACAGTAAGTATTCTCTCAGTATGAGTTTAATTTAATCATGGCATCTTCTTTCCGAAAACTTTTTAGATCAAAACATGCCTCTACTTCGGCATCTCATACAACTATTAATTCAAGAGAAATTATGACCAAAATAACGTCTTTTAATCAAGAAATATCAAAAGACCAATTACCCCATATTAACCCAGACAATATATACCAAATCGGAACTTTTGATTTTAAAACAGCATATTCAATAAAAGAACACGAACAAACCTTACCTCTTCAAAACGAATTTGAAGAGATTAAGTTATTATCATCACTAGCACTTGACAAGTATAAACAAAAGGGATTCAATTATATTCATTTTGGACTTATTCAAATAGCCATTAAACCATTATCCCGAACGGGTATAGATTCACCCATTCTTATGTTATTAAGAGATAAAACTCTTTTAAAATTTGAAGACTCTCTATTAGGGGCAGTCCAATCAAATTTATGCAACGGAACAATATATTTTAATTGCGCTCCTAATTATCAAGTAAGTTTACATGATCCAACAATACTCAATACTTTAGTACTAAATGTCCACTTACCAGAAATTAAATTTCAAAACGAAAGACACGGCTATTTATTATTATATCGCATTTATTTTAAGCAATCAACATCAGAATTCAACCCAAGATGTTTATTACAAGACGATAAAGGAGAAACTACAATTTTAGCAGTACATAGTAAAGATACTCCAACAGCCACTTATACACCTAAGCAATTAAACTGGAATGAGATCACCATTCCAGAACAATGGAAAATTGATATTACTCAACCACCTAGAAATTTTGAACAGAAGAATATATCAAAAATAATTGAACGACAAGACGGGAAAATATTATTACAATTCGGATCATTTAGAGAACCAATCCCACCAAGAATTAGTTCATATTATTCCAATTCCAGAGCTTCTTTTTCAGAATTTCGTACTGGTCAACCTAGTACTGATTTTGAAACAGAGAGTGTAAATCAAAACATTAGACAAGATAATACAATTAAATTTGAAGCACCAATAGCCGAGCCAAATCAAATTAGATACCCGACATCTCCAACCCCATCTGATTTTAAATCAATAAATGTTATTACAAAATAATACGAAATAGATAAACAATATATTAAAGAAGATTTTTATTCAAAAAATAATGAAGCAAAACGAAGTTGGTATTTTCAAAAATATTCTAAGCAACAAACAATCGAATTTAGAGAACAGTGGTATAACTGCATGATATCTAAAGAAATTAATATTCCATTTTTCACATGGTTTGAAACATATTCAAAAAATTGCAACTTAGACTATCCGTTTAAATCAATCAACACTAGTTCATCCCTAACCCAGGTATGGGAAATGGTAGATGGCAGTACAACCAAGACGATACATCCGCCTCTAAGAGATATAAAGCTAAATACCTCTAATAGAGCAATTGTAGCCACACCTTTTAAAACTGGAGCCAATAGAGAGGATAAAGATCCAGTAATTATGCAAGATATAAAAGGAATATATCAACAAAATAATTATCAAAGCCAATTACTACATACTATTTCAAAACAAGTAGATCATATAGACAATAAGATAAATGAAAAGGATAATACAACTCATACTATATCACACCCTTTTTCATCCATATCACCCCCAATATTTAAACCTATTACTGGACAAATAAAGTTCGGCGAAAATGAGATTTTAAAATCTATAGCTAATAGATTAGATAAACTCGATAAAGGGAAAGGTATTAATATAATAGATGAAAATGATAATGAATCTATTCAAACCTCTATACAATCGGAAAATGATATTCAAGAAATCAATAGAATAAAAAATAGATTAAGATCCAACAAACCATATTATCCAAGACATACTGCATCAGATCTATTATTTGAAGAACACCATAAATATTCTCATCAAGTATATACAGGAAATGGTATATACGAATGGAATATCGATGGAAGTTCTGAATATGAAATTATGAATCTATTACAAGAAATGGGTATGGCATCAGCCGCATTCAAAGCCGCTAACAATAAATTAACCGATAGAGAAGCATGCGTCATGATAGTAGCAGGATTTACAGGAGCATTAAAATACTGGTGGGATAATTCCCTAGATGCATATACTCAAGCTTCTATAGTCAATCATAAAGAAATAGAAAGAAGTCAAGATGATGAAGGATTTATAACAGAAACCGAAAAAGAAAATGCTGTAGAAGTATTAGTTCATACAATAATGATGCATTTTATTGGCAATCCCGCCGAAGAATTAGAAAGTAAAAAAATAGTTTTAACAAATCTAAGATGTCCAACATTAGAAGATTTTAAATGGTATAAAGATATTTTTATAACTAATATATTTCAACGGAATGACTGTAATCAAGTTTTCTGGAAAGAAAGATTTATCGCAGGATTACCAACTTTCTTTGCAGAAAAAGTAATAATCAAATTAAAAGAAATCTCTGGAGGACAACCTGTCCCCTGGGATACTATTACATACGGTCAATTATTCGCATTCGTTAAAAAAATAGGATTATCAATATGTCAAGAACAAAAAGATAAAAAGCGCAATGATAAATTCAAATTTAAAGTAACCATGGGTTCATTTTGTGAACAATATGGTTATCAAGAGTTTAATCCACCATCTAGAGTTAAGCGAATAAAACATAGACATAGGAGACCTAATCAAATAGAATATTATAATAGAAACAAGAATTTTAACAAAAAACCATATAATCAAAATCACTCAAAAAATCGACAATTTTCTAAAAACAACAAACGATTTAATCCAACAAATAAACAAAAATTAGTATGCTGGAATTGCAAAAGACCTGGACATAGATCCACAGAATGTAAAATGAAAAAGAAAATAAACGAAATATTCCAAGATCAACCGGATATTCAAGAAAAACTAACTAAACTATTAATATCAGATTCTGAGTCAACACAAGAATCCGATAGTGAATACTCCATAAATGAAATAGGAAATTCAAGCGATTCTTCTAAAGAATCACAAGAATTATCTGACAATTTATGTAATTACAAAATAATCAACGTGATAACCAGAAATAGTGATAAACAGTTTTTACTCGATATTATAGATAAAATAGATGATCCAGAAATAAAAAAGGAATATTTAATCACACTAAAAGATATTATAGATCAAGAAAATCAGATATCTACACCACAACCATTTAGCCTCAATAAAATATTCGAAAAATATCCAACTCAAAGTTTATTTAAACAAGTCTCTACGGGAGAACTGCAAAACGAAATTAAACAAATAAAATCCCAAATAAAAGAATTACAATTAACCATTAATCAACAAGATCTTAAACAATTACAAATGGATGCAAGATTATCCCTAATCGAAGCAGCAAACAACTATTCTCAACCATCTTCAAGTAACCAGAATCTAGAAATTAAAGAAAACCAGGAGACTCCAGATAACGAAGAATATATTCAAATAATTAATAAAATCAACTATCAAAAATGGTACACAACTATCACTTTGCACATAGGACACGACTTTAAATTAAACGTGATTGCATTAATGGACACTGGTGCAGATTACAACTGCATCCGTGAAGGAGTTATTCCAACAAAATATTATGAAAAAACTACCGAAAAATTAAGCGGTGCTAATGGTAGTAATTTAAAGGTCCAATATAAATTACCATGCGCAAAAATATGCAATCAAGGATATTGTTTTAAAAACCAGTTTATTCTAGTAAAGAACCTAACTCAAGAAGTTATATTAGGAACCCCATTCTTTACTCAAATTTACCCATTTAAAGTCACAGAAATGGGAATTTCAACCAAGGTAGTAGGAACAAAATTATTATTCAATTTCTTATCCCCTATGAAAACCAAAGAAATTCTTAACCTCCAACAAAATACTATCCAAAAAACGATTAATTTAATAAAAGGAAAACAAAGTCACATTCAACAATTACAAGAAGAAATAACCTACAAAAAAATAGAAGAACAACTTAATACGCAATATATCAAAGATAAAATTAAAACAATCGAAAACAATTTGTTAAGCCAAATATGTTCCGAGTTACCAAATGCATTTTGGGAAAGAAAACAACACTCTGTTGAACTTCCCTATATACAAGAATTCAATGAAAGAAATATACCAACAAAAGCCCGGCCTATTCAAATGAATAAAGAATTACTAGAAACTTGTAAACAAGAAATAAATGATTTACTCAAAAAGAAGTTAATCAGGCCATCCAAATCCCCTTGGAGTTGTTCGGCCTTTTACGTTAATAATCAAGCTGAGAAAGAACGTGGTGTACCACGATTGGTTATTAATTATAAACCACTGAATGATGTTTTACAATGGATCAGATATCCAATACCCAATAAAAGAGATTTACTCAAAAGATTATATAATGCAAAAGTATATTCAAAGTTTGATATGAAAAGTGGATTTTGGCAAATCCAAATAGCAGAAAAAGATAAATACAAAACTGCATTCACGGTACCCTTTGGCCATTACGAATGGAACGTAATGCCATTTGGTCTTAAAAACGCACCATCTGAATTTCAACACATCATGAATGATATATTCAATCAATATTCAAAATTTACTATCGTATACATTGACGATGTACTAGTATACTCAACATCCATAGATCAGCATTTTAGTCATTTAAAAACGTTTCTCAACATTGTCAAAAAACATGGCTTAGTAGTATCAGCTAAGAAAATGTCATTATTTCAAACAAAAATAAGATTTTTAGGACATAATATATACCAAGGAACAATAACACCCATCTCTAGATCAATAGAATTTGCGGAAAAATTCCCTGATGAATTAAGAGAAAAAACCCAATTACAAAGATTTTTAGGATGTCTAAACTATGTTTCAGACTTCCTTCCAAATCTTAGGAAAACTATACAACCTCTATTCCAACAACTTCAAAAGAATCCAAAACCTTGGACCAGTCAACACACAAAACTTGTTCAACAAATTAAGCAAAAGGTTAAAACTCTTCCGTGTCTTACCATACCAAACCCTGAAGCAAATATGATTGTCGAAACCGATGCTTCAGAAATAGGTTACGGAGGCATCTTAAAACAAAAATTAACCGAATCTAGCCAAGAAACCATAGTTAGATTCCACTCTGGTGTCTGGACAGGACCACAGAGAAATTATTCCACTGTTAAAAAAGAAGTCCTTTCTATTGTTAACTGCATATCTAAATTTCAAGATGATCTTATCAACAAAAAATTCTTATTAAGGGTTGACTGTAAGTCCGCCAAAGAAATTTTAAAGAAAGATGTTAAAAACTTAGTATCAAAACAAATATTTGCCAGATGGCAAGCTATTTTATCTGTCTTTGATTTTGATATTCAATATATTAAAGGAGAACACAATTCTTTACCAGATTTTCTAACAAGAGAATACTTGCAGGGAAAAACAGAAGATATTCAACAACATATTCAAAATGGCTGATAAAAAGAACAAACGACCAATGACTGCATTGGACTACGTCAAGAATCAACCACACCTACAGGGCAAACCCCTGACTATCCAAAACACATATTCAGCTCTCGCGGAATTTCCGCCACTATCATACTCAAAGGCTGTAGCCTCAGAAAAAGGTCAAGTCTCTCAAACTACCCAAGAACCTCCCCAAAAATCAACCTATATCCTCAAACCTCAAAAACACCATATTCAAACCACCCATTTTATTGAACCTGTTAAACTCAGAGAACTTCAAAACTATACAAACCGAATCTTTTATGAAGATTGCCTCTATCCAACTGATAATCTTACAAAAAACCGTACTTTTTACGAGTATATTCTGGTAGACTCTAAATCTATCGAAGTTACTCATTATCCCGATAAAACCAACCCGAACCTTATCTCCTACTCCACATGTAAAATACTTCGTATCGCATCTATACAAGACCTTGGGTTATTAAACCTCTATACTACAACAAATTTTTCCACACCCGGATTCTTACCATCAGGCTATTCATATACAGACTATCAAAATGCCTTCTTCCGGTTTCTTTACCTCAGACCCTACGACCACTCGTGGTTTATTTCTTTTGACCACAACTTTAACAAATTTGTCCCTGGATGGTTCAATGAATGGTGGCATTGGTTCGGACCTTGTGACCAAATATACCCACCTGAACTACTCAAATCTGCCTATCCATACTACCTTAAACACATACCCAAAAAAGCCATAGGTCCTTATCAAAAAATAATTTTCCACGCCGACATGGGTATACCATGGATATGCTCGTGGCATTTTAACCTTACCCTTGCTTTACCCGATATGCCATATTCACTTGTCAAAGAATACCGCGTAAAATGGTGGGATAAGTACAATCTCGACCGTTGCTCGCTATCAAATATCAAAAAATTCTTCGACAACCTTCGACAAGACTATCATCTTGTCCAATCCATATCCAAATCTATCCCTTTAGTCACTCCTAGCCAACTTACCCGACCTTTACCTACACCAACACCACCTAAACCACCAAGCCCAACTAAATCATCAAAATCAACAAGTTCCACCTCCTCACGGAGGCATAAAAAAACGAAAAATTACAGCAAGCCCTACGCACACTTAGTCAAGAACTCCTCGCTTCTTCTGACGACGGGGACAGTATCAACAACGACGACGACCCCAACACGGATGCCGATCCTTTTGGTGGTCCCTTAGCTCAAGACCCCTTTGAAAATGTACAAATGTAAATCAAAAAAAAAAAAAAAAAAAAAAAAAAAAAAAAACCTAATAGTATTGTATAAGTTTGAATCTTTTCTTTTCATGTATAAATCTTTCTTTCAACGTATATTCTGGTAGACTCTGTATATTATTTTATTTTGCTCTTTGTAAAATTAGACGTTTATTCTGTAAAATAAAATACAGAGTATATCTAAACAAAGATGTACTCTATTAAAATATCAAGATATTTTTGAAGACTTATCAAGACGGCGGGACCCACATAGAAGACTTACCAAGGCAGTGGGACCCACCGGGACCCACCGGGACCCACCTAGAAGACTCATATAAATTTGTCGGCAAAAAAAATTCTACTCAAGCATTATTAAAGACAAAGGAAGAGATGACACAAAGCAAGACAAGACATCATCCAATAAAAATGAAGCAAGTATAAGCAAAATCAATGGCTAATATTGCTCCAATGATCAAAGGCTCCTTCAAGTTCTCCTATAAATAGATGCATCCTCATTCACTTCAAGACACAAGCAATTTTTCACAATCTTCCCTCTCTAAAATCATCTCTCTACAAAGCCTTCAAAGTTTTCTAAAGTTTTTAAATTTTTGTAATATTTAGAAAAGCTTATATCCGCAATACTTTGTATTTTATTAAAATTAATAAAATCATACGTTTTAATCATCCACTCTTCTTAATACTTAAATAAAATCTTATATTTTTAAATATAAAGATTTATAAAAATTAATAAAAAAAAAAAAAGAAGAAAATCATATTGTGACGAAGGTGTGACTTAGATCTGGAATAGTCAGAGAGAAACAAATGTCAATTTTACCGGCTATATGAGGACCTCCTAAAGGGTCAGATCTGCAACAAACCAAAAAGACATGTTAAAGAAAGATGGCGGGTCAGATAAAGTTTACCGGCTAGATGAGGACCTCCAAGAGTCAGATCTGCAACAAACCATAAAGAAGACCATAAAAGTGAGAAACAGATGAACATGATATATAAAATACATATAAGAAAGGAGGATGAGTTATAAATCAATGAAAAACAAATACTTACCCCTTCGAAAATCGGCAGCAACGGAGGAGAGGCGACCATAAAAGAGCGAGTGAAAGTTTTTTAACAAAACGATTAGGGTTGAGTTTATATAGGCAGGTAAAAAATATCCGGTTAGGTTAAATTTTCCGGTTTACTGTGAAGTCTACAAACGAAGTCTACGATTCCCTAAACCCTAAACCCTAAATGTAGACTTCCGGGAGAAGTCTACAGATTATATACATCAACTATTTTCGATGAAATATAACATATATACCTTCAAATGTAACATTCATAAATATAAATCCCTAAATCTAAGCCATTACAACATAAACTCATGAAACTATAAATATAAAAAAAAATAACTACCAACATATAGATACATAAATATCAAAACATATGGGTTTAGTATTCATTTCATTATGAATGTATAACCTAATTTGTCTTTATTGGTTAATTTTGTGAAATTTTGTGAAATTTTATTTTTAATACTTCACAATTGTTTATACTTTCATCATGAATACAAATATTTAATCAAAATAATTTTTGCTAATTTATAAATTTAAATTTTGTAAATAATCGGTAAGTAGACTTCCCAGGGAAGTCTACACAAATATCTAAAGTATAGAATGTACCTAATTTGTCTTTATTGGTTACAATTGTGAAATTTTGTTAAATTTAATTTTTAATACTTCAAAATTGTTTATACTTTCATCATGAATACAAATATTTAATCAAAATAATTTTTGTTAATTTATAAATTTAAATTTTGTAAATAATCAGTAAGTAGACTTCCCTGGGAAGTCTACACAAATATCTAAAGTATAGAATGTACCTAATTTGTCTTTATTGGTTAATTTTGTGAAATTTTGTGAAATTTTATTTTTAATACTTCACAATTGTTTATACTTTCATCATGAATACAAATATTTAATCAAAATAATTTTTGTTAATTTATAAATTTAAATTTTGTAAATAATCAGTTAGTAGACTTCTCTTGTAGACTTCTCTTGTGGACTTCGCATGTAGACTTCGTATGTAGACTTCTATTTCACAATGTAGACTTCGTAAAGGGTAAAATGGTAACTGGGACATCCGTTTTTTTCTTTGGTCATAAGGGGTCTAATTGTAATTTCACTACCCCTTTGGGTTAGTTTTCGCAAATATAAGATGTGGGGTTTAGGTTTCACATATAAATGAATTTGTGGGTTATTTACGGCAATTTTCCCTTATATTTTGGATTTCGTATATGTCGACGCCTAGATAACTTAAAACTAAGCAAATCCAATTATATATTAAATACATCGATAAAACATCGATAAAACAAATTCACACGTAGCGTGGATACAACACCTAGTAATAATAATAAGACTACGTGTACTTTCAAAATCAATTGATTCCTTAAGGTGTTTTCACCTATGTCTAATATATATGCATGTGCCGATGAATAAATGTTGTGCTTGTTTTTTTGGAGATCCAAATGATATGATTCTTTTTAGGGTTTTTTATTATTTGATCATATCATATTCGATTAGTAGAACAAAAGGGCAAAAAGAAATAACATGAACAATATATAAAAGAATCTAACAAATTGAAGGATTTTTATTACTATAGAAATTAAATAATTATATTACTCATGTTAGTTTGAATAGTGTAATTTAATCATATTATAACAATGCAAAAATATATATATATATATATATATTATTTATTTTTTGTCGACGATTATGGCAATATTGATATATTATTTTAAATATTCAAGTCAAACGAATTTTAAAGTTATTTCCAACAAAAAAAGTAATAAACCAATTACACTCTTGAAGTTTTCTGGCACATACTCATATATGGATACATAATAAATTTATTTCACTTTGATTTCCATAGTTATGTCTATAAATACTTATTTGACATTGTTTTTCCTATATATTTCAAGTCATCATTTACTAATTTTATAATTTAAGAATAAAATCTTTGTGATGGAAGGCCTATGAGCCAATGCTGAACGTGGTCCTTGTGCAGTTTGCATCGAAAGGAACGAAATTTGTGAACAAAATTGCGAATTCAGTGCATATTTTCCTATTCAAGTGTATGTATTTTCTTATATATTCGTGCAAACTATAATCATTCACTAATCTATTTATTAACATATATTATTTTTTTTGCTAACCTTTTTTTTTTCTTTTTTTGTGAAATATATTATTGAGCTTGTATATTCGAAAATTAGCATATATCATTGAGCATGTATATTCGATCTAATTTTGTTTGAAATCAGTAATTTTATCAATTAAATTAAGTGTGCATTTTAATGATATCAAATGGAAATGAAATATCAGACGCCTTAGAAAAAGATCCTTTACAATTACAAGGTGAATATCTCACGTAAACATGCTTATTTTACTATATATATATTCGTATATGTGTGTGTTTGTATGTAGGCGCGCTTTAGTATATAAGTTCATATTTGAAAGTAATATGACATTTAATATTTACTTATCTAATTTTGGATATTAATAAACATGGATTTTTTTAAATTATTTTTAGGATTTTGAGAGTTTCGTTTTTAATGGCACTAATAATCTTACATATGTTTTTACGTTTTCGTTATTGCATACTAATTCGTGAATGTTGGCTTAAACAAAAACTACTTAAAAATATACAAACTATTTCAAATTCTAATAATATTTGCAAACCCTCTTTATCATTATTCAATATTATAAGTAATATGTGCGCTCAAACTTACTCGTTAAATTTGAAAATAATAATAATAATAATAATAATAATAAGACTATGTGTACTTTAGTTGAACAAAAAAAAAAAAAAAAGACTGTGTACTTTCAAAATCAATTGATTCCTTAAGGTGTTTTCACCTATGTCTAATAAAAAGAATGGTATGTGTAGATGAATAAATGTTGTGCTTGTTTTTTTTGGAGATCCAAATGATATGATTCTTTTTAGGGTTTTTTATTAGTTGATCATATCATATTTGATTAGCAGATGAATAAATGTTTTACTCTCTCTCTCATCCTCACAATTCTCCAGCAAACCACCACATACTCCGTGGATAGTCTTTGTTCGGCCTGGAGCTATCACATTCTTCCCGTTTTCCTACTATTCTCCTCTTAGACCTCCTTCGACCCACCTGGTCTTTCTCAATTTCTCTCTCTCATTTATCATTTTTCTGATCTAGAAGTCAGAGCGTAGTCAGAAAACACCCCCGTTTCGTGTTTTTGAGACCTTCACGTGTTTGCTGACTACGCAAGAACGGATCCCCCAAGTGGTTGTTTCAAGTAAATAAAGTCCTTTGAAACAATTTGGCGTTAGGAGTGGAGAACTCGGACGAACAAACGATTCACTCCACTCAAAACCAGCCACACATTGTAAATAACACAGTTGATCATCTCGAAGCTAACAATGAAGATAAAGTGGAAACATCATATGGATGGAATGGCAATACAAATCGGTGAAAGGGCCAAGTTCGGCGAAGGAACTTCAAAACCAACCGCTATCGATTTTCCGATATATCAAATCGGGAAACTAATGGACAAGGGAGCAACTCTGGGGGGCGACTTAAGCCGAAGGATGTAGATCGATGGGCCTAGTCGACAGATACCCACCGCAAATCCAGAAGCTTCTTATGGAAGCTTTAGGAGTCAAAATGTTCCGAAACAAAGGGTCTGACTAGTAGAAAACAACAAAAAAGTTCTTCTAAAACATAAAGGACCCACCACTAACTTTTCTTTTACTATGAAGAAAACTATAAAAACAATTTCTTCTACAATTTGAAGGTGGACAGTTTTCTTCATTTGAAATAAAAAAAAAAGTTATTTGGTTGAAAGAAAAATGCACTCATTTCTTGTGGGCTCAGACGAAATTGGAAGAAATATTTGTTTTTCCTCTATGAATTCACTCGTCGCAGCCAAATAAGTACCGAACAAAATACAAAATGATAGTGAACTTTCTATAAAAAGACCTTCATGTTAGGGGAAAAAAATTATTACAAAACGGAAACGAATATGAACAATATTTCTATTTTTAGCCTATTGCCGAACAAGGAAAGGGAATAAAAAAAACAAAGGAAGAAATGATAATACAATATGAGCTGAATTTAGCACCCCCTGTTTTAGTTGTTTTACCCAAATCTGTTGCACCAACAAACTAACACAACGAGTAAAACCGTTTAAAAATTCTGTACTACTAAAACCCAGAAGTTGCGCAATATGGAATACATTGAAAATAAAGAAAAGGCAATTAAGAATTGAGATTACAATAACTAGAAACCACGATGAGGATGAATCCCAAAACCCTAGTTACGAATCTTCTCATCCTTCTCCTTGTACAAATCGCAAACTTATCATTAGTCGTGAACTCATTAGAGAGGTACCATAAGAAAGACTACCGAGCAGAGTTCACGGTACGGCCAAATACGGTTGTACGAATCGTCATATCCAACGATCTATATGGTCTGAAGAATGGAAACGCAGGTTTCGTATGCGCAAAGGGGAATAAGGTATGGATGAAAAGCAAACCAGGAGACCGGTACGTTGTTGTCCAATTCAAGTATGATGGTAAGTCGAGGCACACCTTCACGCATTGCCATCTCCGGTCTAATTTCGGGTTTGTCAATTTCCCTATCAGTATTCATCCGGACACATCTGCTCAGTGTTACCCTAACTACGTATGTGGTTACTCGGTTCGAAAAGATGGCGTCTTTTACAAGCCTGAGAACAGGCTCTATCGTTGGAAGAGGCAGTAGTGATGATGGTGACAATGCATGTGTACGTTGAAACATGTGTGTAAATTCCTTCAAGAGGCTTACTTTGTTTTTTTTCTGTTTGTAAAATAAGAAAATTTACTTAACCAGCAATTATATTTTTTTATATGATCTGGAACTTAATTCGAGATAAATAAAAAAATTAGAGGATGATTTGGAAAAAATGAAAGAGTGTGCACCGCTCCTAATGAACAGAATGTGTTGGTATATCATGGCACAAACAGTAGGTTCACAGGTTCCAATTGTGAATGCCAATGTAATAAAGAGCCATACCACTACAGAGTAGTAGTGCAGATAATCACACCAATAATCAAATCTGCAACACAGAAGTTAGATTCTCTCCAAGTGTTCATTACACAATATATTGCAATATATCAAATTTTGTTCAAATTTGTATTCCAGTTGTGTTCAATTTTTTTTTTTTTTTCTTTCTGGCAAAGAGTTCATAACACAATATTTTATTATTATTGTTATTTTTTTTGGTCAAAGTGTTCATTACACAATATATTACAACAAAAGGCAAACAATACATTACAATCAAATCAACACACAAGTTACACAACAAACATGACATGACATGAAATAAAAGGCAAATGCGTCGTCTTCACAAGAGTCTCATCATGGCCAAACTGAAAACTGAAAACACAATCTCTCAAGGCTCCACAAGGTTAGGATCCAGCCCTCTTGCCTTCCTCGTCTTCCCCACAAACAGATCCTTAGATTTGATCAACCCAGGGACGCAACCCGAGACTGTCATGAATGGAAACTGAGCAACCGAGTCCTTTCGGCCTAAAGATATAATGGCAATGTCCGAACCTGGCTTGTAGGTTGACATCTTCCTCTCGTTCCCACCAGACATCAACAGCTTTATGTTCTTTGTAGCCACAGAAGCATGTTTCTCAGCAATGTACCCTTGCTTCATCTCCTGTCATAGGAATCATAAATCCAATCAGATATTATAGTAAGTACAGGAAATGAAGACACCAAACCCATATCAGTACAAAATTTCAGAGATCACACACTTACCGGGATATCAGTAATATCTCCAATCGCAAATACATTCTTGTGACCCTTAACTCTCAAGTACTCGTCAACCATCAGCCTTCCTTTACCATCCAAGCTCTCTTTCAGGTCAGTTCCTTTTAGCCATTCTGAAGACAATGGTTTTCCGGTGCAGAGGAAATAGCAATCTGCGTGTATCGTTTCTCCTCCTGATGTTGGGTATGATTTATTTCCGTCCGATGCTGAATTCAGATCCACCCTTTGGTTCAATATCATTTCCACTTTCCTCGATTTTAGCCACTCAAACGCCTTGTCTGCAGCTTTTTGACCAACAAATTCCAGCAATCTCGGTCCATTGTGTACTAGAGTAACCTTCTTCTCCGGGAAGTCGACTGCAATCTCTGCAGCAAGCTCAACACCCGATGGGCCTCCACCAACAATCAGAATCGACTCAGAAGACTTGATCTTCTCATATTCTGCAACCAAATAGTACATGTGAGAAAATTAAAAGATAAAAACCAAACAATCCATGCCTGAATTTCAAATCATATAAAACAAAAAAAGTCCAAACCAAGTCCTACATTTGATTCACATAACTTATTTACACACACATCAATATCCAAGCTATATACTTCACGCTCAATGTGACTTTCAACTAGTAAAAGATATGATATCTAATGACTTTTCTGTACAACAGATTAGAAATATAAGTCAGCTGAAGCTCCTTGCAAGCCTCGTGTTAGCGATTAAACAGAGCAGGTCTCACACTTGAAGCATTCTTAAATAATTCAAGGAGTAGAAATGAGAGAAAAAAACAACGGGAAACGCGTGGAATTGGAATATATTCATACCCGCTTGGTATAGTGATAGCTTCTCTTGCCTGGTTTTGGGAAGCACGTCGTTGTGACCCGTAGCAATAACAAGATAATCATATCCAAAATCAAGTCCATCTGCGGTCAGTACATGGGTGTCTGTGATATTGACCGCGGGAGAAGTCACAACACGGCCATTTTGTAGGTACTTCTTGTGGTTGATTACGGATCTTTGAGCAAAAGACGGCTCCACCATGGACCTCAAACTTGCCCAGGTGATCTCAAAGTACTCCTTCCTGTTGTCAAAGGAAATTCGCAGTGAATGTAAAGCAATTTCTACCACAAGGTACATAGAGCAAATTCAATAATGCCTCTGCTACAAGAAACAAAAAAAAACTTAATGACCACCACAGATACATATATATAAACAAGATCTCTCCAACATTTTGTAGTCAAACCTAATGTTGGCTCATCAAATTCAAAAGTAAAGTCTGAGAAAATCTTCCTTTACAGAATCGTACCCGTAAGCAATCTTCTAAAGATTTAACAATAGTACTGGGGTGGTAGTAAAACTTGGATCAAGATCAAACGTGGAAAACAGAATGGTGTTTAAGGAATTAAAGAACCAAAACAAAAAAGAAACTTACGGATCGATGAGGGTAACGTCGGAATCGAACTGAAGAAATTTGGAGGCCAAGGAGCCGGCGACTCCACCGCCGATCACCACCACCCTCCGGCCCTTTCCTGAATCGGATTGCATATTCAGATTCCAAAAAATCGTAAAAGGTTTTCGAATGTTGTCCGATTGAAAATGAATGGATTTCAGAGATAGACCGGTTGTTGTCTCATAGGAATAAGAGATGCGTTGTTAAAGTGTTGAGTGACGTCAGATGCGACGTCGGCTCCTCCAGGGACGCCCGAAGGATCCCGCCGTGTTTCCCTCATCTATCGTCGTCATCAGGTACGCCAAATTATTATTTGTTTTCTCAATTCAATTTCTTTCCTTTTTTCTGTTAAAGACCTTTTAACTTTATCGAAAGCCCATTGGTCCTTTTTTATAAACATATTAAAAATAGGCTAAAAAAAAGTAAGCTGCGTTTTTATAAACATATTTATCCTTTTTTTAAATAAACAAAAATTCATAATTTTATACATATAATAATTACTAATAGATAATCGTGATGGTAAGATTATATCAAATGAGCAACTCGAAAACAGAATGTCTCTGCCGGAGAAGCTAACTCCATCTTTTGATCGGTCGTTGATCAAAGATCTGACCAGGCTCGATGGCAATTCTTCTATTACTATTGTAGACTTCTGCACTTATGAGATGTTTGGTGATAATAATTTAACGTCTTAAAAGCTTCTTGGTTTTGGTGTGGTAGAATTTGCAAACATGATAGAGTTAAGACTGTTGGATTTGATCCAGAATGAATTCAGCTTATTTTCCGTTCAAGGTATAGTTTTAAAAACTCTAAAGTACCTAATATTAGAGTTTTGTTCTTCAAACAAAAAGATGACGTTGGTGTGCATGTTTAATCAATCTCAGGGAGTTGGAGTAACAAAAACAAAAGAGGGAAAATAGTCTTGTTGGCTTACAACATCGCTAATGATATTAGAATGTGTTGGTGCAGGACTAAGAACTAAGTTAGATCTAAGTTACAACGAATTTTCAGAGGGACTTCAAGGTAGGTATATTGGCATCATTTTACCATCTAATTATGATTTTTTTGCCAGCCATGTGGACTTTGTAATCATTATTACGACATTTGTTTTTTGGGAACTGAGTTAAATGTCTTAACTCTTGAGCGTTAAAAGAGAGATAAATATGTCACCATTAGACATATTTTTTTATCAAACATTTTCATAATTCAAGTATGTCATTTCAATTTATTTGTGTTATTAAATTATTAAAATTATAGTTATTGTATTATTTTGTGAATATGTGTTCTATTAAAATTATGAGAAGTCAGTTACCAATAATATTACACGTGTTAAGTTCTTATTTGTTATAACTTCTAGAGATATGCTTCATCTACACGACTTATCTTTGTAACAGTCTGATTATAATCCAACGGACAAGATAAAACATTATCTCTTATGTTCTAGATATTTCTTCTCCGAGAGAACACGAAGCTTAACGATAAGCTTTAATGGCGGAACAAAAAGTCAGCTTTAATGGCAGAACAAAAAGTCACGTTGAATCTTTGCTAGACGAAGCAAAAATATCGAGACAACGGATGGTTACGTTGGTGAAAACTCAATTTTGGACTCCTCTGCTTTTGGTTAAACCACGGTCTCCGCGGTAAAAACTCGGACCACCCGCATAATGTTCCGATCAGGGCTAATTTGCCACGGTGACCACCGCTCACAGTTTTCTCGGCCACCGAATCGTCAATTCGGCCGAATTTTAGAACAAGGCTTCTACCTATACTTTATTAGGAAAAATGTCAAAAAAACTTAAGTTTTCAATTTATCGACGAAAAAAACCTCAACTTTCAAAATATTATTTAAATCGACTATTTTGGTTGACTTCTTTACACATGGAGTGTCAGCTAAACGGTTGTTAATTTGACAAAATCAACGTTATCACTAAGAAATCAGAAAACTTTAGGATGATATTTTTGAACTTTTTTTTTCTACAATTTGAAAATTCAGGCTTTTCTCGACATTTTTTATTATTTTCAACATGGCGTTGTTTTGTCTAGACGGAGACTACTAACAGAAAATTAACCCTGTTATGTATTGCTAACGAGAATTAAACGACATGCCTGAAAAGGTCAAGTCAACGAAAGTTTATCATCTTTTTAGGAAGTCAACCAAAATTTTGAGATTTAAATGACATATTGGAAGTTGAAATTTTTTTTAACATTTTCTCCGTACTTTATTACATACTTATTTTTTTAAACATATTTTTGAAGAATGATATACTTTTTTCACTGTTCATTTTTGAAAAACCCCAAACTACCCTTCGCTACTAGTGGGCGCGTGGATTGTAGCATAAATGTCATTATCCTTATTTTCAAAGAGTTTTATCGAACCATCACCATAATCACATCTCTCTCTCTAACTAAATGAAAAAAAATCAAAATTAAATTTAGAAAATTTAAAAGCAAAGAAAAAGAAGTAGAAATCCAAAAACATTGCTTCTTTTTTTCTTCACATCTTCTCTCTGTTGATTTACTTCCTTTTTTCTTCAGATCGTATCTCTCACCTTTATACAGATTACATCCGAGTTCATGGCCGAGTTGACTCAGGCCGATGTTGTTTACTCACCTCGTTCGTTTCAAGTGTGGAAGACTGGTGAATTGACTTGCATTTTTCTATCAGATCTTTCTTGTTGTTGGTACCATCCTCTTCTCTCTTCCTCTGCTAAAGTCATTGCCGATGGCTTTAAACCCTTATCGGCCATCGAGTTGCTTGATAGACAAGCGGCGGAATTGCCCACCATCGCCAAAACCGCTTCTTCCACGAACTCTTGTGGTGAAGGAGAACAAGAAATCGCTAGATAGACCGACGGCGGAATCGCCCACCACCGTCGAAATTGCTTCCTCCATGAACTATTTGTGTTTGAATTTTTTCGGTTTCCTACTTTTTTTTTAATGAATTGGTCAAAGTCTTTTTGGATTGGTTTGACTTTTTGGCATTTTGTTTGAAGAAATTTGCTCTACGGTATAATTTATTAGGTTGATATGTTAGTATGATTCATAATTTTGTTCTCACTTGATCGTTTATTGGTATGTGTTTTTTTCTAGTACTTGTCCATTGGTATGAGATTTTTAGCTTCTTTGTTTACAAATTGAAACAACCCGATCCTTTTTTTTTTAAATTAAACTAATTTAAATTTAAATTAATATTTCCATAAATATTAATTATCAATGCCAAGCAACCAACAAAAACCAGCGGAAACTCATAAATCAACTAAACCAGCAAATTAACTCAAGTATTCATCAAATCAATCCAATAAACAATTCCACAAAACCAACCATGATTCCAATTCAACTATTCCAAGAATATCCGGCAACCTAACTAGCAATTCTAACAACATCAAAACACAACTAAACTAAGACCCTAAATCATCTTCCTCTTCATTAACATGATCCCACAGTCACACTTTGTCTTTATCTGCATCACAAAAAAAAACGAGATGCGTGAGTATTATCATAAATACTCAGTGAGATGGTCATTTCATCTACTGGTTATACACACATGCACGATGAAATACCAAGACACACAATAAATCAATTCATCAAACAAATACATAACGAGCCCAAAACGTCTGGTGTCGAGCAACACCACCAATGCTAGTGTCGATCGACACTGGCTGCAGAGTCGCCACAATCGAACCCTCTACTCTCTGGTTCGATTCTAGCCTGCACCATGTCGATTCCTGCAAAAACAGCATCAACCAAACACACAAAAACAGCATGGATACACAAAGGAAAAATTTTCCAAACCAATCAATCAACCATTCCACACAAAAAATAACGTATCTTAGCATTCCATCCTCCCAGATAAGCCATGATCACGCACTCAACTTGATCTTTGATCGAAAACTAGACAAGGACAGCGACAACCCATGAAATCAGACCCTTCACTACCTAATTAAGAACCTCTGATTTCTTCCTCCTTCTCTCGAAAACTACCAACACTCGATCCCTTTTTGCTCATACAGCCTCAATAAAGTCTTAACAAGCCTAAAAGAACAAGCTCCACCAAAATCTCCTCTTCTCTCTCAAACACGAAAATCCTCTTTCACACTTGATTTCCGTCCATATAAGGAGTCTGCTCGTTTATAAAGCGAGCCCTAGGGCCCAACCCAAAAATCGCTAACCGAACGATTTAAAATTGAACCGGTCGAACCAAAAATTTGCTAGTGTCGATCGACACCACTAAAAGTATAACCAAAATTTTAATTTTTGGTTCACGGGCGTTACACAAATGGTCAATGTATTCTAGTCAGAATATTATGGTTAAAAATAAAACATGTCCATGATAAATCGTCCACGTGTTCATGGTTAGTGTTCATGGTTAGGACTTCTAGTATTATAGTCGATGGTAATGATTTTTGGTTGTAGTTTCTGAGCTAAAGCGTGGAATTGATGGCTCTTATATTCATCTTGTATCCTTAGGCTATAAACTATAAACGTCAACATTGTAACCGTGTATGTTAAATCAAATCGACAGGAGCTATTGGTGATACATCAACAAGGGCCTAGATCAATTGGCTTCTTTGAGACAAGGAATATGGGTTTCATACATCAAGAATTGATCGAGATAATAAGCTTCACCATGGTTATAACAATAAGACATTGAAGATTTCATCATGTATCTTTAACTCCAATCTTATACATTGATGTCAATATATATATAATTATATATATTTGCCTTGGTTTCATCATGATCTTTACTTAATTTAGTAGTATCCAATCTTTAATTTGAATTTCTCCCCTTTTGATTGAAGCAAAAATTCATAAATGATGTTTCCATGGATCTCACTTGTGGTAGACGAAATCACTTGTGGATTGTCATCCAAGAGAATTTGTCCATTCCTATTCGAACATTTGGTCATTCTCGTGGAAACTATTGTGCAATAGTTAAAGTGTCTTGGACAGATTTATGTGGATATACTACTATAAATATACATATAAGGTTCAAATTTGTCCAAAGCAGGACAAAAAAATAATACAAACTTGATCAATTCTAAATTGTCTAAGATGGTTAATTTGCTCTTCTTTGCGTACACACGCATGCTTCTTAAAAAAGGTTTTTTCTTGAGAGAGAGAGATTTGGTTTTTTTTTTTTTTTTTTTTAGATCATGGTATACCTTCTACTAGAAGTATGTTTATTGTAAGGAAGAGTTAGAAAAGTAACTTTTTAGAGGTAAATAACCCTTTTTGGGTCCATTGTTCTACGCCCTCTCAATTTTGCATATTCCCCACCTAATTTTTTTTAAGGCTGGGTTTTATTAAGAAACAGTTTTTGTTTGTTACAAAGCCCAAAGACCCAAACAAATGGAAACGGGAACAAGAATAAAAAATCAAACCGATGCGATAGGGCAACGGTGAAGAACAAAACAGAGAACAGAGCCCCTGTTTTTAACATAAAATCCAAAGGAGACGACTACGATCTTGTGCTTGTCGGACTCCGAATGTATTATAGGAAGCGGGTTACCCCAAGGCAGCTTCCAAGGTGAGGAGGTGGTTAAGCCAACGAGGACCTTCCCGGGCTATATATGATTGATGACGACCATCGGTGATGACGCTCTTTGCTATGCGATGAGCAATCTGGTTGTTTTTTACCGGAGTATAAGCCAAACTCCAGCTCTCCAGGTGGTGAAGCAGTAGGAAAATGTGATCTATTACTCTCCTGTGACTTGGGAAAGCATGGGGCTGGAGAAGCGCTTGTCTAGCTTGTTCAAAATACGATTCAAACACAACCCGACTCAGACGGAGATTAACCGCAACTTCAATGGCCCAGAAGAAGCCCCAAAGTTCCGCTTCAAGTTTAGATTGCAAGTAAGAATACGAACGCCAACTATGGAACAAAGCTTTACCATCTACATCCCTTGCCATCCAAGAAACTCCTCCTTCAAGACTTGTGCTACACCAATCTGCTCCCGCGTTGCATTTGATGGAACTAGGAGGGGGTTTAGACTAGGCTGATGAGGAGGTGGTAGGCCGAGATGATGTCTGCTCATTGATCAACTGCGGTGAAGGTTGTGCTTTTGATTGAAACCACAAATCGGCTTCCTCTTTGGCTTTGGTCCAAATTTCCAATGAGCTATACCTTATTCCTTCGAAAGCTAGGGCATTTCTGGATTTCCACAAGAACCAGAGCACCCAAGGAAAACATAGATTGTTACCAGCATGAAGAGATGTTCTGGTTGACACATTGAAAAGGTGATGAAAGTTTAAGAAAACCGAAGTTGGAGATAGGCCGGCTGGTGGCATTGGAATGTTGGTGAGACTCCAAGTTTCTTGCGCTGTGGGACAAGTGAATAACACATGGTATATTGTTTCCAACGCCATCGTATTACAGCTCAAGCACAATGGGTCTACGGGGATGTTTCTTGATTGTAGACGTTCTTTAACCGGTAATGCCTCAGATAGAGCTCTCCATAGAAAGTGCTTGAGTTTCGAGGGTGCCTTCACTTTCCAGACTTTCTTCCATAGAGCCTTTTCAATCGGTGGAGTGACATGAGGCGTAACAGACTCAAGGTTCTGGATTGCCTCTAAGAATTTGTACCCCATCTAATTAGGGGCAATTACAAAAATGTCACATTTTGTGTGCACATTTGCAAGAATGCCACTTAGGGGTGTCCATTTACAAAAATGCCACTAATTATAGATTTATAAAACCTATATCTTAAAATTCTAAACCCTAAAAAATGTTTTGACACCTAAAACCCCCTAAGCACTTAAAACCAAACTCTAAGAGAACATAATTAACCCAAACATAAATAATATAAAGAAAAAATAATTTTGAAAAAATGGCATTTTTGTTAAGATTTCAAAAGTGTGACATTTTTGTAAAGTGGTACTTGAAAAGTGGTATTATTTGAAATTTCTCATCTAGTTAATCCCTCCAAAATTTGGACATCTTTAATTATCTCCCTCTAAAAATATAGGTTTCATAAATCTTTCTAATATTTTTTATTATTCGAATTTAATTTTGATTAAAATTATGATTGTGCTTCATAAAATTGGTAATTAACCGAGAATTATATTTAGACTCACGTTTACTTAAATCTGAAATCATGCCTAACTTAAAAAAAGAAAACCCAAATCTATATACTGGTTTCATTTTCGTCAAATAGATAAAAGAATGTAATTTCAATGTAATATTGGTTAATATAACAAAATCAATGGTTTAAATTATTTGTACTTGGATCTATTATTCGTCGTTGATTCAATTGAGTCAAAGGGTTATGTTAGTCTGGTTATAGACTAACGACCAACTGCATGAGAAAAAATCATATTTTATGCATAATTGTTGGATAACTGTCATAATAAATGGATCACATTTACAAATCTGCATAACTCGGTTCAGATGACTGATTAGGGTTTGAAGGGGATGGTGGCAAAGCAAGTGGCTGGAGAATCATATTGAATCTAATAATTGACCAAACCATTAGCGATTACCCTTGGATCCGAATTGATGAATTATGTCAAGTGATTCAGAAAGGTCTATTTAGGATTATTACATGAATTCACATCACTGATTCGTGCATCTTAGCCTAGTGAGACAGAATGACCACATCACTATGTAACTGTTGAATTAATTACGACTATTTGGCTTTCAAGTAAAGATGATGACCGTAGGAAATATTTGGCTTAGGCGCTCGATACTTATGGCATTGAAAGATGAGTGGTGATAAGTCCGGGTAGTTAGGATCATATGACTTGTTATAATATATGGCAAACTGATAAGTTGTATCGAATCATATCCCTATTATTTAAATAGAATCGTGATTGCCTATTTATTTAAGACTTTAACTAGGTGATTCATTGGTGTACACGCGGGTAATTTATAATTTTTTTTACAATTTTACTTTTTTTTTATTTAGAGGCTTGTATTTATAATTTTTTATTTTTATTAGAGACATTGTTGTTGATATTTTATTGTAATTTTTTTTAATAATATAAATTTTTGGAAGTTTATTTTTACCATTTCATTATTTTTTATACGTAAATGTATCAAATAAATATATAATAGTTTAATATATTGGAGTGCACAATCTATTATCAAAAGTTGAGATTCTTCTCATTAAAAATTGAATCCCCTATTTGATCATCTTTTCTAAAAAAAATATCATTTTCTTCACATTGAATTTTGAATAAAAACTGAATTCGACATCGAAATATGATAAGAGTAATGTCAGCAACTTTTCGTAAACAAAGAAAAATTAATAAATTTTTTATACAACATACACCAAGTACACTACGTTTTCCTCTTCTTTTGTTCTCCAAACTTTTTTTGTTTTTTTATTTTGATTATGGTTAATGTCGCTTACACTTTTCCATATTTTTTTAAAGAAAAACGATTTAGAGATCAATTTAGAAATCAATTTTATTCATTGAACGATTGTCTATAGTCTGATCTTTTTTTTTATTTCATATTGAACTTTTCGTAGTGTTTTTTTACTAAACATTGAATTTAATATGACAATGTTAAACTGATTTTCTTAATATATAAAAGGTGAACATTAGCTTTTTAAATATTGAGAAATTTTGAGAAATGCCACATGTTCCATGCCACATTACAAAAATGCCACCCTTTTGATTCTTTTACAAAAATGCCACACTCGTTTTTCTATATTCCAATAGTACCCTTTTCTAAAAGCAACCTCTCTCGGGCCTCTCTCTCGCCTCTCTCGCTTCTCTCTCATCTCTCTCGCTGTGCGTCTCGATCTCTCTCTTCTCCTCTCTCACACAGACACAGAGAGATCTCTCTGCGATATCGATCTCGATATCGATCTCTCTCTCTCTCTCTCTCCCTCTCTCGATCTCTTTTCGCTGTGCGATCAATCGATCGAATCTCGATCTCTCTCTTCTTCTCTCTCACACAGAGAGATCTCTCTGCGATATCGATATCGAGATTCTATCGATTGATCTCTCACACAGAGAAATTTGGATTTTCTGGGAAATTGGATTTTCTGGAAAAATTGCTGTCGCTGAAGCGGGGGGATCTTTGTGATCGGAATTCGCTGCCGCTGAAGTCGTGATTCTTTGTTACAACTAAGGTAATAACCTGTTTCTCTTTATAATCAATTTACAACTGTTAAAAAACCTTGGAAATTGTTTATAAAATGTATGAGATTTAGTATTACAGGCGGTTGAGTAAGCTTAATTCATTACCAATTAAGTTATAAATAGTTTCTCTTTGATTGACAATCATGTTTATAAACCTTTAGAAAACTTTATAAATCGTTTATAAACATATGAGATTAACATTACTGGTGTATAAATCGTTCTTTGATTGGCAATCATGTTTATAAACCTTTAAAAAACCTTATAAATCGTTTATAAACATATGACATTAACATTACTGGTGTATAAATCGTTTCTCTTTGATTGACAATCATGTTTATAAACCTTTAAAAAACCTTATAAATCGTTTATAAACATATGAGATTAACATTACTGGTGTATAAATCGTTTCTTTGATTGTCAATCATGTTTATAAACCTTTTAAATCATTTATAAACATATGAGATTAACATTACTGGTGTATAACTCGTTTCTCTTTGATTGACAATAATGTTTATAAACCTTTAAAAAACCTTATAAATTGTTTATAAACATATGAGATTAACGTTATTGGTGTATAACTCGTTTCTTTTGGTTGTTTATACACCTTTAAATAACCTTATAAATTGTCCTTAATCTTTTATAAATCGTCCTTATTTTCTATAACAGACTGTAATGGTTGAGTTGTATTCTTTGTGTGGAATCTGGAAGATTACGGATAACAGTCAGTGGGAGTTTATCTTCGATGTTGAAAGGGGAGGGTCTCTGAGCTTGGTCAATGAAGATATTAGTTTTTCTGGGTTATTGCAGGTTGTGTTAGAAGATTTTGGTATTGATGTGTGCGGAAGTTCTGTCAAACTCAGTTACATGTTACCAGATAGAACACATCTTCCGCCGATGTATATTAGGAATAACAGGCAAGTGCACGCATTCATGAACAAGTTTGTAGAGAGTGGAGGTTGCATTCAGTTATTTGTGTCTGTTGATGAGGTTTGTTTTGATAAGTATTTTTATGGTGATATGTGGATTCCTGTTTTTAGCATTCACCAGCAAGTTTTTTGCTACAGGCGCAAACAAGTTCATACCCTACGACAGAGTAAAGCAACATTGAAACTAGGAATGAAGACAGTGATGTATTTCGTTTCACTGCTCCAGATCCTCCTCCTCCTGCTTCTCGCGTTCCTGCTCCTGCTCCTGCTTCTCCCGCTCCTGCTCATGTATCTCACATTCCGAATAAGGTATTTTTTTTGTTAAATACTTATAAGGTGTAAATAACCTTTATAAAATCTTTATAAAAATCTTATAAAATCTTTTTAATACATTCTTATAAAATCTTTATAAATTCTTCTAAACTGTATAAAATTCTTATAAAATACTTATAAACTCTTTATAAAATTCTTATAAACGATTTTATGTAGAGCATGTTTGGATCAGACACCTTTGCTAATCGTTTCCAATCTCAATTTCCAACTTCTGGGCTTGGTGAAAGTGGTTCTTCAAATTCACATGGTAATTATAATGAGTTGTGTTGTGGGATGAGTTTCAAGACCAAAAAGGACTTGTCTAGAGCGTTGAAGACGGACTTTGAGTTTAGGACTTATAAATCAGACAGTATTAGGGTTTTGCTAAGGTGCATTGATGAAAAATGTACTTGGAGCTTGCGTGCAACTAGGCTTCATGCCTCAGAAAGTTTTGTGATTTGCAACATAACGGATGAACATAGTTGCGATGGCTCACTAAGTAATTTTAATCATCGTCAAGCAACAGCAAAGACATTAGGCGAAATTGTAAGTCACCATTTCGATGGAGGGAAGAGTGGACTTAAGCCTAAACAGATGATGGAGTTGTTTAGGCATGATTTTGGACTTGGGATCCCTTATACAAAGGCGTGGCGAGCGCAAGAGTATGCAACCGACCTTGCTAGGGGTACACTTGTTGATGGTTATGAATCGTTACCGAGGTGGTTTCACATTATAAAGGTAAAGAATCCTGGTACTGTGACTGATTTAGAGGTTAGTACTTGCAACGAGTTTAAATATGGATTTATGGCATTTGGTGCATCAATTAGAGGGTTTAGGTTGTTGAGGAAAGTAGTTATCATTGATGGCGCACATCTGAAAGCAAATTTCAGAGGGACATTACTTGGTGCTTCAGCACAAGGTGGGAACTTCCAATTGTACCCTCTTGCTTTTGGAATAGTGGATTCCAATAATGATGCAACATGGGACTGGTTTTTGAAGATGTTGAAGACTGTTATCCCTGACGAGCCTGATTTAGTATTTGTGTCTGATCGTGCGACGTCTATTGAGAACGGTCTCTTGAACAATTATCCACTTGCTCATCATGGGATCTGCAATTTTCATTTGCGGAAAAATCTTCAAACCAAATTTCATGGTTCTGTGCTAATTCATGTTGCAGCAACGACATCTGATGCTTACACAATAAATGACTTCAATGAAACTTTCAGGTATGTGTATTTATAAGCTTTTTTTTAAAAAAACTTTTCGGGTCTGTTTACTGGGGTTAAAAAAAGATTTAAAAACCCTTATAAAAACATTATAAGGAACTTTCAGTTTTCTCATCAGATATTTTTCAACACACTGTTTTTTGTATTCAATATATAAACCGTTAAAATATCTTATAATGTGTTATAATAGAATGGAAAATATATTATATAAGCTTTCAGGTATGTGATTATATATTTATAAGGTTTTTGTAACTTTCAGGTCTCTTTACTGGGGTTAAAAAAACATTTTAAAAACCTTATAAATATTATAAGGAACTTTCAGTTTTCTCATCAGTTATATTTAACACACTGTTTTTGTATTCTTTTTCAGCCAACTCATACTCGCAGATCAAAAAATGGGAGATTATTTGTGGAAAGTTGGTGTTACGAAGTGGTCACGGGTTTATGCCCCAGCCAATCGGTACAATATCATGACATCAAACCTGGCTGAGTCTTTGAACTCCATGCTGAGAGATAGCCGCGATTATCCGATAATGTGTCTTCTTGAGACGATCAGATCGATTCTGACTAAATGGTTTCACGAGCGCCGTGAGGAAGCTATTAATCATAGGCATCATGTGACAGATAATGTGGTGAAAGGGATAAAGAAAGAATGTTCAGAACTGTCACGCAATCTCGAAGTTGCTCAAGTTAATAAATATGAGTTTGAGGTGAAAGGAGATCGGCTTACTCATGTTGTGAATTTTGGAGATAGATCGTGCACCTGTGGTAAGTTCTCTATCGAAAAAATCCCTTGCGCTCACGCAATAGCGGCTGCAAAACATGGCAAGCTGATAGAGTACGATTATGTTGATGATTTTTACTCTACTGAAAGGTATTTTAATTCTTTTTTGTTACTGTTTATAAAACGTTAAAATACTTTATAAGATATTTAAATACTACACTTGCAGGTGGAAGTTAGCATATTCAGAGAGTATTCACCCAGTTGGTGATAGGACTTTTTGGGACATTCCAGATGATGTTGCTGCTTTTGTTTGTCGTCCACCTACTGCTCGTGCTCCTAGTGGCAGACGAAAGAAAAAAAGGATACCTTCTGCTTGGGAGTATGGAAAGACTCGAACTAATGCCAAATCTTACAAATGTGGTAGGTGTGGCAATCTTGGACACAACAAAAGCTGTTGTGTGAATTCAATCAACTAAATATTTTTAGTTACATTTGTAAACTGTCTCTAAGATTCAAGCATTTATTTTTTATTTGCTTTTATTGGATTAAAAATAGAGCTTTTATGATTAAGGTTTTATTGGACATTTTTATGTGCCATTCAATATATAAATCGTTAAATATCTCCATTTTATAAGCATTTTGTACAACTTTTGTAAAGATTTTATAAGGATTTTATAAGGAAACATATGAGTAACATTTTTTATGAAAAACATTTGATACATAACAAATTTGTAAGGATTTTATAAGGAATTTATAAGGAATTTATAAGGATCTTATAAGGATTTTATAACGATTTTATTAGGAAACATTTGAGTAACATTTTTTATTAAAAACATTGATACATAATAAATCGTTTCTCTTTGATTGACAATCATGTTTATAAACCTTTAAAAAACCTTATAAATCCTTTATAAGGGAGGAAATGGGTCCATGTGAGTTTTGAATTTAATAGTTAATAGTTCGATTTTATAAACCGTTAAAATATCTCATAATAAGTTAGACTGATAGATAGATACATTTCCTAGTACAAAATAATGGCCCAACAACAAAATAATATTTTTATCGTGACTTTTCAAAAGCATCACAAGGTTGAGATAAATGAAAAACTAGGTAGACCGACGAGAGATCCTATGGGATCTTACATTCCTTGAACATCCAGCTTCATATATCCCTTGGGCGGGTTCTTACATTCCTTGAGCATCCAGCTTCATCTCTCGGGGCAGTCCTGTGAAGAGAATGTTGAATTTGGACGTAACGAGCCTGAAGTTTTTCCAAACGGAATTTCCTTGCTTCAATTTCTTCCATCAAAAACTTCTGTTCACGTAGCAACTCTGATTGATCAACAAACTGGACAAGCACCTAAACCAAACAAACAAGAATATGCAGCAGATTATAGCTTAATAAACAAAATCTTATAAAGCTATTATTAACAAGAGCTGCTACAAGGTTGCAAAATTCACCAACCTGAGAGGTACTTCCAGGCACAGGCGCAGCTGGAGGGGTTTCGTTGTCATCAAAAGAATCCTCTTCATCAAAACTCATATCTGGAATTTCTTGAAAAAAAATCATACATGTCACGTGCCGCTGCCAATAACCCAAATTCTCTGCAAAATGAAGCTTTCAAAGTGTTAAAAAGTATAACAAGAACTATATTTTGTTAGTGGTGACTCACCCTGTGGGATGTATGGGCGATCGTAAGATGTGTTTAGTGAAGTTTGGTCCACAATACGAGGTTGCAGCAATACGGCAGTTTCTCTAAAACGCTGTTCCACATCGTAGAGTGTTTCAGGGAATGATTCATCAGGAATTACATCTTCTGGTACAAATCCTAAAAATATAGGCAAACAAACCTTTATAAGCATTTTGTACAACTCTTAGAAAGTTTTTATAAGGAATTTGTAAAGAATTTATAAGTATTTTATTAGGATTTTTAAACAGGGTGGATAAGTGTCCATACCTAGGTCTGACCAGTAGCTGCGGATATTTCCAATTCCATCGTGGATGATGTAGAAATAATCTCCACCATCAGCACTTGCATCCAACCACATAGGAGGATCAACTGGAGATGTTTGACCTTCGCGAAGTTGGAGGTCGAATCGTCGAGAATTGCCTTCAACACTCACAAGGCGAAACGAGTGTGCGACCATCTTCCCAGAGATATAAAACCCAGATAGGTCGGACAAGACTTGGAGAGCATGGATCAGTCCCCAAGCTCGAAGAACCAACTGGCTCGGTGCAATTTGCATCAATTCACAGTATTCCATTAATATCCATGACAGATATCGCCGGAATCCAACAGCAATGCACGAATGATACACTGTTGTACCAATCAACGTAGGAGAAGCCGATGGAGCCGATTCTCGATTTCGATTAATCTGCACTTGTTTGTGAATGTTGGATATGGCCAGATTCTTCGAGTATAAATCACTGTTAGGATTAGCCATCACTGCAAGCCCAAACCTATTAAAAGGTTAGCTTATAAATACATAAAAATCCTTATATAATTTCCAAAAACCCATTTTCCAAAAATCGATTTTTTTCCTTCCCAATCACACACTGAAGCGACATGAGTGAGAGAAAAGAGAATATCCAATAGAAAACACAGAATAATCTGGTTTTTTTCAAAAATCCCATTTCTTTAAAAAAATCGTTCTTTTTGTTCACAACAAGACACTGAATCGAATAGGCATACAGGTATGAAATCTTACGAGTTTACCGGAGAAAATGTCGAGTTTCCTTGTTGTCGTCTTTCCGTATCCGTTCGTGTTCTCTACGCTACGAAAAATGAAGCAGTTTTCAGAGGAAAAAGTTACTTTTCTGAAGCGGTTCCAATTTTTAGAGATAAATAAACCCTATTTTCTCGTGCGTTGGGCCTTGTTTCGTGGGTTGAGATTTTTTTTCTGGATCGCCAACAATCGCGTGAACCAAGGTTCTTATATAATCGTAATATAAACTGTATAATATTATTTTAAAATCCTTATAAAACCTTTATAAAATCCTTATAAATACATTATAAAATGTTTATAAAACCCTTATAAAATCCTTATCAAATCTTAAGAAACACAACAGTGCTTTGTCATGTGAAGAGCTGTGATTTTTCTGTGTTTTTAAAGTGTTTTTTTTGTATGAACACAAAATAACAACTTGTACTTGGAGTCAATGATCGACAAAGTCAAATAGATACAAACTTGTTACAAGTTAATGAATAAAAACAATGTACTTGGAGTGTATTAACGACAAAGTCGAAGGAGATACTATCAGATCCGGTAGGATTTCTCCAACCAATCCCATGCTACATTCAAACACTTGGTAATTTTGTTCGCCATGTACCTGCGTTCTTCATCAGCATTAAACTGTTTGTCTGGATGAGTAATGATCATTGACTTTTTTTTCAATTTCTTCAGATCTTCAAAAGTTTGAACTTCCTTTTTAGTAACTTTTTTCCAGTTACTATCTGACCAAATAATCTGGAATATCCAATCAAATAATAAGTAGTTAGATATATTATAAGGTTTTTTAACAAGTTTGCAAATTGCTTTCAATTATCAATAAAAACATACCTCGTGCAATGTCACCATCATGTCCTTGAATATCTTACCCATCGCCCAATTGTCGATTTTTTTATCGATAGCCAGTTTTTGTTCGGTACTTAAAAGTACCTTTTCAGTCTCCTGGCTTTGCTGCCCCTGGGAGCTCTGGCTTTGCTGCCCCTGTGTGCCCGGCGCCTGGCTGCTAAAGTACTGGCTTTGCTGCCCCTGGGAGCTCTGCTTCTGTGTGTTTGGCGCCTGACTATTCTCTTCAGTTTCATCATCAGACAAATCCACAATTTCTGCCTCTCCTTCAACCTTCTCCTCATCACTTATGTCAATTGTTTCATCAACTTCTCCTCATCCGATTCTACTTCCTCCACAATCTAGTTGTAAGGGATATAAAAAGTTTTTATCATAACCTGTTTATCATAGAAAAATACAGAGTATCAGGTCATTCTTACCGGATTGGCATGAGTTGTAGTCTCCTCCTCTGCAGCGTGGGTTTCCTCTTCTTCCACATTCTCCACGGGATTAGTAGTCTTCTCCTCCGCAGCGTGGGTTTCCTCTTCTTCCACATTCTCCTACACAGCCTACAGATTTTATAAAGATTTTAAACAGATTTTTAATAGATTTTTTAAGGATTTCATAAGGATTTTATAAACATTTTATAAAGATTTTATAAACAGTTTTAATAAAGTTTTTTTAGAGATGTTAATTCTTGACAGTTCTATTTATGTTCTCCTGCTGTTCTTCATTTCCACCGAAACCTGAAGTGTTGGAGGGTCCTGCCTCATCACAATCCTTCAAAACAAAATTAAAAAAAATCAATCTTAAAAGTTATAAACTGTATAAAATATCTGTAAAAAGAATTTTTCTATAAGTAGGTATTATACCGGATTCTTTTCTTCAAACACAACTTCTACATCATCACTTGAATCGTCAGAAATCTGATGATCATCAACATTGATTGGATGATTGGCCTGCAAAAACAAATATATAATATAAGTAACAATAGATACAATACAAGATACAACAGATACATTTTTTTTCGTTTCTTCGTTCATTTACCTGTTCTTCTTTGTGTTTGTCTTTGACAACTTTTTCTATTACCACGATACGGTTGAGAAGCATGTCACATTTACTGAGAATCATGTCAAGCTTCTCATTATAACACATTCGTTTTTGTTCTGGATTTTCAGTCTCAGCTTCTTCATTTGATCGTTTCCTATTAGAGACCGGAGAAGCAGGAAACCTTGCACTGCTACTTGGAACATCTTTACTTGTTGGAAGTTCATCGATATTTACCCATCCATTTTTCCAGTCGTCCTTCTTCAACCTGTAACCTCCTTCGGTAACAAGTTTAACAAGATCCATTAGATCCTTGTCCTCAGGGGTTGTCGGCGAGACCAAATGACTGTACTCTTCAGGATCACCGATGAAAGTCAAAATTTTAACCTGAAAAAGATTTATAACTGTGTAAAACAACTTTATAAATTTTTTTTTAAAAATGTTACAAAAGATTGTTAAAAACCATTAACAATCTTTATAAAACTTATTAAAAAACTTTATAAAATGTTTATAAAAGACTAAAAAAACTGTTAAAAAGCTTTATAAAAGACTTATAAAATACTTAAAAAAATTGTTAAAAACCTTTATAAAAAACTTAAAAAAACTGTTAAAAATCTTTATAAAAGACTTAAAAAAACTGTTAAAAAACCTTATAAAAGACTTATAAAAGCTCTATAAAAGACTTATAAAGTTATAACTGGTAAAGAAATTTGTACCTTGGGCTTCTCTGAGATCAATGCAACGTCCCTGTCCGTCGGGGTTTTGGTTTCTGTCCACTGCAGAATCAGTGGCCGACGGTGAAGATTTTCTCTTGTACCAAACGCATTCCCTAACTCCTCAACAGAAGTTTAGGCCATATGTGAAATGCACTTGCAAAACCTTCGAGGTGTTGTTGTTTATTGCTCATTAGTTTCTCTGCGTCAATCTTTAAAATTCCCTCCACCAATGAGTTATAACCAATTTGGGCCCAATTGTAGCTGCAATACTCTTCAAAAGATGACGCTCTTTTCATATACGATGGTGATAGAATATTAGTCGGATTCTTCGCTTGTACCATCCACTCTCCCACTAAGAATGCTGCTAGACGAAGCTTCTGATCGTCTGTCATAGCTGTTGTAGTCAAAGTTGTCAGCAGGGTCTTCAAATTTGTTGGAGTCTTCATCCATGGATCTATCACCCTCTCATACTGCTCGCTCGACTTTGTAATTTGATGGGGCAATCCCGTTATCATCACAAATTCCCTCATAGAGAACCTCATTGGTTGCTCTGCGAAAAGAAACCACAATTCATTGTCTCTGCTTGTGCAAAGTCTTCTTTTCATGATGTGAGAGCAGATATTTCTTGAGAAACACACGCCATTTTGCAACTGGTACTCTATGATTGGACCAAAGCAACTCGCTTTCAGCTTCTCAAAGCATTCTTCGCTAAGTGCGTCCCTGATTATGCTCACTGTTGCGATCTTAGCACCATGCAAGCCAATCCGTGGAACTGTACAGCGTCTTGGGGGAGAAATATTTTTGGCAAATTCAACTTCTTTCCAGTACTCATGTTAGAAATCTGCAAGAGTAGAAGAAAAAACGAAGAAAGATTTTCTCTCATAAGGCATCCAATATCCGTTTAAAAACCTTATAATTCAACTTTTTTTGCTCTGAACGTTTGTTTTCTGGAACCGAAAACGGATTAGTTTTTATGCAAAACCATGTGTATTCCGGAATCCGATTTCCATTTTCACCCAAAATCAGTAAAACCCTTGTTTTATTTTTTTCGGAACCCTTTTTTTTTTCTTCAAAACGCTAATTTTCCGACAGAGTTTATGCGGTAAACGGTTAAAGTTAGTGACATTTACCGATTACAAACCCTATTTCGCAAAGATCTGACCAAAATCGATAAACCCCCAAATTTTTCTTCAAAAAACTGAAATGCGAATACTGTGTTAAATAGATAGTGTCGAAGACTTTAAAGTTAGAGATTTACCATGTTAAATCGGAGTTTTTCGTTTATATGTTCTTCAAGTTTTCTTCACAGTTCGTCGTCACAGAGAAGAAGATGAAGAAGCAGTTTTTTTTTTTTAATAAAATGAAAAAAAGACGATCTCTATTAAGTAGTGGTAACGAACTGGGCTTTTTGTGTGGGCCTTTTTCATAACTGCTTAACATATAAAATATAAGTGGCCCTTGTTTGTTGACCAAGACGGAAAAAAAAGTGGCTTTTTTGTTTGGAGGGTTATTTTGTTTTCGTTATCAAGCGTTAAAAAAACAGTATAAAAATGTTAAAAATACCTTATCAAAACCTTATCAAAATGTTAAAAAAACCTTATCAAAATGTTAAAAAAAACCTTATACGAAACTGAAAATACAAGTAGTAAACCTTATTTGGCATATTTTTACGAGTACCAATGTTTAGATAAAAACTTTATAGAGTTATGAACACCTTAAACGAGTTAAATTTATATATTTTAAATGGACTAAGGAAATTCTGTCAACTCATCGAAGATGTCAGCTGCAAGCTTTGTTCTCATATCTTCAATGGCGACTTCTTCAAATTTGCTTGAGCACGGGATCCCCATCGAAAAGCACTCAATTAACTTCAACATGAAGATTTCCGAATCTTCTAACGTGCGACCCTGGATATCCAAAATAATTATTAGCTTGATTAGTTACAAACTTGTTATAATCCTATTAAAAAACTTATAATTTACCTTTGGCACATCTGTCTTTATGTTGACTTCAAAAGGAGAGACATCCATTTGCTTGTCTTCTCTGATGTACCGGATGAAGTATGGAAGTATCTGAGAGAGAGCTTTAAGTTTATTCCTTGTATTGTCCCGTGGAATGTTTGGACAAGAACAATCTTGCACATTGATTCTCCTATTTACCAAGTCAATTACCAGTGGCACCCAACACTTTGCCTTCACCAAAAAGGGCATACAGATGACCAGAGTTTCTCGTCCAAAATCTTCTTTTTTGATCCCTTGTGCTGAGAATTCATATGTTTCCTTGGCAGCAAGAAACAAAATATACTCTTCATCAATGAAATTGAAGAATGTATGTTGAACGATCACATATCCTTTGCGGAATAGGGCTGGATTATGTTCCTTGCGCTTATTAATCATCTCCAAAGCTACCTTGACATGCTATCAAAAATATTTACAAACATTTTAAACACAATTTATAAAGTAGAAATAACTGATCAAGACGATACCGTTTTATAAACATTTTAAACACAATTTTATAAAGCAAAAATAAATGATAAAACAATACCGTTTGATCGACAGCTTTGCATGGCATCTCTAGGTTTGTAAACCATTTTGCATCAACATCTATTCCTTCGATTATCAGAGATCTACATGTTTTTCTAATGAAATTTAATTTTTGATTTTTTAAAAAATGCGTAATGGAAACAGATTTCAAAGTAAAACTAAACTTACTTGTTTTTCCACACGGTCTTCCATTCAGCCAATTTGGCAGCCCTAGCTGGAGCAACTTTCATAAACGGATAAATTGTTGGGTGTTTCTTTTTTCCTTCTATGTAGGGGGGACTGGTTTTCAACGAGGGGATATGCAGTCGTTTACTTCTCCTTTGAACGATGTCAGGGTTGGTAGCTGGTTCATTTTCTCTACTCCTTTTTCTCTCCTGCGTACGGATCAAAAACTAGCATTTATAAAGCTTGAAAAAAAGTTATAATTTATCGAATAAAGTTCTGAATTTGAAATTCTAACCGCTTTTTGCTTAGGCTTTCTTGATGATCTTGGCCTTCTGTAGGGTGGTATGATTTCTGGATTTTCTTCTTTGTTTCTAACCACCTTGTCGTCATCAATCTCGCCCTCCTTCTGCTTATTTTTCTGACTGGGACCTTCTGGAGAAAGAAGGTTAAAATTCGGAGTGGAGAAAGGCGGAGTACCTGATTTAGACTGCAAAATGGTATATAACCTTTACATTAGCTGCTTTTCAGTAAAAACAGACAGATAGATATCTTTTATATATCTTTTGTACCTTTTTGTTTGGTTGTGTATCTTGTGCTTCTGGAGCATCGTAAACATCATCACCATCATTGTTATTTCTTTCTTCTTCGTCTTCTTCGTCATCTGCAGCATAACTTGCGTCTTGCATATTCGTCTCTCGAACCGAATCTTCAAACGTGCTTGGCAAGTCGATATCAGCATCATCATTGTTGACCTGTAAGATATTTATTAAAAAAAAAATTATGAACTTTTTAAAAAAAAAAAAATTGTAAAACAACTTCTTCCTTGCCTCTTTATCTTGGCTCTCTTTTTCTTGCGTCTCCTGCTCAGGTTTATCACTCTGCAAAAGGAATAGTAGATTTTATAATGAATTTATAAGGATTTTTTAACATTTTTATAAGGATTTTATAAGGATTTTATAAGGATTTTATAAGGAAACATATGAGTAACATTTTTGATTAAAAGCATTGATACAAAACAAATTTGTTACATTTATACCTCTCTTTGTGCATCTGTTTTGCGATATTCAATTCCCAGGACCTTCTCTACCACTTTTAATCTTTCCTCCAATTTCAGAAGAATAGCAATGATCATGTCGAGCTTCTGGTTCTTTGTCATGCCATTGAAAGTGGTGGTTTGGCTGGGCTCTTCTTGAATCGTCTCGTAGACCATCTGTGTCGCCCGTCGATAATTGTCCTCTAACCCTTGATACAGGTCAGAAATATCAATTTTCTCATTCATCCAGAATGATGCCTTCATTCTCAGTTTCCCCATCATAATGAGGTTAACCACGTCCATAAATGGCAGATTATCATCATGCGTTTCTGACACCAAATGTTTGTAATATTCTGGATCGCCAACAATCGCGTGAACCTTTACCTTGAAAAAAATTCTTATATAAACCAAGATTCTTTTATAATCGTAATATAAAATGTATAATATTATTTAAAAATCCTTATAAAACCTTTATAAAATCCTTATAAATACATTATAAAATGTTTATAAAACCCTTATAAAACCCTTATCAAATCCTTATCAACTCAAATAAGCCATTACAGAAAGAGAGCAGGAACTTACTTGACCCTTTTCTCGATTAGAACAATGTCGGTCATTCTTGGGGCTTCAGTGCTTTCCCATCTTAAACACCATGGAACTGCGTCTTCTGATCCTTCACGTTTGCTGGCGAATTTTTCGCCAAAGACAGGAACTGCGCTGAGCGCCCATATGTAAAGTGCGAGAACGAAACCTTTGACGTTGTACCGTTCTTTGGTCCATGTCTCTGGACCCATCTTTGATACGCAAGAAGAGATGATCTCGAAAGCATCTCTACCCCACGGTTGGCAGCAGTACTGATCAAAATCTGAAGCATATTTGAGGCGGGAGTATGGAATCTTCTCCGTCGAACTAACACCTATCAGAATACCTTCAACTAGCACAACCAGTCCAAGGCACTGCTTCTCGTCATCTTCCATGTATGCTGTTTTCCATATATTGAGCAAATCACTGTGGAGAAATTTTTTATTCTGCATCCAATGGTAATGAGGCCTATGTGTTCTTTTGTCTTTTCTAGTCTTTTCACACTCTAATTCTTCACAGTGAACACCTGCGTACACCAGTAATAAACGTATAAAACTGAACAACATAAGTTTAAAATCCTTATAAAATTACTTGTGGTAAGGAAGAACTCTCTTTGTGAGAATCTTGTTGGCTGGGAATCGACCCTGAACCACAAGTCTTGTCCTTTCGTCTTGATTCTCCTTTGCATCAGAAAATGGAATATCTTACCAGAAAATGTGATATTCCGCTGTGCAAGTTGTACAATAGGACCGAGAAAACTGTTTTCGATCCTACTGAACAACTCAGGTCCTAGTATTGCTCGCACCGTATCAACTAATAGCAGGTTGACATGTTGTTGCGCAGTTTTATTATCGTCAGGTTCAAAACCAGGTTTGTATATCTGTTCGGCATGTTTATGCTGCCTAATATTTCATCATCTGTCTGATACATCTGAAAAGTTGTTGAAAAAACATGTCAATTATTGATTTATAAACTGTTAAAAACCTTTATAAAATCTGTAAATTGTCTGAACTTTATCCGTAATCACTTAAAGAACAAAACTTTACCTAGTTTTACAGATTTAAACCATCAATTTCCATCTCATATATTATCGTTTTAAAAACTGTTTTAAAGCCATAAATTTACTCAGATTCACGTCAATAAGGAAAAACTAAAAAGATTGACATATTCAAACCAAGTGCGACGACGAGTTTGAAACTCATATCGACAATATCCGATAGTCGCGAATCGAAAAACCATTGACAAAATCAAATAAACTAGTAAAATCTGTTACACAAATCGACGAAATCGCGAATCAAAAACTAGATCTAGATCTAGATTGAGAAATCGAGAAATAGAGATGAAAATTACCTCTAATAAGCTTCGATTTCCTCTCGAATGAGCTCTAGAAAGCTTCGATTTCCTCTCCAATTACGTCTAAAAGCTTCGATTTCGTTGCTAAAGAGATGAAAAGTGGCGATGGCGTTTAGGTTTTGGGAGAGATAAGATCCAGCGCGTGTGGCAGTTTTGCAAACTGTTGACCTTTTTGTGGCATTTTTGTGATTCCCCCTAAAATATTAGCATGTAAAATATGTAACCTTTGATTTTTTTTTTTGAAAAAAATTATATTTAATATAAAGATATACAAATTTATATACAATTTATCTTAAATGATTTTGTTATTTTCAAATTTTCTTGTGTTAGAAATTAAGTTTTTTTTAAGAACACATGAAACAACCCGACCCGTTTATTTATTATTATTATTATTATTTTTTATACATTGGAATCGAATTAATGTTCCCAAATACATTAATTCACAACTTCCAATCAATTAACACACATAACCAAACAAACCGATTAGACCAGTAAAATACCAACCACATTCATTAGAATCAACCAGAACCATGTCAACTCAAATTCAATACTTAACCAAGTCTAAATTCCACAATCTCTAGAATTCGCTAGCAATCTAGCAATTCAACATAAAAGCAAACAACCGAGACGCTGGATCATCTCCTCTTCCTTGCCCGATTCCACGATCACATTTTCTCTTTACCTGCATCACATGGCAAAACGAGATGCGTGAGTATTATCATAAATACCCAGTGAGACGGTCCTCCCATCTACAAACCATGTACTCAGTAAAATAAATCATACAATACCAGGATGAACAAGCAGCACGAAAGGCAAGCAAACGAAACATCAATGCATGGAACGACACTGTGTCGCGCGACACAGCGCGCAGGAACTAGGAAACGAGTCTCATCCTCTCATGACTCGAATCCCAATCCGTTCCACTGCAAACCTGTGCCAAAACGTCCACAACAACCACAATCCAAGTAAAATCATAGCAGCAATCAAACATATCGTATAACCTACTTCCTGAGAGTCTATGGTCGCGCACTCACCTCGAAGAATCGAAATGAAATGAAATCAACGTTCACTAAAACCCTCGTACACGACGAACCATTGGTCCAATTCCGAAACAGGCGACTGTTCTGGAAACTAGACACACAGCTACGCATCGATATGCGGATCGCCTTCAGAATCCTTCTGGTTCGATCGGAATTCTTCTCTGAAACCGACTGATCGCAGATAACAATCTGCACAGACCCATCGAATTCAAACAGCCATAACTCGGTGAGTAATCAACCAAAAGACGAACCGTTTTCGTCTATATCACGAGCAGAGATTGGAGAACCTATCCACCAAAAATCGCTCCAATCCGTCTCGAATAGCCCAGCCGTTTGCCCTCTCAAACTTCCGAACAGAAGCTGTTCTCACTCACGAACCTCTCAAGAACAAAGCCTCTCTCTCTCAAACCTCTTCCAAATCCCTAAACTTCTGATTTCTGATCAACAAAAACAGCCAGAACACTATTTCTGCCTTTTATATCGAAACCTAGGGTTCCGCTAAACCGACCCCGAACCGAAACAATTCAAAACGAACCGACGTACCGAAATCACCCCTTGTGTCGCGCGACACAGCGTCAAAATGTCCAAAAAAACCACATAATTCAACGCGTGTCACACTGCACACCACCAGCCAACCGCATTTTTCGGTTCACGGGCGTTACAATACATATATTTTTATTTATAAATTTGAAACGTTTTTGTCAGAGAACATAATAAAATCTCTTTAAAAAAGTTGTTAAGTTCTAAAAACTTGATTGTGACAAAAAATAATTTTTAAACATTTTCTTAATGAAGAACGTAAACATTAGTATATAATATTATTTAAAATTTTTCTTGATTTATTTATGGAAAGAAATATATACATAGTTAAAGAAAATTTTATCAAAGATGGTGTTTTGATTCAGTAAACTCTTGGAGATCAAGCTTTTAATTTTGCTACTTTTAATTATATGCAAATGAAAAGGTTTAAAAAAAAAAACTCTTGGAGATGATACTTCGTACCTTTTTAAATTTTTTTCTATCTATTTGCAAATTCATCATCAACAAAACAAAATTTTCATGAAATAAAATTTAATATATTTAATTAGTAACTTATCATTTAGTATGTGAAATTATTAATCGTATCATCTTTATTTACTAAAACAGAAGTCATTCATCAATTCTCATAATGACATGTGTCATCACGTTTTTTATCCAATTTAAATACAATTATCATAATTATCTACCTCAATTATCCACGATCTCTTTTATTCAAATTTCCTAAAATATTGGGAAGTAGTTACAAGTTACGATCCCAAAGCTATTTATATGACTCATTCCATTCACAATAGCAAAATTATTTTTTGTTCATGTTGGTTTTTTAAACAAGTTTTTTTGTTGTTAAAAATTGTTTTTTTCAACAAATTTAGGATCATACCATTAGAAACCGTGAGATACATTTTGTAATGGGAAAGCTATACTAAACTTACATCCTTTATAAATTCCAATGATTTTGTTGGTGAATGAAACAATATCCGACGAGTTGATATGAGTATCCATAACTTTTCTTTGGTATGTGATAGTTCTTTTTATTTATTTATTGCTTTTAGATGACTTTATATATTATCTTTTTGAAAAAAAAAATATTTGTATTTATAATATCGAATCTAAAAGAAGACGAATATAATATCGATACGTAAATGATCTCTCAACTTCACTCCTATACCTCTTTATTTATTACGGCCTTCAATATTAATTAGAATCAACCAGAACCATGTCAACTCAAATTCAATACTTAACCAAGTCTAAATTCCACAATCTCTAGAATTCGCTAGCAATCTAGCAATTCAACATAAAAGCAAACAACCGAGACGCTGGATCATCTCCTCTTCCTTGCCCGATTCCACGATCACATTTTCTCTTTACCTGCATCACATGGCAAAACGAGATGCGTGAGTATTATCATAAATACCCAGTGAGACGGTCCTCCCATCTACAAACCATGTACTCAGTAAAATAAATCATACAATACCAGGATGAACAAGCAGCACGAAAGGCAAGCAAACGAAACATCAATGCATGGAACGACACTGTGTCGCGCGACACAGCGCGCAGGAACTAGGAAACGAGTCTCATCCTCTCATGACTCGAATCCCAATCCGTTCCACTGCAAACCTGTGCCAAAACGTCCACAACAACCACAATCCAAGTAAAATCATAGCAGCAATCAAACATATCGTATAACCTACTTCCTGAGAGTCTATGGTCGCGCACTCACCTCGAAGAATCGAAATGAAATGAAATCAACGTTCACTAAAACCCTCGTACACGACGAACCATTGGTCCAATTCCGAAACAGGCGACTGTTCTGGAAACTAGACACACAGCTACGCATCGATATGCGGATCGCCTTCAGAATCCTTCTGGTTCGATCGGAATTCTTCTCTGAAACCGACTGATCGCAGATAACAATCTGCACAGACCCATCGAATTCAAACAGCCATAACTCGGTGAGTAATCAACCAAAAGACGAACCGTTTTCGTCTATATCACGAGCAGAGATTGGAGAACCTATCCACCAAAAATCGCTCCAATCCGTCTCGAATAGCCCAGCCGTTTGCCCTCTCAAACTTCCGAACAGAAGCTGTTCTCACTCACGAACCTCTCAAGAACAAAGCCTCTCTCTCTCAAACCTCTTCCAAATCCCTAAACTTCTGATTTCTGATCAACAAAAACAGCCAGAACACTATTTCTGCCTTTTATATCGAAACCTAGGGTTCCGCTAAACCGACCCCGAACCGAAACAATTCAAAACGAACCGACGTACCGAAATCACCCCTTGTGTCGCGCGACACAGCGTCAAAATGTCCAAAAAAACCACATAATTCAACGCGTGTCACACTGCACACCACCAGCCAACCGCATTTTTCGGTTCACGGGCGTTACAATACATATATTTTTATTTATAAATTTGAAACGTTTTTGTCAGAGAACATAATAAAATCTCTTTAAAAAAGTTGTTAAGTTCTAAAAACTTGATTGTGACAAAAAATAATTTTTAAACATTTTCTTAATGAAGAACGTAAACATTAGTATATAATATTATTTAAAATTTTTCTTGATTTATTTATGGAAAGAAATATATACATAGTTAAAGAAAATTTTATCAAAGATGGTGTTTTGATTCAGTAAACTCTTGGAGATCAAGCTTTTAATTTTGCTACTTTTAATTATATGCAAATGAAAAGGTTTAAAAAAAAAAACTCTTGGAGATGATACTTCGTACCTTTTTAAATTTTTTTCTATCTATTTGCAAATTCATCATCAACAAAACAAAATTTTCATGAAATAAAATTTAATATATTTAATTAGTAACTTATCATTTAGTATGTGAAATTATTAATCGTATCATCTTTATTTACTAAAACAGAAGTCATTCATCAATTCTCATAATGACATGTGTCATCACGTTTTTTATCCAATTTAAATACAATTATCATAATTATCTACCTCAATTATCCACGATCTCTTTTATTCAAATTTCCTAAAATATTGGGAAGTAGTTACAAGTTACGATCCCAAAGCTATTTATATGACTCATTCCATTCACAATAGCAAAATTATTTTTTGTTCATGTTGGTTTTTTAAACAAGTTTTTTTGTTGTTAAAAATTGTTTTTTTCAACAAATTTAGGATCATACCATTAGAAACCGTGAGATACATTTTGTAATGGGAAAGCTATACTAAACTTACATCCTTTATAAATTCCAATGATTTTGTTGGTGAATGAAACAATATCCGACGAGTTGATATGAGTATCCATAACTTTTCTTTGGTATGTGATAGTTCTTTTTATTTATTTATTGCTTTTAGATGACTTTATATATTATCTTTTTGAAAAAAAAAATATTTGTATTTATAATATCGAATCTAAAAGAAGACGAATATAATATCGATACGTAAATGATCTCTCAACTTCACTCCTATACCTCTTTATTTATTACGGCCTTCAATATTAATCAAAAGTTTTTTTTTTGAATACTATATGTAATTTTCCTTCTACAATCTTTGTATATTCTTTCAAGCTCCACTACTTAAAGGTTTGCAAGAGATCAAAAGAAAAAACTGTATAAAAATTAACTTTTTAGTACATCAAATAAAAACTAGGGAGTTATATATTCTTAGTGACTATAAGAATTACCAGATTTCTATGTGTTTCTTGAGATTATCACATATGTATTTTATTACTGAATTTAAACATCATAATTTTTCGTGTGTTTAGAATGAAGTTAGACTCTAAACCAAAAAAAATTATATCAAATAAGCAAAACAATTTTGTGCCGTCAACTTCTTTAGCATATTTTCCTATCAAAGAGCATTATATTGTATGGATTCAACTATTGTTCTCTAAACCGAGTTGCTATCAAATCCACAAATCTATTTAAAAATATTTGGAGCATGAATTTTTCTTATTCTTTTCACCATAATTTTTCCCTACATAATGAATTTTTATAAAAATATTAATAAATAAATAATAATATATCCGGTGCATAGCACCGGGCAAAACATTAGTTTAGATAACTAAACCGCGATAAATTAGTTTTATTAAATTATTGACAAAACAAATATAATTCAAATTTTATAAACTTTTGTTTTTCTCTTTCTTTTTCAAATCTTATAAACTTTTGTATCAATTCAGAAGTCTCAGTAATAAATGACTAATATATAAGGTTGACAAAATTGATTACTTTATGAGTTGACCTATAAATGGTACAACAACCTACACGAATCAATTTGCATAAGATGTCGATGGATTTGACCCAAAAACCCATATATCTCAACCTAAACACATCCTAAAATTGCCCGAAACACTATAGTCGAGTGGTAAAGAGATGAGACTGAGATGCCAATACGTTTCAACTTCGATTCACTTGTTATGCGAAACTAAATCACATTACTCACATAGATATGAACCCTTGTTTTTGGTCCATTTGAATATCCAGAGAAATTATGGAGTGCATCTTCTCCAAATATTAGTTTAAGCTATAGGTTTGAGATTTATCGTAAGTTATAAAAAAAAACACATCCTAAAATTTGACACGAACTAGGATCTAACTTCAGATTTCATTTCAATCACTATTGACATCTCACCGTATTATCAACTTGTGAGCTAGATTAAAAAGTAGCACTGATTTGAGCTCTAATTCATAATTAATTGATTTAAACTTTAGAGGATTTTGTCACGTTCAGGGATCGGCCACATCATCAATTAAAATATTATCCTATCATTGTTATTATTATTAGTAACAGCGGTATAGAGGGACAAGAAGATGAGCAGGTATCGTTTCCATTAAAACAGCTGGATTTGTCGGCACTTAAATTCTGAAGAAAAATCCATTAATTTGAAGAAAAATCCATTAATTTGATAAATCCATTTATTTTACTTATTTTTTTTTGTCATCCATTTATTTTACTTATTTATTTCACAATATATGTTTTATGGGAAAAAAACTAAAATGAAAACATTGTGACAAAAAAAAACTATAATGAAAACACAATTGCAATTACGCAACGCAAGTACATGTTCAATATGACAGGCCAAAAACAATACTTTGTAAATAAGACAAATAATTTTCACCATTAAAATCTCAATATTGCTTTGCATTTACTGTTTTCTTTACAATATCGTAATCTCAATGCTATCTTAAGTTAAATATTAGCTTTTTTTTTGTTGAAAAGTATATCATTAATCACAACTGAAAATGTTATTTACAACATTTAGGAACATTTCCAGTTACATTTTGAGAATGGGAAATTAACAAAAATAACACAAAAAAATATAATCTAAAAACTAACCAAATTCCGTATCTAGTGATTATGATTTTGCTATATACCTATTTTTTATTTTTTTTTATTTTTTTTGGTTATACATCAAAATCATCCCGTGTGGATCACTTTTTTAAGGGAAACCTTCCTAAATTTTTTGAAAATCTTCTTAGATCTGATTTAGGAAAAAATGATGTCATAAATATTATGTGTAGTATTTTCGGGGGGAAAATAATAAAATGAAACAGTATTGTTTAGAAAGTGTTTTTATGTTTTCGGCAAATTATCAAATTTATTCTTTTGAGTTAAATTATTCAACTAGTTTTTAACATTACATCTATAAAATCTATATAGATTGACTTCATCTGTTTAGCTAATCTTTCTTTACAGTCCAATAAATGAATATAATTAGTAGTAAAACTCGTTGATTAATTACTTTACATATTGGCCAGTTGAGTTGACAAAAGAAATAAAAGTGACTTAACTAGTCGCCTAATCTCGCCAAACCTGAAAGCAAACCCAAGTATTTGCTCCGAATCACTATTCTTCGTCTAGATTCGTACTAGTGTGCGAGTGAACACTACTAACCATACAAGGAAAAAGACGAATCTAGAGAGAGATTCAGTATTCTTCTTCTTGTATAATCTCTTTCTCATGTGAATCTGCAACGATTTTCTGTTTTTTTTTTTTTGTCAGTCTCATATCCAAAACTGTCCGGATCTGAAATTTGATTTGGCGGCGCTTCGATTTCAATGGTAAACGTCATCGAGCGAGTTGGAATCTTGAGGAAAACGAAGCGTGTAGGTCAGGGTAAAACAAGTGCTTAACATTACGTTGAAGAGAAGCAAGTTCCTTTGGGAGAGAGCAGAGCAGTCTCGATTGGTTGAGGAAGACGAAGACGAAGACGATGGAGTCGCGGATGGATCAGTATGAGATCATGGAGCAGATCGGTCGTGGAGCGTTCGGTGCTGCCATTCTAGTTCATCACAAAGCCGAGAAAAAGAAGTAATCCTTCTTTCTTTCTTTCTGTATATGTTTCCAGCGGTTTTCTCCATTTCTCTTAGAAGGTCTGTGTGTGATAGGTATGTTCTGAAGAAGATCAGATTAGCTAGGCAAACGGAACGCTGCCGGAGATCTGCTCATCAAGAGGTAATTTTGAATCACCAATTCGTTCCCCGGAATTTGTTTCTCACCTCTTTATTGAAATTTATAGATGGCTTTAATTGCACGAGTTCAACATCCTTACATTGTGGAATTTAAAGAAGCCTGGGTTGAGAAAGTGAGTTTATTAAAAACTTCTATTTTTTTCTCGATTCAAGCAGATTTGGTTTTTTTGTTTTTTTTATACGAGCTTGATTTTCAAAATGCAGGGTTGCTATGTTTGTATTGTCACTGGATACTGTGAAGGAGGAGACATGTGAGTTTACTTTCTCTAAAAGATTTTTTTTTTGTTTTTCTTGTTTGGTTCACACAAGTCAAAGACTATGTTTAAATCTCTGTTATGTTTTGGCAGGGCTGAGCTTATGAAAAAGTCAAATGGTGTGTATTTTCCTGAGGAGGTACTGACCTACCTTTTCACCTGAAAACTTCTCTAATAAAGGGATTTAGTGATTGATTAGTGCTAAATTCATGGTGATTTTTTGCTTTTTTTTGTTTTTTTTCAGAAACTCTGCAAGTGGTTTACTCAATTGTTATTAGCTGTTGAGTATCTACATTCTAACTATGTTCTACATCGTGATCTAAAGGTAAAAACATTGGCAATGCTACTTGTCTGAATCATTAAGTCATCTTTGAATTTCTACGGGCTTATTTGTGTAGCCTGCTCTTTCCAGTGTTCCAACATTTTCCTTACAAAAGATCAAGACGTCCGCCTTGGTAAGTTTAGATTTATGATCTGCCCATCTTGATATGCAACATAATCGCAGCAGTATTGAAACAAATATGTTTCACCTTTTGTTGTTTACAGGGGACTTTGGTCTTGCCAAAACTTTGAAGGCGGATGACCTAACTTCCTCGGTATGTCATAAAAATGTCTGTAATTTGTGCATAGGAGAAGGAACTAGTCCTGGCAGGTTGTTGCCCTGTAGTCGTAAAGTTTGTAGTTTCGGCAATTCAGTGCAGTTTACATGGGTTATCTTGACAAACTTTGATACGTGAAGTTATCTTGTGCCTCCTTTTTTGGTCACATAAGACTATCTATATTGGGGACTCTTTTCATTGCCAATTTGTTTTGAGATGGAACTCCATAACCTTCCCAGTTATTATTTTTAGGATGGCTCTCAATCTTCTTAATCTCAATTGATACTAGTCATAGATCGTTAACAAGGTCATAGATTTGGTGTTTATGCTGTAGGTTGTTGGAACTCCAAACTACATGTGCCCGGAACTGCTTGCTGATATCCCTTATGGTTTTAAATCTGATATCTGGTCGCTAGGTATGTGTGTAACTCTGTCCTTTGTAACTCTTAAGAATCTTGTAATTGCCACCGAAGCTAAGACTGTATGTTGTTGAACAGGCTGCTGTATATATGAGATGGCTGCGTATCGGCCTGCTTTCAAAGCTTTTGTAAGTTATTTATTTCACTTAGATAGTCTAACGTGACCCACAAAAAGATAGTCTAAATGTTTACAGTCTGTAGTTTGATGTATTTTTTTTCCATTCCTTAAGTCTTCCTTGTTTGGTAGGCGATTGAACAGTGAAGGTTCTGTCTCTTCAAAAGAAGAAAAGATTAAGAGCCATATATAGACTTGTGTATCAGTGAAAATTATGGATGGATCATTCTTGGTTTCCCTGCATTCTATCTCATGAAAGAACCCCATGGTGTCTAATTTAATTTTATATACGGTTTCAGGATATGGCAGGGCTTATAAGCAAGGTTAATCGCTCCTCAATTGGTCCATTGCCTTCGTGCTATTCACTATCTTTGTAAGATTCTTTTTCTAATTTGAAGCCTAAGTTACTCTTCTATATTTCTTGATTTGACACTACGACTTGTCCATAACCACCATGCAAAGGCTATATTGGCTGGTGGTTTTTATAACTCTGTATGCCGATGTTATCTATAACATGGCAGCGATACAATAACATGGCATCCATAAATGATCAATCTTTCAGCAAGTGTAATGTGTTGAAAGGCCTGGTTTATAACACATTTCTCTTCCTCTTTTTTGGTTTGATATTTCAGAAAATCACTCATCAAGGGGATGTTAAGGAAGAACCCCGAATATCGGCCAAGTGTATGGTTTTCCTAGGACCAGAAACTGCCTGCTTAAGGGCCTTCACTCTCCGGAAAGACATTAACTAAATCATATATTTTTCTTCTTGTTTTGTTCAGGCCTCCGACATTTTGAAGCATCCTTATTTGCAGCCATATGTTGAGCAATACCGTCCAGCTATTTCTGCGTCTATAACTCCAGAAAAGCCTCTTAATTCTCGTGAGGGCCGGAGGAGTATGGCTGAAAGCCAGAACAGCAATAGCTCAAGCGAAAAAGATAACTTCTATGTGGGTGACAAAAATATCCAATCTATGGTTCCAAGTAATGGTAATAAAGCCACTGAGACCGATTCAGTTTCTGTCGATGATGAAGACGTCCTCGACCATATGCAACAACCAGCTGAAAATGTCCACAGTGTTTTAACAACAAAAACAGATAGCCATGGGATTTTAAAGCCCTCACACAGTGACCAGCGACCAGACATTATTCAACCAAGGCATCCAAAAACTATCCGAAACATCATGATGGTTTTGAAAGAAGAGAAAGCTAGAGAGAATGGTTCACCCATGAGAGCTAATCGAGGGAGAACGTCTGCTGTTCCTACACAGAAAAATAATACTGAAACTCCTTCAAAGATTCCCAAACTTGGTGACATTGCTCATAGCTCCAAGAGTAACTCAAATACACCTATCCCGCTGTCAAAAATAGCTTCTGATTTTGCAAGGACTCCGGGTTCAATACCACCAAAGCATCACGTACACACTCTCTCTCACACTCTAAATCCCATCTTTAGTAGATATTCTACATTTTTCATATGACGAACTCATCTTGCAGATACCAGTGATCGACTCTTCTCCAAAACTTAAGCCTAGAAACGATAGAATCCCCCTTGCTCCTGCTGCTAAACACGAGGCCGAAGAGGCAATGTCAGTTAAGCGAAGGCAAAGAACACCACCTACTTTACCAAGGAGAATGTCTTTGATAGCTCAGCAGTCAAGACAATTAGGAGCCGATATCCCAAATATGGTGGCCAAGGACACCACGAACCTATATCCGTGTGTGCCATCAGAGCCTGAAACTAATTCTCATCAGTGTCACGTCCATGCTTCCACTGTAATTACGCCAGAGCCAAAAAGAACCTCTGTCGGATCTTCCAGAGGAATGCAGAGTGAAAGCAGCAACAACTCTATCTCGTCTTCGTTGTCCATGCAGGCATTTGAGCTCTGTGATGATGCTTCCACCCCATATATAGACATGATAGAACATACTACTCCTGATGACCACCGAAGATCCTGTCACAGTGAGTACTCGTCTTCATTTCCAGAAATCTCTTCGGAGATGATGATCCGCAGAGATGAACACAACACCAGTATGCGGCTTACTGAAATTCCCCACACTCTTTCCGATGTTCAAAGCAACATTTCCCATCACCAGTCAGAAGGAAGCTCTCCTACTGTGCCTAAAGGGGGTAGCACTGCAACAATACCAAGCTACGAGCTAAATGCATCGCAACGACAACACGGTGATGACATATTCACAGTCAAAGAATTTGTTTCCTCTGTTCCCGAAGCAACACCAATGCCTTTGCCTGTTGGACCGTCACACCAAGTGAATTCTCACTCTGAAGACAAAAGAACCGTTGTGTCTCAGAACTCAGCTCTTGAGGAGAACAACAATCAAGTTGCTGACGATGTCATACATGCTATCTGCCACAGCAGTTTCCGAGTAGGGAGTGACCAGCCAGTCATGGAAAGTGTTGAAGTTGGTGTGCAGAACGTTGATGTCGGAAAACTCATAAACGTTGTGAGAGATGAAATGGAAGTCAGAAAAGTAGCCACTCCCTCTGAACCAACCACCATGAGATCAATCAACTCAGAGTCTCCTGACTCAAGAACCGAGACCCGTCCTGATGAACCTGACCCCATCACCAATTACTCAGAAACAAAGAGCTTTAACTCATGCTCTGATTCGTCTCCAGCTGAGACCAGACCCAACTCATTCATGCCTGAAGAGGAAACAACTCCGGCTCCAGCTGTGAAAGAAACGTTGGACATCAAGTCATTCAGACAGAGAGCAGAGGCGCTTGAAGGCCTCTTGGAACTATCCGCGGATTTGCTGGAACAGAGCAGGCTCGAAGAGCTAGCCATCGTGTTGCAGCCGTTTGGGAAAAACAAAGTTTCGCCCAGAGAAACCGCAATTTGGTTGGCAAAGAGTTTGAAAGGAATGATGATCGAAGACATCAATAATAACAACAGTGGCTGCTCCAGGAATTGCTAATGAAGGGATACGTATCATACTTGTATTTTCAACCAAACTCTCTTTTTCTGTTACTTTTTTACTATGACGTTTATATTGGCACAAAGTAACAATTCTTTCATTAAAAACCAAAACGCATCCTTTGTTCAAAAGAAAACATCTGTTTGCGAAATTTCGAAAGTACACCACCAAAGTTTGTGTAATTATCTACATTTTGTCTTTTTTTTTTTTTTTCTACATTTTGTCTCCATTATTGTGGATAGGGAACAACATTTTCATTAAGATCATCAAAATTTATATTTATATGGCCACTATAGAGAAGCAAATTAGATTCGTACATCAAAGGAGAAAATAGTCAAAAACATGTTCAAGTTTCAAAATTAGCAAAAAAAAAAAAAACATACATGTGGAAGCTGAATTCCACACTGAGTATTTGTATGTGAATTCGGAGAATAAACTTTGATACTAAAAAATATCTATAAGCTCAACGATTAAAAGAAGAGTAGAGCGGAACAGGATTTATATTGATGTGAATCGAATATACAATGGGATATCGAGTGAGACGTATTACAAGCTGAAAATGTAGTGTTTAGTTCTCGCGTAAGTCAGAAGTTGGCAAAATCTGCTCGGACCTCGTCTATTTATAGCACGTTCCCCGTAAATCTAGGATGGTTCCGCATATCTCGAGCACGTTCCCCGTAAATCTTTCTCCTACGACTGTGCTAACCGCCCTGTTGACTCGTTCCTAGCTCGTCAGCTCTGCGTCTATTGACCCGGTGCTCTCAGAGCTGAGTTGGGCCGTTGATCGAATCCTGTCTTTTTTCCTGAGGTTGGGCCGCATGCCCATTTCATATGGTCAAGATGGACTAAACAACATGCTTTGACTTGGGCTTTTAGCCAACAGTTGTCCCCCAGCCCATCAAGTATTAAGTAATAATACTTGATGGGCGGCTACTCATCATTATCTTTTCAAATATCCAGCGTATATATCGCAAATGAATATACGCGGTGATTTTACTTCAACGACCCAGATCTTGAATCGACGATCACGATCCTATCAATGAGGGTGAGAGGGGGAGGTGAAAGATCTTCGCCGTTTCAACGGTTGGATCTACTGGGTCGAATAAAACGGCTTCTCACACGACTCCTTAACTTCATTTGCTCAGACTCGAATTTCAAGGTAAGAAAAAGAACTCCTTCTCTCCTTTACTTTTGAACTTTCGTGGTTAACCTGATTTTCTTTACAAGAACCTCGGTTTTCACTACTTGAACCTCAGATATGACTTTACTTGCTCGCTAGACACCTCAAAATTCCCTTTCCTTTTTTTCCTTTAACCTTTTTTTCTCACCTCTGCTTCGTCTCTTTACCAATTCAATGAGTTTCGCCATACCCTGTTCTCGATTAGCGCGCCACCCCCGGTCGTCTATATCCTCCCAAGATTTGTCCGATCTCCAGGAAGACCTGGGGTTTTCGGATGAGGTAGAGTTATCGCCAGAGATCGTCAGGCCCGGGTGGTGCTGTGTGCATCTGGGCTATTTCTCTGCATACGGGTTCACGTTTTCGATTCCCTTTTTTCTTATCCGTATTCTGAGGTTTCCAGAGCTCGCCTTTCCTCAGATGAATCCCAATTTCCTCTGCCACGCAATCGGTTCTTTCGTTCGTTGCTATGAGGACGGCTGGAACATGTCCACCTCGGACTTCCTTGACCTATACACGGCCAAGAGGAATTCGAGGTACCGTGGCCATTTCTATATGTCGAACCTGGCTGGGTGGCTGGTAGTCACTGGGACTACTCACATCAAGGACACAAACTGGTAGGGATAATATTTTTTCTTTAAAATATCTCCTGCCTCTGTGTCCTATGTTGATGAGTTCAACTCCCTCCCAACTCGTTTTGCTAGCTCTGTTGGTTAGGATTTCCTGTTTGAATATTTGCTATGATGCTCGAGTTTTATCTCTTCCTAACCGCTTTCTCTTTTTCTTTTTGACAGACAATCCGAAGGAGACAAAGTTGACCGATGCAATATCATCTCGGATAGCCTGGCTGTGTAATCGACCTATCCATTGGAACTCGTCAATAAAGGCAGCATAAGTGTTGTTCGAACATGTCAGAGCCTCTAAGCCAGAAACGCTCCTAGCTCTCGACCTAGGTCCCTATCCTCTCACCGCTGTTCCTCCTCCGACTCGTTCTCTCACCACTAAGAGAAGGAAAAGCACCTCCTCTAACGCCTGAGACCAGCGGCTAGAGGCGGTCGGCCTAGAACGACACAACCCGGACGCAACGGGATGGTCAATCTTTAGTTTTTTTAGAATAAATCCAATACTTAGGCTCGACTATCCCGGAGCGTCCTTCCTGTCCAACACTTTTCGAGACTTGCCAACCCGGATTATGTTGGACGATTGGTTCGGTCTGGACTAGATCATGGATCATTATCAGTTGATAAAATTTTTCAAACACTTGTTTTATTACTTAGCTTATACTTAGGCAAAATTCGATTTTTACAAGCATATAGGGTTCGGATCCGCGGTTCAAAGGCAATATGATATACCCTATATTTTACCACTTTTACTATCTATTTTACTATGGTTTTTACATATATTAATAAAGCTTTTCGACCAAAAGAGGTAGTTTTCTCGTATTTGTAGATTTTAAGGTCTTAACAGGTTTTATCATCAAAATGATGTAAAATAGAGCAAAATGAGTGTTATCTATGATGCAGCTACTCATTCAAGTCAAAGGAACCAAACCAAGTCATTATATCTTGAAGATAATGCATATTCTCAAACTAGACAGAACATATATGCCAGAAGTTCGCTGATGAACGGAGGATCAAATCAATTGGGAATTTAATGAAACTTGGTATGGAGATAACCCTTTGAGTTAGATTTCCAATGGATTGAAATTTAATCAATTGGAGCTGTACTTTAGAAGATAAACTGGAAACACTGAGGATATGTCAAACTGCCTTCGAAGTGAAGTGAGTGCACAAGGAAGCCAAGCACCGGGCCGCCCATGGGCCGATGATCTAGACCTTTGCCGACCTTCTAGAAGCACCAAGGAAGCCTCAAATACCGGTCACAAAGCCCGACCGTTATTGTGACCGGTATTACCTCAGTTTCGACTAAAAAGATGATTTTGCCCGAAGAAGGCCTAGCCGACTTAAGCCTCCTTAAACCCCTATATATACTTGCTTTTAGCCTCTCTAGGAACTTAAGAAGCCAGCCATAACAGCCTAAATCAATATCTAAACATGTACTTCGTTTTTCTCTTGTTCTTAATGCATATTTGATTCTAAAAGCCTTTAAGGATAGATTAATTTGCCCTATTGCGAAGAGATGAGATCTAACTCCTTACGCTTTGTAGATCAACGATTTATCTTTATGTTTATGTGCTTTACTCTTGCTGCTACATGTTGCAAAACATGTTAGAGTATTTGCTTTGATTTGATTTCTATGCATCTTCTTAATTCTATGCTTTTACATATTTAATCGATTAGAGTTGCATTCTAGAATTGATTCTTCATCTTTATTTGCTCTCAAAGCACGAACTGGCTTAGTTACCCAGGGGTTGATCTTAGGTTGATATACTTTCCAAAAGCTTGTTATATCTCCGGACCTAGTATTTGATGATCTAGGCATCTTAACAATTCGATAGGTTAGTTAAGGAGTTTAGTGAACAATAAATCTTGATCATAAAGCATGTTTTCACCTTATAATAACCTGCGATAGTTGAGTCTATTAGGGTAGAAAACGTAGAAGGTTAGTTACGTCACGACAGTGGGATGACCTTACATTAGTGATATGAGTCTATAACAACTAGTCTAAAAACCCTAATTCGATTGCTTGTGTTTTGCATATGTTTTGTGAATTGCTTGAATTCTCATCTTAAGTTCTATTGTTCACAAAATTACTAAGCCAAATTTCTTTGCGAATAGATAATTTTACTCATCTAAGATTAGGTCAGATTGTTAATAATACTTTCGCATCTATTAAAGCAACCTAGGATTTCCAATTTCGGTTGATCAATCCTAAAATCAGAGTTAAAGTAATCAAGATGAAAAACAAGTAGATAAATCCCAACAGGGTTTCAATCCTAACAATTTCTCATCAAACCCTTGAATCCCCAAAACCTAACAAGCAAACTACTCAGACATAGATGAAGAAAACATCATGAATGAAATAAATTGCATAAAAAGATAGAGTAAGAGATACAGAGGGTTTGAAATCGATGGATCTCAAGCACATATATGTCTCTCTAAAAGCTCTCCAAATCTCTCTCTCTCCAAGTCTCAATAGATACAAGATCTATCCATGAAAAGCTAAAAGAAAACTATATATAAGGTGTCAAAAACGGATTGGGCCTTGTGTGTAAACTTCTGGGCTTTTTGGGCAAAAGAGGAAATTTTTCAAAACTCCTTCTCGTCAGATACATGTGCGTTGATCGACGCAAATAAGCTGTGTCGATCGACACAGCTTCAAAGCTCGACTTCTCTTCGCGAAGGACATATGTGCGTCGACCGACGCAGCTTGGGTACGTCGATCGACGCAGGCTCCAAATTTCGACTCCGAGTTGATCACTTCGGCCTTTCTTTCCTTGATGCTCCAAAAGCTCCCAATATGCTCCAATCGTCCCTTAACCTATAAAGACTCCAAAAGACTCGAAAAATACCAAAAAGACTCTATAAAATGGAGTTATATCATGGTCAAAAACAGGTAAAACTGAAATTTGGCGAGAAGACAGTCTTGAGAAGCCATAGAAAAAAGTAGCTCATGATTTGCTATTACGGTTAGCAAGTTATGACCGATTGAACAAGAACGTCAAGGAAGGTTACAAAGCCACAACTTCAAGCTTTTTCACAGTTCAGGCCACGATGAACTAGGCTACAATCTTCATACCATTGGAAAGATCTCGTTCTCAAGAATCCGTAGCATCTTTCGGATCTCAAATCCGATGTGTATAGACAAAGAAAAAGCTCGACGAAAAACGCATGGACCGCGACCTGATACCAGTCGATCGTCCTGCGTCACAAGCGCCCGATTACCGGACACGAGTACCAGTCAAAAATCGCGACCGGTACCATGGACCGATTACCCCGATCCTTCTCGCATAATGCAAGTAACCCGCGAGCCGATACTGGTCACGCGTGTGGGTCACCTCACCCGACCGGTACCGGGGCGATTTCACCTTCCCTGATCATCCCGCCTCTTGCCGCAATTTGCGCCGCAGCCTACCGCATCACCGCAACTTCCCGCGGCGTAATACCGACCCGCGGTACCGACCGGTATCCCGATCGGTACCGAGGCAAGTTTCCGCCACACCCCGTCCGATCATGCACCCTTCCCGCGACACCATCCGCCCGATCATCCACCCTTCCCGCAACACCATCCACCCGATCACCTTACCTTCCCGCGACTCGAGCCGTCCCGACCCACTCGATACCGGCCCACACCGCCGACCGGTACCATGACCGGTATGCCGTTGGACCGCGACTCCAGATCCACAAGCCTCCGTCTCGTGTCATTAACCGTCTAGGACTCGAGCCACGTCTCGAACCACCCTTGACCGCGACTAGCCACCTGACACCCAGACTGATTTTGGCCAAACCGCGTCACCACCAACCACCGCACCACCAGAGTCACGAGCCATGGACCACCAAACCACCATCGAACCACCGAGACGACCACCTAACCGTTTGGTCACAATAAGGTTAATTTTTCCTTTTTCACTCTTTTAATTATTTTTCAACCATTTTTCATACATAATTTTAAGAACCAATTTATTTTTGTATATTCATGATTATTTAACTACAAATTGATTAATTCATGAATTTTTGCATTGGAAACTAAAATATTGGTTAGATTAAAATGGTTTTAAAAATAATTTTCACATCTTTACATATCAATTCATTGATTTCACTTAGGTTGATTTGTTTTTATTTATTATGTATTTTTCTTTCCCTTGGACTTGGAATTCAATATAATTGTATTGAGGACTTTGATCCAAGATGAATTTAACAAGTGATTTTCAAGTGTTTTTGCAAGGATATGTTGCTCTTAAACAGGATTTTCAAGAGATTTCATTGTGGACGCATAATTCAATCGTCTTAAACATTATCCTCCATTCAAAAGAGATGTGACAGAAAAGAGGAGACATTGGAGACTATGTGAAATTTTAAAGAGGAGACATTTAAGACTATGTGACCATTGTTGTAGGGTTTGTTCATGACAATCGATTCAGAAACCTCATGATGGAGCTTCCGTCCAGAAAATTTCTACTTGCAACTGTTTTGATGGATATGATTTTGACTCTATATGTTGGACTACTAATATGGTTTTTGATTATTTCTTATTAAGGATATTAGATCAAGGAAATGAATCATACATTCATTGCATCTTATCCTATTTTACCACTCTTTGTTGTCATGAATGGCCAACTCATCTTTAGTTGGTACCCTACCTAAAACCCTTTACCTTCTTTCAGACCTCATGCATTCTCTTTTAGTTTCATACTTGCAGATATGTGCAAAAACGTCGGAGAGAAAAGGATCGTCGCAATTTTCCAATCACTAAGAGATGCGACGATCTGGTAAAGAATGGATGAGTACAAAGAACGATTTACAAAGAGTTTGGCCGAGCCTTAGATGATTAAAACATGGTAATATTTCAAGCCTTTACTTGACTCATATCAAAGAGATACCGTTTTTCCCCTTTAAAAAAAAAATAAGAGAAAAAAAGGAAAAAAAAGAGGAAAAAAAAAAGAAAATCTAAGGAAAAGGAAAATGGTTGTCTAAGAGTCTTATGGCCGAGGAATACCCAAGGAATATATCATGATACAAAGGAGAGACGAGTAGAAGAGATTTACAGTGATTCCCGGAGAAAGATCTAAGTCTGGAGGAGAAAGACGTGAAGAAGTGGTTGGGAAATTGTGGACATCAACAGGTCCATTCTCTCTTGCTATTCTGCATAATATCTCGCACCCGGAGTCCATGGTAACCCTAAACACTTTTAACCTCACCACTAAATTCAGCCTTTCCCAATACCTAGCCCATATTCCTTTAGTGCTGTTTTTGATGAGGAGTCTTTAATAAATCTAGGAGAGTAGAATGAGTCAATTGAGTTGAAGTTGAAAATTTTGTAGGGACAGAAATTTGGAGTATGGACATGTTGCGAAATTATGATGGAAGAAGATGACAACGTCTATGAGCAAACTTTGTTTCATGTGGATTACATGTTTAGAATTTGACGCAACGATCCAAAGGATATGTGAGTTCCTCCGAATTTTAAACCTCTTCTTAATTCTTGACAATTGTTTGCTTGAGGACAAGCAAAAGATAAGTCTGGAGGAGCTGATATACCCTATATTTTACCACTTTTACTATATATTTTACTATGGTTTTTACATATATTAATAAAGCTTTTCGACCAAAAGAGGTAGTTTTCTCGTATTTATAGATTTTAAGATCTTAACAGGTTTTATCATCAAAAAGATGTAAAATGGAGCAAAAGGAGTGTTATCTATGATACAGCTACTCATTCAAGTCAAAGGAACCAAGCCTAGTCATTTTATCTTGAAGATAATGCATATTCTCAAACTGGACAGAACATATATGCCAGAAGTTCGCTAATGAACGAAAAATCAAATCAATCGGGAAATTAACGAAACTTGGTATGATAGCCCTTTGAGTTAGCTTTCGAATGGAGTTGGAATTTAATCAATTGGAGCTGTACTTTAGAAGATACATTGGAAACACTGAGGACATGTCAAACTGCCTTCGAAGTGAAGTGAGTGCACAAGGAAGCCAAGCACCGGGCCGCCCATGGGCCGATGATCCAGGCCTTTTTTGACCTTCTAGAAGCACCAAGGAAGCCTCAAATACCGGTCACAAAGCCCGACCGTTATTGTGACCGGTATTGCCTCAGTTTCGACTAAAAAGACGTTTTTGCCCGAAGAAGGCCTAGCCGACTTAAGCCTCCTTAAACCCCTATATATACTTGCATTTAGCCTCTCTAGGAACTTAAGCAGCTGGTCATAACAACCTAAATCAATACCTAAATATGTATTTCATTTTTCTCTTGTTCTTAATGCATATTTGATACTAAAAGTCTTTAATGATAGATTGACTTTGCCCTATTGCGAAGATATGAGATCTGACTCCTTACGCTTTGTAGATTAACGATTTATCTTTATGTTTATGTGCTTTACTCTTGCTGCTACGTGTTGCAAAACATGTTAGAGTATTTGCTTTGATTTGATTTCTACGCATCTTCTTAATTCTATGCTTTTACATACTTAATCGATTAGAGTTTCATTCTATAATTGATTCTTCATCTTTATTTGCTCTCAAAGCACGAAATGGGTTAGCTACCCATGGGTTGATCTTAGGTTGATGTACTCTCCAAAAACTTGTTATATCTCCGGACCTAGTATTTGATGAGCTAGGCATCTTAACAATTCGATAGGTTAGTTAAAGAGTCTAGTGAACAATCAATCTTGATCATAAAGCATGTTTTCACCTTATAATAATCTGCGATAGTTGAGTCTATTAGGGTAGAAAACGTAGAAGGTTAGTTACGTCACGACAGTGGGATAACCTTACATTAGTGATATGAGTTCTAGAACAACTAGTCTAAAAGCCCTAATTCGATTGTTTGTGTTTTGCATATGTTTTGTGAATTGCTTGAATTCTCATCTTAATTGATCTATCTATCCCTTTAATTATTGCTTGTTATTTGCTTCAATAAAAACCCTAAAAACCAAATAATATTTTTTCTTAGCTTAATTCGAATCATATAGGTTTGTAGTGTATTCATCACATAGTCCTTGTGGATCGACCCCTAAGTACTACAATTGTCTACTGTGCACTTGCAGTTTCATAGGGTTATATATTTAAAACTTGCATATGCATTTAAACCCTGCACGAATCAAAGTTTCTGTGCATCACAATACATAATAAAATCGAAAGTTTTGCAAGAATACCAAAATCACATACGTCTGATGATCCTACCATCCAACGTGCCCCTCTAATGGATCCCAACTAAGGTTCCTGCAACAAATAGAGTGGGATGAGTAACAATCAATGAGTTAGTGAGTTAGAGCCTTACTAACAAATAAGCATAGGATTTCCCACCTAAACCCATAATAACAAGCATAAATCAATAACGCAACAACACAAGGCAATCAATCAAGCAAGTAGCACAAAAAATGGTTTATGATAACATAGACTCGCACAACGATCCTACGATCTATATGAATGCAAGCACGGAATTCGACTTAATTTTCAAGGCCTCACACACCCGTCGATCATCCCCGAGTAACCCGCGAAATAGCAGCCACACAGGCACGCAATTTCCCAGTTATACCAGTGAACTCGTGTACCGTCGTACATGCGCGGCCAGGGGAGCTATCCCTGTAACGCCCGTGAACCAAAAATACGTTGGTTGGTGGTGTGCAGTGTGGCACGCGTTGATTCGCAAATGTTTGTGCGTTTTCTGACGCTGTGTCGCGCGACACAAGGGGGTGTGTCGCGCGACACAGATCCTTTTCAGACCGATTTGGTCGGTTTGAGGCGTTCGGTTTGGGACGTCGGTTTAGGGAACCTAGGGTTCGTATAAAAACGCAAGGTTGCGTTTCTGATTCCGGTAGGGGGGCGATTTTGCAGAGAAAAGGTTGAGAGAGAGAGAGAGAAGTTCTTGTGAGGATTCGAGAAGGTTTTCAGGGAAATTCTTGTGGATTCTTCCTGTTTCTCAATCCAGATTGTTGTTTGAGTGATTGGGAAGGGTTTAGAACGGGGGGGGGGGGGAAGCTGTTGTTGGATCGATTCCAGACTGTTTCGGAGTTTCTGGGATTTCGTTCTTCGCGTTCTTCGCTCGTTCTTCGTGTTGTTCATCTTATCCTTCTGGAATCAAGGTGAGTGCGCGACCATAGACTCTCGGAAAGTAGAATTATATGATATGATTGCTTGATGTCGTGTTCTTGCTGGGATTGTGGTTGTTTTGGATGATTGACACAGGTTTCGTGATTGAACGGACTGGGATTCGAGCCATGAGAGGATGAGGCTCGTTCCCAGGTTTCTGCGCGCTGTGTCGCGCGACACATTCATGTGTGTCGCTCGACACAGAGGTGTGTCGCGCGACACACGTTACCCGTGTCGCGCGACACAGACTATGTCAGCACGTTTTCTGATTGCCGTCAGTTTGACGTAATGATCGTTGTGTTTGCGTGTTGTTTGATAACCCTGGTATTGTATCTATTCTATTACTGAGTAATTAGTCTGTTGATGGGAGGACTGTCTCACTGGGTATTTATGATAATACTCACGCAACTCTTATAACCATGTGTTGCAGGTAAAGAAAAGATGTGATCGTAGAATCAAGGCCGGGAAGAGAGGATGATCCTAGGGTCTCGATTGTTTGGAATTGCTAGGGTGTTAGTGATTCTGGATTGTGGAACTTGTTAGCCTGTTGGTTGTTGTGGATTTGAATATTGTTAAACGATTTAATTAGTTAATGGGATTGCTTGTGTTAAGTGTTATTTGATCTCCGCTGGTTAATTGTTGGTTGTGAGAATTTAGCATGTTGAGAGTTAGCGTTTATGGGGATGCTAATTCGATGCTATTATTATAAAAAAAAAAAAAACGGGTCGGGTTGTTTCAATTTGGTATCAGGGCCCTTACGGTTCTAGGGCGGGTGAACGTAGTATATTGATTGATTTATTTGGAGTGGTTAGTAAGTTGATTATTGTTTGGGTTTGGAGTCCTGGATCATCTTCTCCGAGCCTTCAATGTGATTCCACGGTAAGTGTTTTTGTTTTATGATTTCCGTGTCTAATGCTTAGTCTTATGTGATTAGTCAGTGGGTTATGGCTAGAGGCAGAGGTCGTGGTGCCCGTGGGGCTAGAGGGCGTGGTCGCGGCCGTGGTCGGGGACCGGCGGTTGATCCTGTTGAGTCGAGTGGGACTCAGGAGGCCACGCAGGAGGAGGTTGCAGAGTCGCAGATACCTCCAGAGCCAGTGGGTGGTACTGAGTTAGCCAGTGTGGCGCAGGGCCCAAGTGGGGGTCCAGGCGGGGGCGATGCTCAGGGTCGGTTGGACCGGTTGGAAGCGATGATGCTTCAGGTTCTTGAGCGGTTGCCAGGTGGGGCACCGGCTCAGGGGTTTGCTCCGGGTATACAGCCAGGGGTGGCTGGTGTTGAGCCGTTAGCGGCGGGTGTTCAGCCAGCAGTGGTCCGAGGGCAGCCAGGTGTGGCGGCTGCAGAGGAGGCTCCTTCCTACCTGAGGATTTTGGAGCAGATGCACAGGATTACTACTGGGTATTTCTCGGGCGGTGCTAAGCCTGAGGAGGCTGCTGCGTGGAGGAGTCGTCTGGAGCGTAATTTCCAGGCGCTGAGGTGTCCCGAGGGATACAGAGTGGACCTTGCGGTTCACTATTTGGAGGGTGATGCACATCTGTGGTGGAGAGGTGTGACGAGCAGGAGGCCGCAGGCGGGGATGACCTGGGCGGATTTCTTGGCGGAGTTTGACGCCATGTATTTTCCGCAGGAGGCGGTGGACCGGATGCAGGCGCAGTTTTTGGCGCTGACTCAGGGGGTGAGTTCGGTCCGGGGTTATGATGAGCAGTTCGGTCGGCTGTTGGTATATGCTGGTAGAGAGTTTGGGAGCGAGGAGTCCCAGATCAGGAGGTTCATGCAGGGACTTCGACCGGTGCTGAAGACGCTGTGCAGGGCTCGTAAGTACGCCACGAGGGAGGAGTTGGTTGAGACTGCGGCAGCCATTGAGGTGGATATGGGGACGGAGCTGGCTGCAGCGCTTAGTCCACTGGTGCAGCAGCAGCAGAGGAGGCCGCAGCAGCAGCAGGCAGGTGCGAGCTGGGGCGGTAAGCCGGCTCAGGGACTGAAGAAGAAGTGGGAGGGCTCTTCGGGTTCCGGTCAGAGGGCCCAGAGTGGTCAGAGTGGTACGGGGTGCTATGGTTGTGGGAGCACGGAGCACCGGGTGGCGGCTTGTCCGAAGAGGAGAGAGGTTCGGACTACGCAGGCGTGCTTCCATTGCGGGGAGGCGGGGCACATTAGGGTGAGGTGTCCCAAGTTGCAGTTGGCAGTGGCAGTGGTGCAGCCAGTGCAGGGGGCGGCGGTTGATGTGCAGCCGTTGAGGCAGCTTGCAGCGCCGCGTGTGTTCATTTCGGCAGAGACGGGAGGTCCTAGCGCCAGGCCGATCACAGGTACATTTAACCTTAGCTTGGTGAATTTCCAATTTTTCACGTTGTGAATTGCTTGTTTTGGGAGTCTTGTATCTGTGATAATACTTTAGGCTCTGTGACACATGAATTGTGTAGGGACCTTAGTAGTAGGCGGGCGTGATTCCCATGTCTTGTTCGATTCTGGAGCTTCGAATAGCTTCATTACACCGGAGTGTGCGGAGTGCGGCGGGATCCGGAGTGATTCCGGGGAGCAGCCGGGAGTGGTTAGAGTGGCTGGAGGGAAGACTTTGGCTACTTTCGGGCGTGCTTGTGGAGTAGATGTTCTGGTGGCAGGAGAGGTCATGCCGGCAGATTTGGTTATCAGTCCAGTGGAGTTGTATGATGTCATTCTGGGGATGGATTGGCTGAATCGTTATAGGGTTCATCTGGATTGTCATCGAGGTCGAGTGGTGTTTGAGCGTGAGGCGGGGAGGTTGGTTTATCAGGGCATCATGCCGACTTCCGGGAGTTTGATGATTTCGGCAATTCAGGCCGCGCAGTTGATTGATAAGGGATGTGAGGCGTACTTGCTGACGATTGTGATGCCAGAGTCTGTTGGGGAGGTCGCTTTGGGTGATATTCGTGTTGTCCGGGATTTTCAGGATGTGTTTCAGTCGTTGCAGGGATTGCCGCCGTCTAGGTCTGATCCTTTCACGATTGAGTTGGAGCCTGGGATTACTCCGATATCTAAGGCACCTTACCGCATGGCTCCAGCAGAGATGGCAGAGCTGAAGAAGCAGTTGGATGATTTGTTGGGTAAGGGTTTCATCCGACCGAGTAGTTCACCGTGGGGAGCGCCGGTGTTGTTTGTGAAGAAGAAGGATGGTAGTTTTCGGCTATGTATCGACTACCGGGGCCTTAACCGGGTTACAGTGAAGAACAGGTATCCTTTGCCGCGGATTGACGAGTTGTTGGACCAGTTGCGGGGGGCTACTTGTTTTTCCAAGATCGATTTGGCTTCGGGATACCATCAGATTCCGATGGATGAGGCCGATGTGAGGAAGACGGCTTTCAGGACGAGGTATGGACACTACGAGTTCGTGGTGATGCCATTTGGGTTGACGAATGCGCCAGCGGCATTCATGAGGCTGATGAACGGGGTGTTTCAGGAGTACTTGGATGAGTTCATTATTATCTTTTTCGACGATATCTTGGTGTACTCGAGGACTCCGGAGGAACATGAGGTTCATCTGAGGTTGGTTCTGGAGAAGCTGCGGGAACAGAGGTTGTATGCGAAGCTCAGTAAGTGCAGTTTCTGGCAGCGGGAGATGGGTTTTCTGGGGCATGTCGTGTCTGCCGAGGGAGTTTCAGTTGATCCGGCTAAGATCGAGGCTATCAGGGATTGGCCGAGACCGAGGAATGCGACGGAGATCAGGAGTTTCCTCAGATTAGCTGGGTATTACCGGAGGTTCGTTAAGGGTTTTGCGAGTATGGCGCAGGCGTTGACGAAGTTGACGGGTAAGGATGTTCAGTTTGCGTGGTCTGCGGAGTGTGAGGAGAGCTTCGGGAAGCTGAAGGAGATGCTGACTAGTACTCTAGTTATGGCGTTGCCTGATGCGGGCGAGCCATATGTGGTGTATACGGATGCATCTGGTGTGGGGTTGGGGTGTGTTCTGATGCAGCAGGGGAAGGTGATTGCTTATGCTTCGAGGCAGTTGAGGAAGCATGAGTGCAATTACCCTACGCATGACTTGGAGTTGGCTGCAGTGATCTTTGCCCTGAAGATCTGGCGGTCTTACCTTTATGGTGGGAAGGTCCAGGTGTTCACGGATCATAAGAGCTTGAGGTATTTCTTCACTCAGCCAGAGCTGAACCTGAGACAGAGGCGTTGGATGGAGTTGGTAGCGGATTACGATCTAGAGATTGAGTACCATCCGGGGAAGGCTAATCTGGTTGCAGATGCGTTGAGTCGGAAGAGGGTTGCTTCGGCTCAGGAGCGGGATTTAGAAGATCTGGCGAGCGAGATTGGCGCGTTGAGCCTGTGTGTTATCTCGCAGGAGCCGTTGGGGTTAGAGGCAGCTAACCGAGCGGATTTATTGAGCAGAGTTCGGGTAGCTCAGGAGAAGGATCAGGGTTTGATTGATGCTTCTCAGCAGGCAGGTTCAGAGTATCAGGTCTCCGGGAGTGGGATGATATTGGTGAACGGTCGGGTCTGTGTACCCAAGGATGAGAGACTCAGACAGGAGATTCTGAGGGAGGCTCATTCGAGCATGCTGTCGATTCATCCTGGAGCGACCAAGATGTACCGGGACTTGAAGAGGTACTATCACTGGGTCGGGATGAAGAGGGATGTTGCGAGTTGGGTTTCGAGGTGCAACGTGTGTCAGCTGGTGAAGGCTGAGCATCAGGTTCCGAGCGGGTTGTTGCAGAGTCTGCCTATGCCGGAGTGGAAGTGGGATATGGTGACTATGGACTTTGTGACAGGGTTGCCGATCTCGCGAACTTATGATGCGATCTGGGTGATTGTGGATCGTCTGACCAAGACAGCACATTTTCTGGCCATTAAGAAGACTGATGGGGCTGCAGTGTTGGCTAGGAAGTATGTGCGGGAGATTGTGAGGTTGCATGGGGTGCCTGCGAGCATTGTGTCAGACCGAGATCCGAGATTTGCTTCGGAGTTCTGGGGAGCATTTCAGGCCGAGATGGGCACGAAGGTGCATATGAGTACGGCATATCATCCTCAGACGGATGGGCAGTCTGAGAGGACGATTCAGACATTGGAGGACTTGCTGAGGATGTGTGTGTTGGACTACGATGGTCATTGGGCAGATCATCTGAGCTTGGTAGAGTTTGCGTACAACAACAGTTATCAGGCGAGTATCGGGATGGCTCCGTATGAGGCTCTGTATGGGAGGCCATGTAGGACACCATTGTGCTGGACTCAGGTGGGGGAGAGGAGCATGTTTAGTGCAGATTTTGTTCAGTAGACGACGGAGAAGATTCGTGTCTTGAAGCTGAACATGAAGGAGGCTCAGGATCGGCAGAAGAGTTATGCCGATAAGCGGAGGAGGGAGTTGGAGTTCGTGCTGGGAGATAGGGTGTATCTCAAGGCAGCCATGTTGAGGGGTCCTAACAGATCCATTGCAGAGAACAAGCTGAGTCCGAGGTTTATGGGTCCGTTCAGAGTGGTTGAGCGAGTTGGGACGGTAGCTTACAGGTTGGAGTTGCCGCAGAGTATGAGGGCCTTTCACGACGTCTTTCATGTTTCGATGATGCGGAAGTGTCTACATGAGACTGAGGTGGTGTTGGCTAGGATTCCGGAGGATCTTCAGCCCAACATGACATTAGCGGCGAGGCCTGTGAGGATTCTCGAGAGGAGGGTCAAGGTGCTGCGCCGGAAGAGGATACTGTTGGTGAGAGTCGTATGGGACTGTGACGGTATAGAGGAGGAGACTTGGGAGCCGGAGGTGAAGATGAAGGCCAAGTTTCCGAAGTGGTTCGAGAAGCAAGCGGAGGCTTGAGTTCTTCCTGTGGAGGGTTTTGGTTTTTGTGGTAGCATGTGGCTACAGTTGTTGTATTTTCGTTTTGTTGTAACGATTGTACGTTTTGAGGATTAATAAGATATGTTTCTTATCATTGTTGGATCGTATGATGCGAGTTCTTGTGTAGTGACCTAGTGGGGGGTACGGTAACCTAGTGGGGGGTTACAGCGAGAGTTAACATTTTCAGTGGGGAAATGTCATGGTGATCCATGGGGGTATGTCGGTCGATAGATGTCTATGACGGCACGCTGCAGAGTATTGCTCTCTAGGGACGGTGGGTTCCTGTGGATATGAGGGATAGTGGATCTCTCCAGGGGATAGTGGTTTCCCTGCATGCATTCGAGGGGATAGTGGGCCTCTCTAGGGACGGTGGGTTCCTGTATACTTGAGGATAGTGGATCTCTCCAGGGGATAGTGGATTCCCTGCATGCACTCGAGGGGTAGTGGGCCTCTGGGGACGGTGGGTCTCCTACATGTACTTTGAGGGATAGTGGGTCTCTCCAGGGAATAGTGGATTCTCTGCACACTGTAGCTCAAAGGGTGACGATCCTGCGAGTAGGTGTGGTGTATATGTGTACGAGTCATGAGTATGAGTACGAGCAATAGCGTCTGAACAGGTTGCAAGTGGGCGACCGAATGGCCATCGGGGATCGAGAGGGATCTCAGGTGGGTTGACTGGTGGGGTCATGTGTATGGGTTGGATGGTAGGGTCTGGTCTAGGGTTAGTATTTGTGCTGGAACCTCGATTCGGGCAATTTCGGAGGGAAATGTAGCGTCTTGGTCGTGCATGTTCTTGTCTGATTGTTGCACGATCAATTAGTCCTTTATGCCGGGTCTACGGTGGGTCGGACATGTTCTTGTCTGATTGTTGTTCGATCAATCGGACAGACTGGGCCGGGACTACAGCGATACATTGTGGTGTATCTCCGGGAAGGTTGGGTCGGGTTTCTGAGCTTAAGTAGTGACCTTAGCACGGATCTGAGTGGTTATTGGCTTGTGATTCGAGGACGAATCCTTGTCAGTGGGGGAGAATTGTAACGCCCGTGAACCAAAAACACGTTGGTTGGTGGTGTGCAGTGTGGCACGCGTTGATTCGCAAATGTTTGTGCGTTTTCTGACGCTGTGTCGCGCGACACAAGGGGGTGTGTCGCGCGACACAGATCCTTTTCAGACCGATTTGGTCGGTTTGAGGCGTTCGGTTTGGGACGTCGGTTTAGGGAACCTAGGGTTCGTATAAAAACGCATGGTTGCGTTTCTGGTTCCGGTAGGGGGGCGATTTTGCAGAGAAAAGGTTGAGAGAGAGAGAGAGAAGTTCTTGTGAGGATTCGAGAAGGTTTTCAGGGAAATTCTTGTGGATTCTTCCTGTTTCTCAATCCAGATTGTTGTTTGAGTGATTGGGAAGGGTTTAGAACGGGGGGGAAGCTGTTGTTGGATCGATTCCAGACTGTTTCGGAGTTTCTGGGATTTCGTTCTTCGCGTTCTTCGCTCGTTCTTCGTGTTGTTCATCTTATCCTTCTGGAATCAAGGTGAGTGCGCGACCATAGACTCTCGGAAAGTAGAATTATATGATATGATTGCTTGATGTCGTGTTCTTGCTGGGATTGTGGTTGTTTTGGATGATTGACACAGGTTTCGTGATTGAACGGACTGGGATTCGAGCCATGAGAGGATGAGGCTCGTTCCCAGGTTTCTGCGCGCTGTGTCGCGCGACACATTCATGTGTGTCACTCGACACAGAGGTGTGTCGCGCGACACACGTTACCCGTGTCGCGAGACACAGACTGTGTCAGCACGTTTTCTGATTGCCGTCAGTTTGACGTAATGATCGTTGTGTTTGCGTGTTGTTTGATAACCCTGGTATTGTATCTATTCTATTACTGAGTAATTAGTCTGTTGATGGGAGGACCGTCTCACTGGGTATTTATGATAATACTCACGCAACTCTTATAACCATGTGTTGCAGGTAAAGAAAAGATGTGATCGTGGAATCAAGGCCGGGAAGAGAGGATGATCCTAGGGTCTCGATTGTTTGGAATTGCTAGGGTGTTAGTGATTCTGGATTGTGGAACTTGTTAGCCTGTTGGTTGTTGTGGATTTGAATATTGTTAAACGATTTAATTAGTTAATGGGATTGCTTGTGTTAAGTGTTATTTGATCTCCGCTGGTTAATTGTTGGTTGTGAGAATTTAGCATGTTGAGAGTTAGCGTTTATGGGGATGCTAATTCGATGCTATTATTATAAAAAAAAAAAAAACGGGTCGGGTTGTTTCAATCCCAGTGCCCTCCACGCTTACATGGTCATCCCGCAGCACTTGCGGTTTGTGATATGATCGTGGCAAGCAAGGAACCAGAGGCTGCAAAGGAACCGGAGATAGTGGGACGGATCACTCGCTCAAGAGCTAAGGAGATGGCCAAGGGAGCTCATTTACTCATAGCTGAAGGGTCATTCAATCTACCGAGGATCCAAGTCTTCAACATATTCGCCTTGAAGACTTTACCCGGTAATGATAACTAAATAACTTAGGTGTGCAGTCTGTACTCTTTTTCCCATGTTGAGTTTTGTCCCATTGGGTTTTATTAGCATGGTTTTTAATGAGGCAGATGAATCACTACGTCGAGTTATTTAGGAGTCATTATTAATGGGTGATAATGTACAAGTTACTATACCTTGTACTTAGTTTATTTTGAGGTGCACCAATTAGGAACCTACGGGTTGGGATGCCTTGTTGTTTTATTTTAATTAAAACGCTTTGATTTTTTTTCTGTTTTAGAACAGCATGTAGTTGAGGGTTTCGATTCAAGGGTGTATATAAACCCATGAGCCGCCTCTTATTTCAGTTAGTGAAGGATTTATGTGCTTAAACAATTTCGAAATTTCTTCTCTCAATCTGATTCCTTGAATGCGTTCTTCGAGTCTGAGTTTCTAAACACTTGTGAACAAGAAACTCTTCTACCAGTTCTAATCCGCTTAATCCTTCAAACACCTCTCCATCAAACCATCGAACCCTTTTTGTGTTGTTATTCATCTCCATCGAAATCATATATAACCATATCTGATTCATCTCTTGCCTTATCATCCGTTCATCATCGCTTGTTCACGCATCAATCCTCGCCACGAAGACTCCTCCATCACGTACCAGCCCCAGATCGCTTCCCCATCAAGTATCATTCAGACCAGCCCCTCGTTCCCTCCTTAAATCATATTGCTTGTCACCCATCATCAGCCTTCATCAGAGTACATCTAGGGAGTTCCTGTCATGTGGTATCAGAGCTGGCTCTGTGCCAAAGGCTGAGCAACTCTAAACCCTAATCTCGTTTTATTTGTTATTTTCGATTTTTGTTTGTTTGGTTTTGTTTCGATTTCTAGTTGTTTTAGAAATTAGTTTCGAATTCCTTCTAGCAATAGGATTCTGTTTTGTTGTGATTTCTAGTTGAATTAGGACTGATTTTCTTTTTGATCTGTTAGGAGTCCTACTAGTTTTAGGATTAGAGATTACGTGTTTTAGAGCTTTCTTGTGTTGTTAGCTGTTGATGCACTTGTATTGTTATAGTATTAGTTTTGCTAATTCTTTTCATAAGGACTTGTTACTGTGAGCTGTTTTAAATATTTCAGGTACAATGGAGTTGTCTGCAGAAGCTATGGAAGCTCTAAATCAAGCCATGCTCAAGCAGATCAAAGAATCAAATCAGCTAATATCTACCCAATTCCAGCAACAGATGGAGCAGCTCAGTAACAAATTTGAGCAGCAAATCAAGGATATTGCGCAAGCATCTAGTGCTACTGATCCAGAATCATCAGAACCGCCTAGTCCTAATGAAGCTATACGCCTCGCCAAGGGTAAAGCACATGTGGGAGCATCCTCTAAGCAGCTACGAACCAAAACAGCAAGATCACCTACTGGAGATAGTAAAACCGTGTTCACTCAGAGGAGAAACACAGAAAGTACAGACAGAGAACATCGTCGAACTGGCAGAACATCTACACGTCCACACCGTCGAGCTGAACAAGTAGCTGGGCATCGTGTGTATCTTGAGTCAGAACGTGACTACTCAGAAGAAGATGAAGCTTCAGACCACAGCCTAAGAACATTAAGAAGAGACAGAAACAGAGGCAATGGTAGAGATTATGATCCTTTGAGGCAGCAGCTGAATCACCTCAAGATTCAGTACCCATCTTTTCATGGTACCAATGACCCAGAGACTTATCTAGACTGGGAGAGGAAAATGGAATCAAACTTTCAGGTTCAAGGTACTTATGAGCTGAACAAGGTGAAGATAGCCATCTCAGAATTCAATGGCTATGCATTGTTGTGGTGGGAGCAGCTGGGGCTCACTAGACAGCGACAGAGAGAGCCTGCAATTACTACTTGGGATCAGCTAGTCATACAGATGAGGAAGAAGTTCGTTCCTGCACACTATTAGAGAGAAACTCTCAGCAAGCTTAGGCGTCTTATTCAAGGTACTAAGTCAGTCAGAGATTACTATCAGGAGCTGGAAACTTTAATGATTAGGGCTGATTTGAGAGAAAGTGAAATCATGGTGATGTCGAGGTTTCTTAGGGGATTGAACAGAGAGATTCAAGACAAGGTAGAGCTACAGAATTATGAAGATGTACAAGAGATGGTGCATAAAGCAGAGCTGATTGAATCGCAGATCAAGAGAAAGAATGTGAGATCTACTTTTGCTTCTAACACCCCAAAACCAAGAGAATTCAGCAAGCCAGCCTATACCAAAGACGCCAAACCAGCTACAGCTACAGTCAAAGAAGAGGTTAAGGTCGAATTCAAACCCAAGAGTGGAACTTCTACAAGTCACATTAGGTGCTTTAAATGCCAAGGAATGGGGCATTACTCCAGGGACTGTCCTAATAAGAAGATGTTTCTGCTACAAGAGGGAGGAGAGATTGTGCCTCAGGACAGTTCAGAGAGTGAACCAGAATCAGAATTAAGAGATGGAGACGAAGCAGCAGCAACGGGAGAGATGTTAGTGACACGCAGAACATTAAGTGTTCAAATTCATCCAGATGATAGAGGACAGCGTGAGAATCTCTTTCACACCAGATGTGTAGTTCAAGACAAGGTCTGTACCTTGATTGTTAATGGTGGTAGCTGTACCAATGCTGCTAGTGAAGAGATGGTAAAGAAGCTTAATCTCCAGACCACCTCACATCCTAGACCATATCAGTTACAGTGGCTGAACAACAAGGGAGCTCTAACTGTGTCTCAGCAAGTAGTAGTTAAGCTAGCGATTGGGAGATATGAAGATGAATTGCTGTGTGATGTGATTCCAATGAAGTCAAGTCACATCCTATTGGGCAGGCCATGGCAGTTCGACAGAAGAGTCTTTCATGATGGCTACACAAACAAGCAGTCCTTTGAGTTCAAGGGACGCAAGATCACTCTTCTGCCACTCACACCAAGCGAAATATACCAAGATCAGCTTCATATGAATCGTAAAGATACAGAGAAAGTGTCTAACAGCCTGTACATCAATCACAGCGAGTTCAGCAAGATATTTGATCCAGAGATGACAACATTCATGTTTGTGTACAGAGAGACACTCACCAGCACTAAACCAGCAGCAGAGCTTCCACATGAGATGATAGAGATCATCGAAGAGTATAAGGATGTTTTTCCCGAAGAGATACCTCCAGGGTTACCTCCAATACGTGGAATAGAACACCAAATCGATTTGGTTCCAGGATCAGCTCTACCAAACAGACCCGCTTACAGGACCAATCCTGTAGAGACAAAGGAATTACAGAAACAAGTAGAAGAGCTGATGAGCAAGGGACATATCAGAGAGAGTTTAAGTCCATGTGCAGTACCAGTGTTGTTAGTTCCAAAGAAAGATGGGTCATGGAGGATGTGCGTTGACTGCAGAGCTATTAACAATATCACAGTGAAGTACAGACATCCTATTCCAAGGCTTGATGATATGCTGGATGAGTTATGTGGATCAGCAATCTTCTCAAAAATCGATTTGAAGAGTGGGTATCATCAGATCAGAATGAGGGAAGGGGATGAGTGGAAAACTGCTTTCAAGACCAAGCAAGGGCTGTACGAATGGCTAGTCATGCCGGTTGGTCTCACCAATGCTCCCAGCACCTTCATGCGCTTAATGAACCATGCTCTCAGACCCTTCATAGGCGTCTTCGTGGTAGTATACTTCGATGATATCCTCATCTACAGCAAAGGTCTGGAAGAACACTTAGAACACATCCGCCAAGTTCTAAATGTTCTTCGTTCTCAATCCTTGTTTGCAAATTACTCTAAGTGTTCATTCTGTACTACTGAGGTTATCTTTCTAGGTTTTATTGTTAGTGCAGAAGGAGTTAGAGTTGACGATGAGAAGATCAAGGCGATAAAGGAATGGCCTGCACCTAAAAACGTGGCAGAAGTCAGGAGCTTTCATGGCTTAGCAGGATTTTACAGGAGATTCGTTCAAGACTTCAGCACCATAGCAGCGCCATTAACTAAAGTTATCAAGAAGGACGTTGGATTTAGATGGGGAGAAGCACAAGAGAAGGCGTTCACAGCCTTAAAAGAGAAGCTTATCAAAGCCCCTATCTTAGTACTTCCTGATTTCATGAAAACTTTTGAGATTGAATGTGATGCCTCCGGAGTGGGTATAGGTGCTGTTTTGATGCAGGATAGGAAACCAATCGCTTACTTCAGTGAGAAGCTAGGAGGATCGACTCTAAACTATCCTACCTATGACAAGGAGCTGTATGCATTGGTCCGAGCTCTTCAAACGTGGCAGCACTACTTATGGCCCAAAGAATTCGTCATCCACACAGATCATGAGTCCTTGAAACATCTTAAAGGCCAACAGAAACTCAACAAGAGACACGCCAGGTGGATGGAGTTCATAGAAACTTTCCCATACATCGTTAAGTACAAGAAAGATAAGGATAATGTAGTCGCAGATGCATTATCCAGAAGGTACACTCTTGTCTCTACTTTGGCTTCTAAACTAGACGGTTTTGAACATATAGTAGATCTCTATGAAACTGACATTGATTTTGCTGAGAGCTATGGTAAATGCCATAAGTTTGCATTTGAAAAATATTATAGGCAAGATGGATATCTGTTCTATAAAAATCGCTTGTGCATACCATGAGGCTCCATAAGAGAACTACTAGTTAGAGAAGCTCATGGAGGTGGACTAGCCGGACATTTTGGAGTATCAAAGACTCTACTTGGACTGCAAGATCACTTCTACTGGCCTCACATGAAGTCAGACGTGGAGAAGGTTTGTTCTAGGTGTGCTATTTGCAAAATAGCAAAGGGTAAAGTACAGCCTAACGGTTTGTACACTCCTCTCCCTATTCCTTCTCAACCCTGGACTCATATATCTATGGACTTTGTACTCGGTTTACCTCGAACCAGGAATGGTAGAGATTCTATCTTTGTTGTGGTTGACAGGTTTAGCAAGATGGCTCATTTCATCTCTAGTCACAAAACAGATGATGCTGTTAGTGTAGCTAATTTGTTTTTCAGGGAAGTGGTACGTCTGCATGGCATGCCTCAAGTAATCGTTTCAGACAGAGATACAAAGTTCTTAGGACATTTTTGGAGAACTTTATGGGCTAAACTAGGAACCAAGCTGTCATTCTCAACCACATGTCATCCGCAAACAGATGGGCAAACCGAAGTGGTGAACAGGACGCTATCTACACTCCTTAGGACTCTAGTGAAAAGTAATATCAAGTCATGGGAAGAGTGTCTACCACACGTAGAGTTCGCTTACAATCACGCTAAGCATTCTGCTACTCTATTCTCTCCTTTTGAAATCGTTTATGGCTTTAATCCACAGTCACCTCTAGACTTGATCCCTTTGCCTTTAAGTGTAAAGTGTAGCTTTGATGGCAAAGAAAAGGCTGAACAGGTCAGGAAGATACACGCCAAAGCTAAGGAGAATATAGAGAAGAAGACTAAGCAGTACGAGAAGCACGCGAACAAGGGCAGAAAGGAACTAGTCTTCGAAGAAGGAGACTTGGTGTGGATTCATCTACGCAAGGATAGATTCCCAGAAGAACGGAAGAGCAAGCTGATGCCACGAGTAGATGGACCATTCGAAATCATCAAGAAGATCAACAAAAATGCCTACCAGATTGATCTCCAAGGTAAGTATAACATATCTCCATCGTTCAATGTTTCTGACTTGCTTCCTTATATTGCAGATTCAGATTTGAGGACAAATCCTTTTGAAGAGGGGGAGGATGATATGATCGTGGCAAGCAAGGAACCAGAGGCTGCAAAGGAACCGGAGATAGTGGGACGAATCACTCGCTCAAGAGCTAAGGAGATGGCCAAGGGAGCTCATTTACTCATAGCTGAAGGGTCATTCAATCTACCGAGGATCCAAGTCTTCAACATATTCGCCTTGAAGACTTTACCCGGTAATGATAACTAAATAACTTAGGTGTGCAGTCTGTACTCTTTTTCCCATGTTGAGTTTTGTCCCATTGGGTTTTATTAGCATGGTTTTTAATGAGGCAGATGAATCACTACGTCGAGTTATTTAGGAGTCATTATTAATGGGTGATAATGTACAAGTTACTATACCTTGTACTTAGTTTATTTTGAGGTGCACCAATTAGGAACCTACGGGTTGGGATGCCTTGTTGTTTTATTTTAATTAAAACGCTTTGATGTTTTTTTTTCTGTTTTAGAACAGCATGTAGTTGAGGGTTTCGATTCAAGGGTGTATATAAACCCATGAGCCGCCTCTTATTTCAGTTAGTGAAGGATTTATGTGCTTAAGCAATTTCGAAATTTCTTCTCTCAATCTGATTCCTTGAATGCGTTCTTCGAGTCTGAGTTTCTAAACACTTGTGAACAAGAAACTCTTCTACCAGTTCTAATCCGCTTAATCCTTCAAACACCTCTCCATCAAACCATCGAACCCTTTTTGTGTTGTTATTCATCTCCATCGAAATCATATATAACCATATCTGATTCATCTCTTGCCTTATCATCCGTTCATCATCGCTTGTTCACGCATCAATCCTCGCCACGAAGACTCCTCCATCACGTACCAGCCCCAGATCGCTTCCCCATCAAGTATCATTCAGACCAGCCCCTCGTTCCCTCCTTAAATCATATTGCTTGTCACCCATCATCAGCCTTCATCAGAGTACATCTAGGGAGTTCCTGTCAGTTTGTGATAACCATGATCCATTCAGAACGTTTGTCTGCCACTCACACGACTCACTTATGCATGCAACTTGTGACGGCATGCATCCATGGAGCGTTCCTACTTTGCTAGCAACTTATCACCACACACATCATCACAAACCTATCACATGATCTAAGGACAATTACTAGTGGTCACTAGTACATCATCTAATAATCAAGTAAACTTTCAACCACGCATCTATCACACAACCAAGCAATCATCAAGTAAACTCAGCAGGCAACATGAAACCAAGATGCGAAATCCTAGCAGCTACATGCGGTGGGGTTTCTATCAAGCCAGCGGACTAGACTATAAGTAGTATGATAAATTCTCAACAGCCAGGTGACACGCAGTCACCCCGACCAGCCCGGTCGTTTACACACAAAACGGCTAGTGGCAATGTTCAAATTCGAGAGAATGAATGCATGTATCTATCAACCTCTGCGAAAGTCTCAAGTCATGAGGCTCTTAGCCAATACGGCAACATCTATCAAGATGAACAAACATTCATGCACTTATCTGACAATTCAAGCTCAGGAGATAACAATAATAGCAACAATCCACAGGGATTCAACTGATCAATCCCCGAGACCCAACTCACACTGTACATGGACGGAGAAGTGGAGTTAAAATGGCGACAGCTCCTTCTTGGGACTCGGGAAGACCTGAGGCCACAGATAACCAACTTAGCTATGGATTCAACCCACAAGGGTAAGTAAAACCGAATAAAAACGCAAAGGGTAGCTAGATCTTACTGGAAACGACTCGAGAATCCACACGGGTAAGGAAGAAAAATCAAGAATTTCGCTAAGGGTCAATACTAGAGAGAAAATGGCAGAGTAAGGGTAAGAAAAACGGAATATGGTCGAAGGCGTTGTTGGACGCGACAGTCTGCACCAATCCTTGTCCAAACGTGCGTCAATTGCGACAGGCGGGTTCAGACGCTACTCCTGGCCGTGTCAGATGCGACAGACGGTTGCAGACGCTACCAGCGCATGGGTAACACGTGGCACAACATGACTGCGCTCTAGTCCATGCCCAGCGTGACTTCACGCGCACTGCCGCGTGTGGGAAAATTCTTTCCCGTGCCCAGGTCGATTCGTACTCGACTCGCGTCCCATGACACTTACTCGTGAATCGCTCAATCATACCCGCGGTGCGAGCAAACTGACCCGCGGAGAGATTTCTTTACCCAAACTTAATTTCTCTCGGCACAAACTATTTTTTCCTTGGCAAAATCTGGCTTAGGGATTTCTAAGTCTAAATTGATATAATTCCTCACGAGATCGAACACTTAGAAATTCAAGGCTGAACTGGCCGGCCTAGGGCACTTACCGGGTTATAACATTCACCCCTTCTTAATAGAATTCATCCCGAATTCTGTAAGGCTTTGAATATATGGCTTCCTCTATTGTAGGTACTTGTTTTGTTATGGCTTGACGCCACCCACCTCGTATTTTTCTCTTTAGCTTCGGTCCTTCTTGGGATTATGATGAGAGTTTCCATTCTTTTCCACCAACTCTTTTCGCTTGTCTTCACTTCCTCTTTTCCAGTCTTCGCACCTCTGCGATTATTCCAAATTAATTGCTTTACTCCATCTCCTCCAAGTGATTGCTAGTATTTGGAGATTGCTCTAGATCTTCGGTTGTTCCTTTTGCCGATAACAGTTGCTCACGCTCTTCGCCTTTCGCAACCGTATTGAATCCGCCCTTGTCCATGCGTCAACGTCGCTCCCTTTTTCTCCACATTGACCTCTCTCGGCTAGTCATGGGGTTTCCTTTTTCCCAGACTTGCCCCCAAACTTGGTTCATGACCATGTTCTTCCTAACCGATTCCTTCTTGTCGCTTCCACTACTTCATCTAGCATTCTTGATTTTGTCACTATGCCTTGACATTAGCGAGGGTGGGTTGATTAGGACATGATTTCCCTGCGGACTACGAAGGTTCTCTACGCTTGGACCGAGGTTTACACTTACGAAGCCTAACTATAGATTTCTAGGAATCACATTCCATTCTAACCATCCATACGTAGACTTAAGATAACGGCTTAGTTTCTAGGTTCTTTAGAACTCACATTCTAACGCAACATTCTATTGTCACCCACTAAGGAATGACTCAAGGATACTTGGATTGAGCTAACGCCACCACATCCACCCCCGATCTTGCCGAAATTGGGTCCTCAATATATACTCAAGATCAACATACTTGCTCGAAATCAAAACATGAGACTTAGGAAATATCATGCATACTCGAATCGGAACCTCTCTACCTTGCGCATAGTAAGACAATTCATTTAAACCAATTAAAACACAAGGCTTGAGAAAAGTCATACATACTTAATAATCATCCACCAGCATTAGGCTCATACTTAGCCAAAATCATTCAAAGTTTTGCGGAGTACAACCATTCCGTAAAACATAGCAGCTCCGCATATCCGAAAATAAGTTCAAATAAAGCCGTAAACTGAAATAAATACTTAGAGTATTTCACACACGCTGAAGAGAAGAGTTTAGCACCCATTCTTACCGTGCTTGGCGCCATACTAAGGCGATGAGGTTCTAGGGTTCCTACACTTAGTACATAACCTATTCCCTAAGGTTGGTTATCTCACGTCATGATCATTTGCTTGAAGGGTGGATGGCACGTGTGTAGTGGAAGTCCTTGGACCTGGGTGAGTTATCGGACAGGTTGTCGCGTAATGGTTGGGCGCTCCTCAAATATAGCAGCTCACATAAAGGGAGTCGGTGGTGTCGTTCCTTGACTGGTACCGTGTCGCATAAGCACAAGAGTAAGTCCAATGGCCGTACTGTCCGAAAAGATGACAGAGAGTCGCCGAGGTCGATGACAAACCAAATCCATATAAATAACTTCCTCTTTCTCTCGGAGTTAGGTACCCTTGATCGGACTAGAGGATCCATAGTACTCACTGTCCAGTCCTCCGCGAGCTGCTCCCCATCCACTCTACCCTGTAGTGTACATCTGGGTCTCGGGGTTTGAGAATCCAGATCTCCTCCGTATTCGCCCAAGTCCTTTGATCTCATCCCACTTGCATACTCCCTCCTTCCCGCTCGCTCAGTCCTTTGCCTCGCATCTCGCTGTCTCGATGGATTCATCGCATAGTCCTTACTAGCGTTCTGACTCGTGATGTACGCCCAAATTTCAAGAGAGTCTCTTCCCGGGGTTGGGCTAGCAATGTTCGATCCTTGCCCGTAAGAGACCGTCGGGTGAGGAATAGCGGCGTGATGCAAGCTCTGCGGCTGCGGCCAGTGGTGGATCACTGCGGGGCGGTACGTTCCATTCTGCAAGTCATCAAGATAGGGCTCCCAATATCGATTCCAGCTTGCTATGGCCTCCGTAGTCGAATACTCAGGCTGTTGCGGCTGTTCTTGGTTCTGACTTAGTAGCGAGGGCATATGAATTGGGGATTCCATCAAAACCGGACTATCAGTGCGCTTAAGGGATATGGCACTTTCAGATTAAATCTCTATGTAAACCGGCTAACTTGGCCCAGAGATACGCGATGGGGACTGCTCGGGACTGAACATAAACTGATCTTCCTCCGGGTTTTCCTTAGGATCCTCCTCCGAATCCTCTTCCGGTTCAGTCTCCATACTCTCCTCGCGCTCATTATGGTAAGCGTTCGGACCATAAGGAGTTGGGTGACGAAGCGGAGTTCCATTCCCACGTGGCAACCAAGGTTGGTCCACACAACCAGACGGTCCCGTCGCCCAGGAGCTGCTTGAGTCCTCCATCACGATTTCTGCCAACTCGTCGGACAAATTCTCACTATCGGACACATCCACTACCTCAGACCACGGTCCACCCCTCATTGTTCTCCTTGGCGACATTCTGTTCCTGATTGCAATAAGGGTTAGTCTTAAAAAATATCCTTTCTACTTAAAACATTGGACGAATCAGACTATGATGTTCTTGCGACCCCATTTGACTTGATTAAATGTTGAAAATCACAAGTGTTTACGCATGATTAAAGAAAGTCATGCTCTGATACCACATTTTCTCTAGTTATAATGCCCAGATCAGCGGCCAGAGCCGGTCGGCCTAGAACGACACAACCCGGATGCAACGGGACGGTCAATCTTTAGTTTTTAGAACAAATCCAATACTTAGGCTCGACTATCCTGGAGCGTCCTTCCCGTCAAATACTATCTGTGGCTTGCCAACCCGGATAATGCTGGACGGTTGGTTCGTTCCGGACTAGATCATGCATCATTATCACTTGATAAAATTTTTACAAACACTTGTCTTTTACTTAGCTTATACTTAGGCAAAATCCGATTTTTACAAGCATATAGGGTTTGGATCCGCGGTTCAAAGACAATACATAATAAAATCGTAAATTTTGCAAGAACACCGAAATCACCTACGTCTGATGATCCTACCGTCCCACGTGCCCCTCTAATGTATCCCGACTAAGGTTTCTGCAACAAATAGAGTGGGATTAAATGACAAGCTTTGACTTGGACCCAGCAATACCCAATATGAAATTTAAATACCAAACTTAAAAGAAAAAGGGACAATTGTAAAAATACTTCTTTTGGTATATACATTTGCAAAAATACCACTAATTATGAATTTTTAGAGTCTAAATCTTTAAATTCTAAATCCTAAAAAATGTGTTTGACCCCTAAAACCTCCTAAACTCTCAAAACTAAACCCTAATACAACATAGTTAACCAAAACATAAATGATATAATGAATAAATAATTTTGAAAAAGTGGCATTCTTGCAAAAATTTTGAAAATTTGGCATTTTTGAAAAATGGCATTGAAAAAATGGCATTTTTCAAAATTTCTCAAAGCCAAATAATATTACAAAGTTGACCGTGTTGAAACCGGTGTTTGTCTCTGTTAAAGCCATATTACATGGAAATAGAAACATGTACACATAAGTGAAAGCGGAAATGTATAGGAGCGTCTAAACGGTTTTTATTGGAATTTAGAAAGTAGGTATGTGTTGAAAGTATATACATATACACATATATATTATATATATAATTAAATATCATACTGTATTAAAAATATTAAAAAGAACACAAATTAAATACATTTTTATATACCTTATATGGAATAATTCAAAGTAATATGATTCAAAATCAAAAATCTAAATCATCATCTTTATTCTCAATTTCTCAACTCCAACAAATAAATTTGTTTCAAATTCTTTGTTGTAATCATCATACTCAAATATTCCAAAATAATCTCATTCAAGTAATCTAATTGATCACTTCTAACATTTCACATAAGATTATTTAGAGGAAAAGAAGAAAATTAGTGTGCATAGAGGTGACGATGAGCAGATACAAACAGAACAATTGGTTAGGACCTATCTGATTACATGCAAAATTTTGGCTTATTTTAAGGCTTTTTTCAAAAAGTTAAAGGCCGTACGTTTTTTTTTTTTTTTGTAGATGTATCTAAGTTTATAACATTTTGTTAGTTTAGAATATGATCCACTAAACAATTGAACTGGCTTGAGTGTGCACAAATGTCAAAGTATTAAATTAATTTTTGGATTATTTTGTTTTATAATGAGAGACATATCAAAACTAATATTATCCTCTATATTTGTTTACGATACAATGTTTTTCAAAACAAAAAGACAAGCTTCCAACATGTTTTCAAAAAAAAATTTTAGGAAGCGACCTTGCGTAAATTTTTGAGAGCTTTTGATTCTGAAGTGGAAAGCGGACCGCCGAAAAAGCTTCGGTTACCAAGTTTAACAGTCATGGAAAACAAAAAACAGCATACCAAAAAGACATAAACTTCCTTCTTCTTCCCAAGGAAACAAAGCTCTCTTCTCTTTGCTTTAGACCATTCTTCTTCTTTAATCAGTAATATAAATAAGATGTACAATCAATCGTAAAATAAACACCTAAGTAAAATACATATTTTCCAATGAACAAGTGAATGGTAGACGTTAAGCTCGACAAACTTAAGATGTCAGAAAACTTTGGTGCAACAGAAGGAAAACAAACTTGTACTCATGACAAACCGATGACAAATAATTTAACTCACTCTTTGAAATATCATGAGATGAAACCTTAGAAGTTCTAAAAGATTTTCTTATTCATAAAGTTATGAGGACAAACCCTTGTATACATAATACAACCAGAACACTTCTTAACCTAATTACAAACCTACTCGACATATACGATGGGCCACAAGCACTCAAATACTCATCCCCCTCAAAGTGGAGTGTGAAAATTATAAATGCCCGAAAGTAAATTCTTCAAATTCCTTTCAACCCAAAGCTTTAGTCATAATGTCAGCGAGTTGAACTTACTCGAAACATGCTTAGTAGCAATGACACCACAAATAGTTTCATCTTGGATTTGATGACAATCGAGTCCAAAGTGTTTTGTCCTTGCATTAAAAATTGAATCGGCGGTCAAAATTATAGTGTAAAGACTATTAGAATGTAATGTAATAAGAGCTATTATTATTGCGATACCAAGTGCTGGGAGCAGATCTCATAACCTTAGTAGCTCACTAACTGTGTCAACCATATTCATATATTCGGCTTTAGCGGAGGATTGGAAAACAACATCATGCTTCCATGTTTTCCATGACAAAGGAGACTCTTCTAACTCTTCTAGCTGAATAAACCATCAGGTAAGGATGGGCATGTAGCCCAATGAAAATATTACCAAACCAAAAGAGTCAAATATGTATTGTCATGAAGAAGAATATCTTGACATGACTATTCTTAAGATAGCGAACAACTCAAAGAGATGCATCACTGTGAGAAGAAGTCAAATTACTCATGAACTAAGAGAGAACATGAATAACGTATGACAACCTTGGTTGTGTGACACCTAGATATATCAACCCTCGTAATCAAAGCTGCATTTTTAGCCGCTTCAATTATAGAGATTCGACACTTTATTGTGTTTTTCGAATTTCTCTTGTTTAGCTTCTCAAGCGTGGAAGTGTTGTCAATGAGCGGAAAAGCATTCTACACGACATCTTTTGTCTACTAGGACCCTTTTTTGCTATCTCTATCTTTTATGTATTTTGCAAGGCATATGTTTTAGCCGACTCATTAGCTATGTATCTTAACATTACCTCCATTGATGGAGCTTAAGTAGTCTATAAGAAATTGGTTTGATAAAAAAAGAAAATCAACCTACCAATCAATTTTCGTGTCAAAGGACATGCAGCCCAATCATAATCCCACCAAACTGAAAGAGTCAAATATGTGTTGTCACGAAGAATAATACATTGACCATGCCTATTTTTAAGATAACGAAAAACACGAAGAGATGCATCCCAGTGAACATGCTTTAGATTACTTATGAACTGAAAGAGAACATGAATAGCATATGACAGTTCTGGTAGTGTGACATCTAGCTAAATCTACCAATAAAGCGGCAAAATCTATGTGATCATTTTTAAATGATGACATCTTACCAAAATTTCCATAATTTTCTAAAGTAAGTGCATAGTTAAATGTTTTGTCCTTGGGATAATGCCCAAAGATTTGGATGAAAGATAACATTTTCAATAATTAATTGTTTTGTGCCTAGCATTGACAGTGGGTGAACTCATTTTTCTTCCATTTTGGAAAACTAATCTAGAGCAAATCCGGCGAGGTATTCTGTAAATAATCAGCACTAGTTTCGCCGCTTTCTCCATATATATGAGTGAAATGAGCTGCGATTTCAAATACACTCATATGATGTAGGGTCCATATTCCATTAGTAGAGTGGAAATTAGAGTTTCACGGTATCATTTACTTGGCTGTTTTTTATTCTCTCCGTGAAAGGAGTTTACCTTGTGCCTTCGACCACACGACTGATCTCATGTGCAGCGATGGATGCATGATTAAACATATAGTTCATTTCTATTAGATTTGTGTTGGTCTTTTCAATTAATCTATATAGGAACCCTTGATTTAGGCTTCTAATGGAGATTTCTCCATTCGAGCCCCTGCTATCTTGTTCAAGTTGTACGTTATTATGGCTCCACACTAATTGTTTTCGAACCTACCTCATGGGCAAAGACCCATGTCTTGCATTATGTTGAGAATTAAGAAAACCTGATGCAACAAACGAAGGAGGTGGTAGTGAAGAAGAAACATGGTGGAGACCATTGTCTCACAGTTGTATCGTTAATGCGTTTCTACCATTTTCCTTGGAGAGATGAAGTTTAAGTTATTTGCAAGGTTCATATTCAATGGGATCGACTCACTAGATAATCTAATAGCCATGCAGGTCGGAGTCACTCCTCAGCCAAGGCAAATGAGGCATAGGCCTTGGGCCTGTAAATTTTTATGATTTTTCAATATTAGAAAAAGGTCCCTGATTTGTCTTTTTTGCAAAATAAACCCTCGATTTGTCTTTTTTTTTTTGCAGAAATAGGCTCTGGATTTGTCTTTTTTTTGCACAAATAAATCCCTTAAATTTTAAAATCTTAACATTTGTTCTCTCATTTTTACAATATTTATCTGATAACCCCCAATTTTAATTTTTTTTTTTTGTTCAGAGTCCCTCAAATCTTAGAGCCGACCTTGTAGCCATGTTCACTCCACTCAAAGCACTCACTCCAGTTCGTGAAACCACATGGTTAATTAAAACAGTGTAACTTTGTGATGGATTGAGCCAAAGTGGTGTGATAAAAGATCACCTCGTTAATTCTGTTGAAGATTTTGGTTATGATTTCACCTAGTTTCTTAGTCAAATAGGTGGTCATTCCCTGTTGTCATTCAAAAACATTCTCGATGGTTTCTAGGATTGATGCTTATGCGATATTGATCTCTTGCATCTAGTGTTAGACTTTTTGACTCCCCATAGACAACTGTAATTTTTTGGCTACGATGTTCAACAATCACAATTTGTAAATAGATTTTGATTTAAAAATCTAATTTGTGTTTTACGGCAAAAAAATAAAATTTCAACCTTATAAAAAAAATTTCATAATCTTCGAAGTTATAACTTAGCAGACTTCCACATGTAAAAGCACAAAGGAGCCACAAAATTCGTCATCACAACAGCCACCAAAAATATAGGTTTATATTTTTCATTATTTTTTATTGCAAGAGAGTTCTCGTCTTTGTACTTTGTTATAGAGAAGATTTTTGAACCTTTACTCTGATAATCAATTTTATTAATTATATTTCTATTTATCCTTGACGCTTGTGTACTTACACCATATTTGAGTATCTAGTTAGGTTTTAGTACTTCATAAAGGTTTTGCATGAAACATATAAACTGATAATGTGGATCTTTGATATTTAATGGAAAGATATCTAAGTACTATTGCTTCCATTTTGCAGTCTTATAAAACATGACACATCAAGAGAAATAGATTTATAGGTGCAGGGCCGACCCTACACTTTTTGCCACCCAAAGCAAAGAGGAAAAAAAATTGGCCCAAAAACAATTCAAAATATAAAAAACACCAAAACAATAGTTTCGAACCAAGAGTAGCATTATAATTCCCACCTCAACCACTACACTACATGAATATTCTGAACATTATGATGTCCTTTAAATTAATGAACCTATTTGATGCCTAAAGCGCTTGCTTCACGGACTTTAGTCCAGGACTGGCCCTGTATAGGTGCTAAATGAGGACGTATACATATGTCTTATCCCTTTGCCTTTTTTTCCTTCTTCTGCATACTCTCAGTTCTACATTTTGTCCACATTTATTTCTAAATTCTCCTTGGTTTATTTTTAATTTCTATTAGCTTTCGTTCTCTTTGGTTACATGTCTTGTTCGATGGGGTTTTTCTTTTTGAACCTGTTTTTAGGATTTGTTCTTAGTGGTAGTTGAGCTTTTCTGAGTGGTATTTAAACCTATCGTTTATTGTGTCAGGATTTGTACACCAGCAATATTATCCAATCACATTTCAAGAAAATTGAGAATATTACTCAAACAATCTTGAAAAATTTATTATACCCGTTTTAGCATTATTTCTTTTGAAGACAAAAAACGTATTGACGAAACTGCCATTAATGAGGCAGCAAAATTTTTCCGCCAAAAACGAATAAGTCTACCGTTCATGTGATGGTATATTTATTTGCGATTGGTAGATTTATTAAGTGGTTGGTAGACTTATTGATGGTTCGCAATCGTAGACTTATTTTTTGTAGTAGTATATTTATAATATGTGGTAGACTTATTTGTAGTAGTGGTAGAGTTAATTTTGTGATTAGTAGACTTATTTATAGTAGTGGTAGAGTTAATTTTCTGACCGGTAGAATTATTGATGGTTCGCGCAATCGTAAACTTTTTTATAGTAGTCGTAGATTTATTTTGGAGTGATAGACTTCTTAGCAGTAGTGGTAGAGTTAATTTTGTGATCGGCAGACTTATTGATGGTTCGCGCAGTCGTAGATTTATTTATAGTAGTGGGAGATTTATTTTTCAGTGATAGACTTATTAGTAGTAGTGGTAGAGTTAATTTTGTGATCGGTAAACTTATTGATGGTTCGCGCAATGGTAGACTTATTTATAATTGTGGTAGATTTATAAAATGTGGTAGACTTATTTGTAATAGTGATAGAGTTAATTTTGTGATCCATAGACTTATTTCTAGTGGTGGTAGAGTTAATTTTGTGATCGGTAGACTTATTGATGGTTCGCGCAATCGTAGACTTATTTACAGTAGTGGTAAATTTATTTTTGAGTGATAGACTTATTAGTAGTTGTGATAGAGTTATTTTGTGATCGGTAGACTTATTGATGGTTCGCGTAATCGTAGACTTATTTATACTAGTGGTAGAGTTATAATATGTGGTAGATTTATTCAATATTTTCACTTATTTACTAAACAACTTTTAGTTGGCAGACTTATTTATAGTAGTGGTAAATTTATTTATAGTAGTAGTAGATTTATAATATGTGGTAGGCTTATTTATAGTCGTGGTAGATTTATAATATGTAGACTTATTTGTAGTAGTGGTAGATTTATAAATATGTAGTAGACTTATTTATAGTAGTGGTAGAGTTATTCAATAAAGGGTAAAATCGTAATTTATGGGTCATCTTCTCCACACAACCAAACTTCTGTCAAACCCTAATAATGGCGGCCAACTACCTTTTAACTCGTTTTTACTGTATTTTAACTTGTTTTCAACTGGATTTAATTTAAAACTAGTAGATCTAACATCATATATCTCTTTTCTAACCAAAAATCAAAAGATTTCAAGTTTTATTTTTGTTTTGCTTGTGATTTTCAATCCGACTTTCTCTAAATCCGGCGGCACACTTCCGCCTAGCGCGTCTCCGGTGCTTCCGCAGCCTCCTTTCAAACAAATTTCTGAATTTTTTTTTTAAATAATTAGAATGATATTTTCGTAATAAAAACATTTTACTAAGGTTTATATGTCTTTTATAACATTTTTTAAGTTTCAACCTTGTTTAAGAGTTGTTTTAGTAATTATGCCATTTTTCAAAATCGTTTTAGTAATTTTCCCTAAATTTTAATATACACGTTTGGATAGAACCTTTTCATGTCAATTACATCTCCACATGTAAAAGCTCAATATATAAACAACGAAAATATAACAAAGGTTTCTTTAAGATTAGGATTCCCGAATCTCAACAAATTAAAGATGGAGAAGCATCGAGGGTGGGTAACCACAACGTTTCTTACAACGTTCGTGACACGCTTTGTCAGTGCCACAACCAACATCGCAGTTGCGGTAACATATGACTCGTTGGTCTACTTCATTGGCCCCTGTAAACATCATAACCATAACCAACATTTGTGAATACAAGGAATCTAAATAACGTAATGAAAACAAAGTTGTATTTATCTAAATTAATTTTGATTTTACCATGGTACTCACTGCAGAATTGATATCATAACTATAGATTTCGAAACGAGTTTTAAAAGCCATGAGATTTGAAGATATATAAAAAAAAATTTATGGGAGATTGAAAGATTTGGTTACCTGTTTTGGAGTACTGAAAAGATGAAGGTGAAGCACAAGCGAAGACACAGCCATTACAAGCCATATTGTTCAAATTTTGACAATGCGACTTGCAGTCCGTTTCTCGACATTCAGTCACAGTTTTTGCTCTCACACCCATTATTACGAAAGCTAACATCATCTTTATCTTAATCATACTCGACATCCTATTTGCTTTGTTTTTACTGTGTTGGAGTTTATCAACATTTGATTGAACAAAAGCCTATTATATAATGTTCAATGCATGTCACGATAGCTCAACACGTGATAAAATTATGATGAATTGGATTGCGACACATATGAAAATACATTTTAAAATATTTTCCAAATCTTTTAACATTTTAAAATACATGACTCTCTGAAACTATAAACTAAAAGTAATAAGATAGTTCGATTATTTACCTAAATTTGTATTTCCATCTTTAAAACATTTTACAAGTAATAAGATAGTGTGATTATTTACCTAAATTTGTATTTTCATCTTTAAAACATTTTACAAGTAATAAGATAGTTTGATTATTTACAAGCAATATGCAAAATTAAGCACAAAAAGGAAAAACTGGATTTTGTATTTTCTACATATAGACATAAATTGGAATAAATTCTATTAATTAGTGGACAAATTTGGTAGAAAATGTTTCAATCAATTTCCCTATTGTTATTATTTGTTTTTTTGTTGTCAACAACCTTTTCATTAATTTAAACGATCAGAGTACAAAAGGAAGAAATTATGCATCCTCCAATATTAATACAATATAATTGAAATGCAATAAAACATAAGGCAGATATCGTAGAAGATGGACAGCAGATCCAAGACATGTCTCGGATGCGTCAAGAGGGTCTTCGCGACAAAGCCGGAGAGTCTTAAGGTAGTCACTTTACATTGTGACTCTGAAGAACCCGGCAAAATGCTCGAAGATTCGACCACTCTCAAAGAAATGAAAGAAAGTGGAATTGGACTCTTCCACCTGGAGTAAATTACAGGGTTTGAAAACGGGAAAAATGTAAAAAAAAAACTTGAACTTTCAAATTGTGGGAAAAAAAGCTCTAACTTCAGAAAGTCTATTCAAAACTCAAAGTTTTTGTTGACTTTTAAATAAAATGCTTAACTTTTGTTGACTCGGCCATTTAAGGCTCGTCGTTAAGTTTTGTTAGCGGAGTTAACTTTCTGTTAACGAGTTCCGTTTAAACAAAACGACGATGTTTTGGTTTTAATAAAACGACAACGTTTTATCTGGGAAAAATGTCGAAAAAGCTCAAACTTTCAAAATTGTGGCAAAAAAAGCTCAAACTTCTAAAATGTCATTTAAACCTCAAAGTTTTCGTTGACTTTTAAATAAAATGCTTAACTTTTATTGATTCGTCCGTTTAAGGCTCGTCGTTAACACTACAAGAAAACATTCAGTGGCCGACAAGCCTATTCGTCGGTTAGGCGTCGGAAAAGGGTCTAACCGACGGAAAACCGAGGAACAATTTCCGTCGGTTCTATCTTGTCGGTAAATCGATTCCGTCGGTTTTTCGTAGGTTTTTACCAACGAAAAAACAACGACCCTAACCGACGATTAACCGACAGTAACCCGTCAAATAATCCCGACGGAAAACTGATGGTTATACTGACAGTAAACCGACGGTAAACCGAGAACAGAAAAACCGACGCCAAACCGACATGTTTTTTGCCCAAAACCGACACCAAACCGATGGTTATACCGACCGTAAACCGATGATAAACCGAGTATAGAAAAACCGACGCCAAACCGACGGGTTTTTTGCCCAAAACCGACGGGTTTTTTTGCCCAAAACCGACGCCAAACCAATGGGTTTTTTTGCCCAAAACCGACGCCAAACCGACAGATTTTTTTTGCCCAAAACCGACGCCAAACTGACGGGGTTTTTTGCTCAAAACCGACGCCAAACCGACGGGGTTTTTCATAATTAAGGGGATTAATTTTTCACTATTTTCCCAAAACTATTAATTAGTTATTGATTTAAAATTATGTTTTTATAAAACAATTAAATGAAATAATAGAATTAAAATTATAATTATTAATAATAATATTTTATATAATAAATTCAGAAATTATCCCAAACTAAAAAAAACTACGGGCTTCAATTTGGACGCGAGTACGGGTTTGGAGGTAGCTGCATCCGTAAACCAAACATCTCCTGTCTGAAAGTTTCAAAACTGCGTCTGTTCGCCTCTCGATCGTCTTCCATTTGCTTCTCTAAAGCTGCAATCCGCTCATCTCTTTCTTTTAGAGATTCCTCCAGGGCGGCGTGGTCGATGATACAAGATCGAGCAGATGAAGAAGATGATCGCTGACTTCCCGTTAGCTTTCCTATTAAATTAGTAACAAAATATATAATTCATAAAAAAGGCACCACGTATTTTTATTTAAATCGACCAAAAAATAAATTACGAATACCGTCATATTCATATATTTTAAGATTTTATTAAATCTTAGCTTTTTATTTGTATTTTTATTTAAATCCTAATAAATTTTATAAATGTCCAAATTTTATAAATCGACCAAAACTAAAAAGCCGAGATCTCATCCTACCATTTAACAAAAACTTTAAACCAAAAACAAAATTTATATAATTAACCTAAACTATATAAAAAAAAAAATTTACAAAATCATACTAAACTATCTAAAAACAAAATCTACATACCTAATCTTAACCACATCAAGCAAATCAACAAAATCTCTAGGATTTATACATAGAGTAAGAAATCTTACATCAATTCGCCGTGTGGTGAGAGATGCCCCGACGTGGGTGGAGAGGGAAGGAGAAAATTGGTTTCGATTGAGGAGGATTGAGAAGGAGGGCAATTTGAGAGAAATTGTTGTAAGTGTTTATGTTTCTATGCGATAATGGCGATGAGGGGAGGAGGAAGAGAGATAGGCGATAATGGCGAGGAAGACAAGGGCGATCATGGCGAGGAAGACAACAGATGTTGGATTTTTATTTTGTATATAATTCCCCAAACCGGCGGAAAACCGTTTTCCTTCGGTAATGTTAAAAAAATTAATTAATTTATTGGCCAAACCGACGGATATATAAAAAATATATTTGCACAGTAAATGGCGCGGTGTGAATTGTTTTGGGCAAAATGGACGCGGGGAAATAAATTTATTTGATTATGTATTATTATTGATGATTAACCGACGGAAAACAGACCAAATAAGGGTTTAGGGTATAAGAGTATAGGGTTTAGGGTTTGGAAGTAAAAATTGACTTATTTGATGATGATTTACCATTTAACTTTCCAATTTAGAGGTTTGATGATCTAGTTATATCATTCTTTTAACATTTAAAAAAAAAAAATTTGCAAGTCACAAATATAACTATATAAGTATATATACATAACACTTACACCATTTATTTGTAATTTCATAAGAATTTACAAAAGCCTCTATTTTATCTATTTGATATCTTTTTAATGTTGGTATGAAGTCCACGATAGTTGGAGATATGAATAAAAGTTAGAAACTACTTGTTTTGATAACATGAACTTATATTTTGATTCTTGACGTCGGTTATTTGTTGGTTTTGATTCATCGTACCTGTCGAAAACGGCGCATAGGTTTTGATTCATTGTAATCGATAAAAAACCGACGGATAAACAACTAAATTAGATTAACTGATAAAAATTGTCGGTTAGTTGTCGGTTTTGCGTCGGTTATTGGTCGGTTATTGGTAGGTTATTTCGTCGGTTATTTGTCGGTTATGGTAATTAAAACCGACGAAAAATCGACGAGATCCGGTTTAGGGTATAAATATTTTCAAGAGTTTAGGGTTTCGGGTATAAATTGTTAATAGTGTTTAGGGTTTAATATTAAAATTAGGCTTATTTGATGATTATTTATCATTTAAGTCTATAAATTATATAAAAATATTATATAATGATAAGAAAATTAAAATAATAATATGATCCAATACACATTATAATAAACTACGCAGAATCACTAGAATAATCAAAAGAAATTGAGTCTTCATCATCGTCAAACTCTCCTACGGATTGCTCAGAGTCTTCGTGAACTCTATCATCTGTAGAAGTAGTAAAGTCAACGACAAGGTCGACTTCAAGAGAATGCTCAACCGGAGCCATTATACCACTTCCGCTAGGTTGCAAAGGCTCATGATCGGCAACTCCATATAGTGTTCCTCTTGGATTTATAGGTGTTACGGTCAACCAATGATCTATCCGATTTGTGACTTGTGGGTAGCGAATGTAGCAAACCTAAATTTATAAGAAAATGTTATTTCGCAAAAATTAATAAATTTCATAAAACTTTAATTTATGTGAATAATGAACGACATATGTATACCTGATCTGCTTGTGATGCAAGGATGAAAGGGTCATATTTCATTAGTCTTCGTCGTGAGTGGACCGATGTAACTCCGAACTTGTCAATTCGAACACCAGTATCAATAATTGGATTATACAAATCGCAGAGGAATACAATGCACCTTAAGTTGAGCATGCCAGGATACCGAACTTCTAGTATCTCTCTAAGGATACCATAATACACAATATCATCAGATGTCGATGAGATACCATAATCTACTGTTGTTCTCTTTGACCCCTCCTCATGAATCCTAAATGCGTATCCCCTCGTACAGTATCTCGGGTATGAAGTTACATTGTAGTTAGGCCCGTTTATGAATTCTAATAACCATGACGGAAATGAATAACATTTCTCTACCTCTTCTCTGACCTGTGATAAGTTAATTACAATTTAATTATAATTTCGGACATGTAATTTTTTAAAAGTAATAAATATATATAACACTTACATAAAATGCAAGCCAAACAGAAAAATCTCCCTCTTTTACTTTCTCAAGTTGTTCTTCAGTGTAATCCGTGTAGTAGGTACGTATTAAGGCCATGTAAATCCTACATCAAAACTTATTAGTATTTTATAAAAAATACTACCTTTGAAAAAATCATAATATTAATTACCTCTCATAATGCAGAATATCCTCACAATTGTTGAGAATATACCTATGCAAATGCGTGTACTCCTGCTCTGAAAGCTTTCGTTTCTTTCTTTTCCCACTTAAGCGACCAATTTGTGTAAACAAGTTAGGTACGTAGACAGGATAACTTGGTCGTTCGCTTCCATCATCGTGGCGAGAAGGCTTACGACTCTTCGTTTGAACCTTAGATGGAAAGTAATATTCAGCAAAGTGTGAAACTTCTTCGTTTATGCTCTGCGAGACAATGGAAACCTCGACCTGGCTTAAGTTTTTAACCTTCTTTTTTAAATGGAACAGGTCCTCCTAATGCTACTTCTCGAGGGAGGTGAATTGGTAAATGTTCCATAACATCAAAAAATGACGGTGGAAATATCTTCTCGAGATTGCATAAGATCAGCGGAATATTTGCCTTTAAATTACGGATACCGTCAGATGTAAGCACTCTTGTGCATATATCTCGGAAAAAGCTACCAACAGCTGCATAATTAAAAAAAATATTGGTATGAATAATTTACCTAATTAATTATAAAAATTATTTGGTAAATATAATTTACCTGCAATAGCTTCATGAACGTTCAGTGGAAGAAGATGTGCAAAAGCAAATGGAAGTAGGCGTTGTATCACAACATGGCAGTCATGACTTTTCATTCCACTAAACTTTCCTTCTGCAAGGTCAACGCAATTTCACAAATTGGATGCGTAACCATCAGGAAACTTGACACTACGAATAATCCAGTCGAAGAACGCTTGTTTTTTTGGTACTTCTAAACGATATATCGGTATTGGAAACTTCCCATCTGGCAGTACTTCGAGTTGCGGTCGTGAGCATATATCTGCCAAGTCTAATCTAGACTTTAAATTGTCCTTTGTCTTCCCTTGTACGTTTAGGACAGTGTTCATAATGTTGTCAAAGAAATTCTTCTCAATGTGCATGACGTCCAGATTGTGCCTCAACAAATGGTCTTTCCAATACGGCAAATCCCAAAAGATGCTCTTTTTGTGCCAATTGTGATTCACACCAGCACCGAATAAATTTGAATTCCCTTTCCCACCAACATCAGGTGTCCTCGGTGCTCCAAAATCCCGTAACTGAATCAAAATATCATCACCATCTGCTGCAGGAGGTGGAACATCATTCACTCGCTTGTTCTTCGTAAACAAAGTCTTGCTACGACGATAAGGATGACGCGGAGGTAGAAACCTTCTATGACAATCAAACCAGCATGTCTTTCGTCCGTTCTTCAATTGGAATGTATCTGTGTTATCTTGACAATAAGGACAAGATAACTTTCCATGTGTCGTCCACCCGGATAACATACCGTAAGCAGGAAAGTCGCTTATCGTCCACATAAGTACCGCTCGCATCTGAAAGTTTTGTTGGCAGGATATATCATATGCTTTAGCACCGTGTTCCCATAACATTTGCAACTCATAAATCAATGGTGTAGAAAAACGTCAAGTGATCTCTTTGGATGTTCAGGACCAGGAACGAGAATCGAAATATACAAAAACTCTCGATGCATGCACAACGATGGAGGTAAATTGTAAGGTGTTACAATTACTGGCCACAAAGAATATTGTCTTCCATGCTTGCCAAACGGATTGAAACCATCTATACATAATCCAAGGTATACATTCCTTCGCTCATAAGCAAAATCCGGATATACAGTCTGAAAATGTCTCCAAGCTTCCGCATCAGAAGGATGCGTAATTTCCCCTTCTTCTGTTGTGTGCTCTGCGTGCCATCTCATCGCCTCTGCTGTACGCTCAGATTGATATAACCTCTTCAACCTATCTGTAAGGGGTAAATACCACATCCTCTTTTATGGGATAGGATATCTCCCCGTTGTTTCCTTGAATCGGGGTTGACCACACCATTTACATCTCCTCAGGTTTTCATCTTTTCTCCAATATATCTTACAATTGTCGATGCAGACATCAATCATCTGATATGGCAATCCAAGACCAGATACTAATTTTTGAACCTCGTAGTATGAAGCCGGAGAAAGATTATCTTCAGGCAAAATGTCTTTCACAAAATCTGCTATGGCATCTACGCAATCTTCTGCCAAATTGTAGTCTGTTTTAATCGACATCAATCTACTTGCAGATGATAAAGGAGTATGACCATCTCTACATCCTTTATATAATGGCTGTTTAGATGCATCTAACATATCAAAAAACCTTCTGGCCTCTAAATTTGGTTCTTCAGCTGTTTGCAAATTAGGTTCCTCCACCGTCCCTATATGTTCTCGAAAGGCATCATTCACCATCTGAACTGTACCAACACCAAAATCTACACTATCCGTTCTATGTTCCTCTATGTTATTCGGAACATATGTTGATTCGCTAGTACTACCAAATTCCGGTCTTTCGCCATGGAGCAACCAAATCTTGTAACCATCCATAAATCCATTGGTATATAAGTGTCTCCAGACGTAATCAATCTGGCCTCTAAATTTGGTTCTTCAGCCGTTTGCAAATTAGGTTCCTCCACCGTCCCTATATGTTCTCGATAGGCATCATTCACCATCTGAACCGTACCAACACCAAAATCTACACTATCCGTTCTATGTTCCTCTATCCTATTCGGAACATATGTTGATTCGCTAGTACTACCAAATTCCGGTCTTTCACCATGGAGCAACCAAATCCATTGGTATATAAGTGACTCCGGACGTAATCAATCCTAACATTATGAGAATTCCGGCAAATACAACATGGACATTTCAACATACCAGTTTTCTGGGTAGATGGTTGCCGGCAAGCTATATCCATAAACTCTCCAACACCTCGTGCGTAATCGTCGTTTATTGCATTTGACTCTGGATTCTGCATCGGTTGGTCCATCCATGATCGGAAATAAGACATTGATTATTGTGTATTTTTACAATGAGTTAATTTTTGTCGCGAAAATATGTTTTGATAACATAAGGAGTTTGCCTCTTATAATGACGATATCCGTCAGTGGTGAAACCGACGGAAAAGCCGACGGAAAAGTGGTCGTCGGTAATAGACCGTTGGTTTTACGTCGGTTTTGGTAATTATGTCGGTACAACCGACGGAAAATTAGTGTCGTCGGTTATTTTGTCGGTAAAACCGACGGAAAACCGACAATTTACGTTTCGTCGGTAATTATGTCGGTACAACCGATGGAAAATCAGTGTCGTCAGTTATTTTGTCGGTAAAACCGATGGAAAACCGACGACTTACGTTTCGTCGGTTATTAACCGACGGAAAACCGACGACTTACGTTTCGTCGGTTATTAACCGATGGAAAACCGACGACTTACGTTTTGTCGATTATTTGTCGGTTATCCGTCGGTAATTACCGATGGATTTATGTCCGTCGGTAATTCCGTCGGTTTTAGCCCTGCTTTCTTGTAGTGTAAGTTTTCGTTAGCAGAGTTGACGAAACTTCGGTTTCTAACAATAGCCTAGTATTTTGACGATGTTACGGTGGTTGATTTGAGACAGAATAACAACCTCGTTTACAAACTCTTCTAACTTGTCTTTGTCCACAATCTTAGATTTCTTAGCTGCCACGAGCATACTGCCATCGAGTATCCTTTTGTATCCTGTACCTTATCCACAATGTCGAAGCATCTTATCCAAACCGAATTTCTCAGAAGCTTTCTCTATTTCTTTGGAACTGAACACAATTGTTTTCTCCACAGAGTCTTGTTCTGAAGCCAGTTGTGGCACAACAAAGAATCTGCAAACGACATATTTTTGTCTGAACTATCCAATTTAATGCTAATATTAACTCCGCTAACGAAAACTTCACGACGAGCCTTAAACGGTTGAGTCAACAAAACTTAAGCATTTTATTTAAAAGTTAACAAAAACTTTGAGCTTTAAATGGCATTTTAGAAGTTGGAGTTTTTTTTTGCCACAATTTTGAAAGTTTGAGCTTTTTTCGATATTTTTTCCAGATAAAACGGTGTCGTTTTATTAAAACTAAAACATTGTCGTTTTGTTTAAACGGAACTCGTAAACAGAAAGTTAACTCCGCTAACGAAACTTAATGACGAGCCTTAAATGGCCGAGTCAACAAAAGTTAAGTATTTTATTTAAAAGTCAACAAAAACTTTGAGCTTTAAATTGACTTTCTCAAGTTGGAGCTTTTTTTTTATCACAATTTGAAAGTTCGAGTTTTTTTTGACATTTTTCCCGTTTGAGAACCCAGAAAACTTGTATCTTCTCACAACAGAAGAGATATAATTACTAAAAACTACAGGATTTGAGAATCCAGAAAATTTTGGACTTCTCAAAAAAGAAAATCCAATAAGCTCAAAAGCAAGTAATATCGATGAAAAGTATGAAAGCGGTTTCGGTACTAGCCCTAACAAAGTGTCATACACATCTAAAATTAAGGTTATTAGAGAGTATAAACACCTTACCAAATAAATATCAGCCCCTGTATTGGGCTCAAGATATCTTAACAAAAGGTCTATTGGGCTAGGCTTTTTAATTCTCGGAATGGGCCAAGCCCAAACTCCCGATTTCATCTCGTGGAGCCGGAGAATTGATGGGATACGAGACCATCGTGACAGATGGTGGCACTGGCTATGTGCGAGGACTCCGGCCAGCGGCCTCAGATCTCGCTGTCGACGGAGCACGACATGAAATCGTGGACTGAGATAACGGCGGTTTCCCAGTGGCTTCAACCACAACCAGATAAGGTCTCAGATTAAGCATGTTGGCTAGAGTATTAATGGATTCAACCTCGGTAACGAGCCAAATCTCGGCCGAGGAGGGGATGGGGGTAACCGACATCGGCTGTGATTTTTTTCCCCGTGGAGCCGAGATTGAAAACCTGGGCTGGGAGTTGGGTTTGGATTTTGTATCAGCACAACCAACTTGGCAGGGACGGGAGGAGACGATTACTGTTGAAAGGGCGGATTGAAGGGAAATGATAGTCGGAGCAAATTCAACTCTCGTGCCGGAGCCGAGTTCTTCGACGGTGAGAAAGGGTTTTGCTAATCACTTCTTTGATCTCTCCAATAAGCTACAACTCTCGCTTAGCAAACTCGAGAAAGAAAGAAAAATACATCAAGCAAGATCATTTCACCTACCATTCACTCTAAGCATCAACTTTCGTTGGTTAAATGTGATAAAGCATGATCAAAGTTCATCTAGACATTTTCATAACACCTCTCGGGCGTGAAAAGACCATGTTCAAGATTGAAGTTAACTCCTAAATCTAGCAATAAACAACTTTGAATCAATAGAAATCTAATGATTAAACCATAAACACTATCAATCACCCATCAACACCCCTAATCAACTCTATCCATACTTCACAAAGGGAACTACTCACTAATCATCATCAAAACATCAAAAGCATAAAAAAGCAAGACATAATGAAAAGGTTAAGATAAAAGATTAAAGATCCACTAAATAAACATAAAAAATGAAGACTTTTTCCTCCAAATCATTCAAGAACTTTGCATAAAGGATAAAGAGAGGAGGAAAAAGCTTAGAGTTTTAATGTGGCTAAAACTATTTATAGAAAAGGGGAAGTGTATTTGGTCAACCCTAGTCAAATGCTGCGAAGTGCCTTTTGGCCGACCTACACGGCCGATCATGCATGCTAGATTTGGTCGGCTCAAGACATGGCAGATTGTATCCTTCTCTTCGTCTCCTGGGCCAACCAAGGTAGCCGACCTTGCATGTTGGAACAGCTCGGCCCCAGGTATGGCACACTGCACCACTCTCTGGAACAGCTCAGCCGCAGAGTAGGCAGACCGCATCTCATTTGGTTCTTCATCTTCTTGGTTGATCTCTTCTTCCGTTTGATCCCTCCTTGCTCCAAGACTCTATTGGTACCTAAAATGGATGAAATATGCAATGCAAATGCAAGAAGGACTCTAAGACTCAATTTATACTAAATGAGTTTAAAATGCATAAAAACATGTCGAATGCAAGTCTAATGTCTAAAAATGCTAAGTAAAACATGTGATAAGGATGCTTAAATACGAGTATATCACTTAATAAATTGGTCCATGAAACGTGAGATTTCTCTACTACCCAACATTTGTTCCTGTTGATTTCTTTTTCACATTTATCTTATTGCATTATCACAACCAAAACCCATATTTTGTCTTAACTTAATTCTTTTCCCGCAAAATTATAGTGCCCTACCAGTCTCTAGTGGATTCGACCCTTAAATACTGCATTGATCTGTGCACTTGCAGCCGGTCTTTGTGTCGTTGAGCTAAAACTAGACACACGTCAAAAATTTTAAAATGTGTCAAGGTGTAATTAGCCCATTTTTTATTTGAACATATAAAAAATAATTTGTTTAAATGATTTATCTATTATACATATTAATTTTCTTATTTTAGTTGTAAAATTATACATAAGTGATAAAACATCACAACATCACTGTAGATTTTTCAACACTAAGAAAAGTATATTAGGTCTCAAAAACTAAACTCGATGTTGAACCTAATCAAAATTTTCTAAAACATGTATATAAGTCTACATTTATATGACATTAAAAAATATATTTAATTAAAATTTGAATACAAATTGAACCGGTTTTATATATGTTCTTAATTTCAAAATTATTATTCATAAACCAAAAGTAAAAAAAAAAACATACAAAACAAAACGAAAAGAAATCTGAATATAACACTACCAATTAATAATTTTTAAACCATAAATGATAAATTTTCTAATTTATTTGATTTAAAAATTTTTAATTCGCGTAGAACATAGAATAATATCTAGTCTTGCGTATATTCGTAGAATGCTCGTCTTTTTTTTTTTTATCAACCAAACTACAAATCAAAAGGCGCCACTAGAATTGGTAATCCCATTCGGCGGCAAGTTACTTACATACGAAAAATCAAAGATTTTAAAATATCGAATATTTTCGTCTAATATTTTCAGAATATTTTCAGATATTTTCAGAATATAAAAAGATTTGTATCTTAAGTCATTTTTGTTCCAGTAAGTATGTAGATAACCCAGGTAGAACCTTCCTAACTCAATTGAAGTGATAACCAAATATTTCAATTTACATATAATATGTATTTCGTCTCACCCACCTTCACATCACCTCTTTATTAAGTCTTCATCATATCCTTCGAAAAGGTAACTAATTAATAGTAAGAAAACATTTAAAAAGTTCAGGGTTAAGCCTTAGGTATAAATGTAACCCTTAGACAATTTCTAATGGTCTCTTATTTTGAGGAAAAACCTAAAAAATTGAGGAAAAATCCTCTCCAGTGGTCCCTCAGAAATAAATTGAAGAAATATTATTCATAATACTCATTTTAGTATCATACTTTTTTATTTGTATTTTGACTATTCTATTTTTTTTTTAACAATATAACTTTATAAATACATTAAAAAATCCTTTTAAATACCTTATAAAACTTACATATATGTATTTACTTTTATAAATCAGTTTTATAAAACTTTTAAATACCCTACAAAATTACCTCGAATAGTATTTTAAAACTTTTAAACATAATTATTAATAGAAATTAATTAAATAGATAATTCAAAGATTAAAAATGCATTAATAGCGTATTAAAAGAAATACATTGAAGTTGGAAGAGAAGCTCCACCTCCGGAAGTTGAAATAGCTATGGATTTGAATACCTGATTCAATGAATTTCTTGCGCGATATAGAAAAATCAAAGATAAAGAAACTCATTTTTCACTTCGAAATGCGTTAATTGACCATTTTTGGGAGAATTATAATAACAATGAGGTTTAAATAAAAATCTGAATAATATGTGTTTGTTAAACCAATAAAATTACTTTTGAAAATCAGCTTATAAAACTTTTTAAATATCTTATAATTTTTAAAAAGTTTTATAAGTTGATTTACTATATTTTTATAATTTTTATAAGCTTTTTCAACAGCTTATAATTTTTATAAGTTTTTTAAATACCTTATAAACTTTTAAAATACCTTATTGAGGGAAAAAATGAAAGTAACCATTGGAGTAAAACTTTCCCTCATTTTAGTGTTCCCTTATTTTGAGGGAAAAAATGAGAGAAACCATTGGAGATGCTCTTAAAAATGATTTGACTCCCTAACAAATCCTAACATAGTTAATCTAAACTTAAATAATATAATGAATAAATAATTTTGAAAAAAATGACATTTTTACAAAGATTTTGAAAAAGTGGTATTTCAAAAGTAGCATTTTTCAAAAAAATTCTATATTATTTGAATATCGGAATAACTAAAACTAAATTCCGTTGAAAATTTTAAATAAATAAAAATTATTTATTAGATTTATAAATTAATTTATTAAAAATTATATATTATTAAATATAAATATATAATTTATTCAAAACAATTACCATAATATCTTTTGGCCTCGTTTGAAAATATAAATTTTTTTTATCCAGATAAACAATTCATTAAACATATATATCATAAAAACTGAGTTGTCCATTCGGTAAAGTTTATCTGTACTTACTACATCATGATTTTTCCGTGCTATCTGTTCATTATTTTTGTAATTGTATGAAATTTCACACAAAACAATAATTTATCTGCCAAATTGTCGCTGATACACAACTTAGCCCAACTTAGTGCTTTAATAAAAATAATTTTTTAATTTCCAAATTTTGTTATAAAATTTAGTTCGTACGTTCAATATTGTTGAAATCAAATACTAATAATTTCAATATATAATTTTTTTTTGTTAATTATTTCAGCTAATTTATATTCTTAACACATGTTTATTCTCTTTATTTGTCTTGTTTTAATTCCCCATATACTCAAATGTCTCCATTCCGCAGAATAAGTTTATGCAAATGGTAACATAGTTTATTTTTTCCACAACTTTCCTCCACATTCCGTAATTTCAGTGCTACAAGTTAGGGCCTTGCTTTGACACTACCAAACTTTGTTATGACATGTTAATGTGAAGTTTCATTTCGTATCGTTAGTTTAAGATCAAAAGTTTAAAGCTCTGCATTCGAATTTTCTAAACATTTCTTGTGATGGGATCAAATCATTTACTATGGTTTAGGCGTTTCTGATAGGGTAGTTTTTTTTCTTCTTTTTCTTACAATGTTAGACTGTTAGTGTTTCAGCAATATGAATGGGCATATCACATTTGGTACGATATAAGAATTTCCGTTTCAATGTGTTTTGATGTTATCGACGACCTTTTACTCTGTAAGAAAAAAAAAACATTTACTACAGCAGAATAACTATTTGACAAATTCACTTCCAATATATATATATATATATATAATAATGTCGCTGCGGTTCTGCGGAAAGAAGATTCTTCACCCACCAACAAAGTGCTTCACAGTGGGTGAAACTTTTCTAATCTACATATCATGTTAGTAATAAACCTTTTAGAACAGATTTAAATGACCTTGTTAACAATGATAAAATTTGATACGAATAAAGCATATTTTTCCACAATTTTGCATTAAAGATAAAGATAAAGTTAAAAAGTGAACAAATTAAAGGTCAAGAATATTGGTTTAATAAATTAAAAATTTATCGTTGACAAAAAAAAAAATATTTATGAGCACGGAGCACCAAAAGAAATCTACGCTTTTGTAATGATAATCGTTTTGTGAAATCAATTAGAAATAATAAAAAAGAACGTTTCGTGAATATATCATTTTTATTATTATCCCAATGGTCCGGTTGTTCTACATATATATCACCACCATAGTAACTCTCTGTCTCTTGATGTGACAAAAACAAAAAAGAGTACTCTCTGTTTTTTTTTTTTTTCAAAAGACACTCTTTGCCTCTCAACCCACCGCGCTAATCTATCTCAGCCGCCAAACACTGAACGTAACCGCCAAAAATGACTGAAAAGGAATGTGATCATCACCACGACGACGATGAGAAGACGCGGAGACGCATTGGAGCTGCGGTTCTTGGCTTGCTTGCAGCTGTCCTTTTTGTGGTATTCTTGGTGTGGGCCATTCTTCACCCGCACGGGCCGCGTTTTGTTCTCCAAGACGCAACCATTTACGCGTTCAACGTTTCTCAGCCCAATTTCCTTACATCCAATCTTCAGGTCACTCTCTCTTCTAGAAATCCAAATGATAAGATCGGAATCTTTTATGACCGCCTTGACATTTATGCCTCCTACCGCAACCAACAGGTATGTTGAATTCTTATAGGTATGAAGTAGCTTTTCGTGTTTTAAAATTCATTTTGAGGTTTTTTTGTCAATTTAAATCTTACTAGTAAAATTGTTATGAAGAATGGTTCGACAAATCGTAAAGACCCATTTCATAATTCGGATCTAGTTTATAATTTTATATCAATATTTTTTTTTACTTTTGCTGAAGATTTATGTTATACAAAATATATATACCAATGGATGGATCTTGGTAAATCGACCGATCTCAACGTATGTATTCTTGTTTTGGTGACATCCTCAACGTGTGTATTAACAATAGGAATCGTCTAGATTTTGCATGTGGGTTTGAATTAGCCATTATTCATAATATTTCGCATGTGTATTTAGTCTTATATATTAATAGATTTTCTTTTGCTTAGAATTTTACATGTTTTAATAGCTTTTCTCAAAAAAAAAAAAGTTACATGTTTTTGCATATTTTGCGTTTTTACAAAAAAAATTGTACGTTTTCTTGTTATAAGGTGACGTTAGCGTCTTTACTGCCGGCGACGTACCAAGGCCACCTTGATGTGACGGTGTGGTCACCATTTTTGTACGGAACAACCGTGCCGGTGGCACCATACCTTTCCCCGGCTTTAAACCAAGATCTAACGGCGGGAATGGTGCTTCTGAACATCAAGATCGACGGTTGGGTTAGATGGAAAGTGGGAACATGGATCTCCGGTAGGTACCGCCTCCACATCAATTGTCCGGCATACATTACCTTAGCCGGCCACTTTTCCGGTGACGGTCCAGCCATTAAGTACCAGCTTGTCCAGCGATGTGGTGTTGACGTTTAAGCAAAGGAATGATCATTATTCTTAGAAGACTATAGCCTACTTTTGTTGTGATTTTGGTTGATTAGTTAATTAAATTCTACGAAATGTTATTATCAGAAATTAAATTTGGTTTCTTTTTGTATTGCGTCTTTGATGATTGGGTAAGTTTAACATAATAATTACTAGGTCCAGAGAAGTTTTCTTTTCTGATATAATTTCTAAAATGACTATAAATATTCAAAAAAAAAAAACAATGTTATAAACCCATTAGCTGGATGTTCATTATAGGCTCATATTCTAGAAGGTTCTAGAGTTGCTTGCTCTCCAAGTTCTACTTGTTCTCCAAGTCATTGTAATCCTATATATACTCTGTATTATTCATGGAATAAGACAACACAATTCATTCTCTCTTTCCCTTATTCATAACACGTTATCAGCACGAAACCCTAGCCACTAAGTAAAAACCCTAATGGTCTAAAACCCTAACCGTATGAATAAACAAAATAATTTCTACGGCCATCACCACAGATCTCTAACAATACCGACTCCCGTTTCTGATGTTGTCTTCGTCCCCACTCCATCAAGATAAGTGCTGCTAATATTCTATCATATTATTTCGATCTAATTAATACTTCATGGCATCATTACGTTACAGACCAAAACATGTTTATTAAAATCGTTAGTCACATGTTTAATAGATACATAAGAAATCCACACATGTTTAGTTATTGCGTTGTTGGTATAATTCATGATGCATGCTTTATTGTTGAGATCCATATATGATATAGTTCGTAATTACGTTATATGCGTTCGCTATGATTTTTCATATTGTAACAGTTTACAATCATGATTATAATAATGTTTTATTACTTTGATCATCACATCCAGAACATGCTCTTAATTGTTTGGTTTGGTATTTGTTGGTTTGAATTGGTTGGACGAATCGTTGGTTTAAGTGCATGTAATTTTAAGTATCACGTTATTCTTTAAATTTTAATCACGCTTATAATCCGAACATGATTCATAGTAACTGATATATGATATACAATCAACGAATCATATTTAATCGAATAAATTTCTATGTTATTGTTTATTCACATATTTATTTATGCTTATTCGCAAGTTAACATAAAAACATTGTGAATTCTCTAATCGGTTAACTCTCTAATTGGTTTTCAAGAATCCTAGCATCATATTTTATCATAGATTTTATGTTGTTTATATGTCATATCCGATCGGTCCATAATATATTGATGCCATAATTATAGATCGGCTAATGATTTACTTTTGTGATGATTTATCTTAGTTCTAATTTCATGCTTAATCCATATCCAAAAAGAAGAGGATAATGTGATTGTTGATGAATACTTTCCGTCTCCAACACGGATCAGCGACAAACGTCTCTAATCTACGTCTCCAATTTCCGCCGCCTCTGTCAAGGTTAGTATGGTTAAGAATCATAATTATTATCAAAGAATAATTCATAATATATAATGGAATCAAGTTTTAATTAACCAAGCAGATCGCTTAATTATTGCTTCACTAATGATCTTGTTTGGTATATCGTTATGGTTTACTGCTTTATTACCGATCGCTTGATTATACATGGTTCATGCTTTGTGGTTTGGTTGGTATGATTCATTGGTTTAAGTTGGTTTGACTTTCGATACTTAGTATTCCTTTAGTACTCATAATTATGATAATTTATAATGATCGATATATGCTTTCGTTACTAGCTCATGGTTAATACATTCTTCCATGGCACGTAGTACTCAACTATTGGCATCATGAATTTGTTATACAGTGTATATATGATCGATTCATTCTTATTAATTTGGTTGATTTATAATTTATGAAGTGGATCCTCTATTTTGCATAATGATTAATCGATCATGTAGTACCATGTTATTAGAGTGAATTTTGAATTAAGATCTACTGCTTAATGTAACATATATATATATATATATATATATATTTTTAATGAAAATCACATTGAAATGATTATGATCCATTCCTTGGAGTGAATGTGACATATTATACAAGAAAAGAAAAGATCACACTAAGCCAAAGAAGTGGCTATAAATATTGTCATGAGTGATCAAGACCAAGAAGTGTGAAAAGAAAATAGCAACAAGTTGATTATGGTCTATTCCTTAAAATGAATGTGATATCTTATATATAAGATCACACTAATAGCACTAAGCCAAAGAAGTGCCTATAGAAAATTTCTTGAATGGTCAATATCGAGGTCAAAGAGTTTCTATCAAGAACTCATATTTTCACCTGAAGTGAGAAAATAAAGATGGTACTATACAAGATAGTACAAAAAACATATTGAAAGTTAAAGAAGAGCATATGTATATTAATGCTCCAAAAGAGCATAAAGATTGCCTTCGGGATTTAAATGAAAGAATTTAGTGTGAATACAATATTAAGAAGTGTAAAACTTAGTGAAATCTCGTGAAGAGCATATATAAAATTTGTCTATGAGAACGCGATTTAAAATCATTGATGCGTTATACTCTCCCAAATCTCAAGTATTAAAAAATGTTGTTAATTCTAGAGTGGCAATTCGAGATTGATGAACCTGAAGTTTCACCATCTCGAGGGGGAGAATTAAAGAACTATGTTCACTAAGTTCTTCGAACAATTCTCAAAGGAAAAGTGTGATCACCAGAATGTGATAGTTAAGACTACAAGATTTAGAGTCTGTAAGTGAATTTAACTCAGGTATGTTGAGAGAATATCTTTAATGAGTTGTTGATGAATACTTTATTTGTTGATGAAAAATCACGATTCATGTGTGGTTAGTTTTGGTCAATTCACTAAAGTGAATATGATATCTTACATATAAAAGGAAAGAGCAAATAATATTCACCGAGAAAATGGCTACCAAGTGATAGTCTCACTTTTGATTTTTCGGAAGTAATTTTAATTACGATATCCCCTGAAGGGAGTAAGTGATTAGCAAAGCAAAGTAAACCGCAAGTTTACTAAGAATGTAAAGTAAACAAAAAGTTTACTATGGTTAAATATTTGGCTTAACCGGAGATTGGTCATCCTGGTTTAATGATGATGCGAGAAAACTCATATGGACATTCTATGAAGAATTATAAGTTTATTCTTAATGATTTATCATAGGTTGGTTGTTGAGAAAGCAATATGATGATGTGGTTTTCACCAGATAAAAATATTTTGGAATCTAATGGCAATATGAAATATATACAAGGAAATGGTTATGGGCTGATCACCCACCATATGAAATTTTTGATTCCTTATGGCTATAATAGACGCATCGATTCAGTGGACGCATTGACTCGATTGACGCATTAAATCGATGTTAGCATCGACTAGACAATGTTGGTGAATTCACATATCAAGTTTTTGATGATTATTCTATATCCACTGGAGTAAGTGTTGAACTTCCCGAAGTTCATGTTCATATACAAAATGGTTTAGTACCAATGACTCGCATCAAGCCAATGAATAACTAATAGATCCCCCCATCATTATTGGTTTAGGGTCAGAACCCAAATAGTTCTCATCTTTAGTCTTTGAATGTGAAAAGTGCTCCACCACAGCGCTCTAAGATGAATCCTCAAAGGAGGATAAAAAATATATGTTGGATATGAATGATACTGATTAAGTATATAGAGTCATCCTGAAGGATTTATTTAAGGCTCGATTTGAAAACTCTCATTTTAATGAGTCAGTTTTTCCAACATTAGGGGGAGAAAGTAAAAAACTGGACAAAAAGATAAGTAAGAATGAATTATCAATGATCCTCGGACAAAAAATTTATATGAGAAGTCCAAAAGATAATTCCTAAGCAGAACTTAGCGTATTAATTGCCAGATTTGCTGATCCAAATAGAGTGATGAAATCACCTATACCAGCTGTATCATGCTCCAATTAGAAATAATGTCCCAGAAGGACAATATCAAACTGCTAGTAAGTCTAAAAATCGCATGAAGCGTGATAGACGTATTTGGTTCCAAATATAAGAATCCTTGTAATAGAAAAAGAGCATAAATTGAGAATGACCATATCGAGGAAAGAAAGATTTCGAATGATCTCTAGAAGAGACCGAATAAGCTCTAGAAGAGACAAAAACATGACGAATGAAAATATTCAAGTACTTGACAATGGAAAGAGTTAGCTAGCTATGTCATGTTTAAAATAAGATGTAATCAAAAACCAAATCGACGTCGTAATATTTTACATGCTATGAGCAGTTGATTATATGAATAAGAAGAGGATCATGAAAGTCTATTGAAAAGTGTACACAAAGTAATCATTGGCCAAATGGAATGGAAGAAAATAGACATATAATCTCTTGCAGTGAATTGGATCAGTAGTCTATGCAAGTGAAGTGTAAAACCAGTGGAAGATAAATGAGTCTTTGTGTGAAACAATAGTGAAATTGTCACAAAGACAAGGAATATTTTATGAAGAGATATGTTCTCTTGTGGTGGATGCAATATAAGTCTGGCAATATGTTATTGAACACTGGATAATTACATATGATTGTAATCCTTGAAGGATGTGAAATATATAATCCCCGAATGATTAAGGGTATCAGAATTATGTTCCCGGAAACTCTACTCAATCGAATGAATAGAAAATACGTAACATGGGATATAATCATGTATTTATCAAAAGATTTTGAGAAAGTGATTCTTAATTGAAGATCATCGAAACTCCAGTAGAGTTATCACAAGTAGTACGATGATAATAATATATGATAAAAGATCACTGGATAATGATATTTATGAAAGTCCCAGAAGAATTCAATGTAAGGAGATTTCGTAAATGATTTGCTATAATAGCAATGTGTGATGATTTGAACACAACTAGAACTCCTTAATAGATTAACCTCTGAAGAAAGGATTTGAGAATATACCTCGAAAAGATAAATTTATCTTCAGATATCTCAAGTTGAACATCTAACGCAAAAGATGTTAACTCAATAAATCTTTAGAGGATTTTACAGAAAATGCTCATATATTTGGTCCTGAAGTACCATACATAAAATGCAATGAGATTTTGTATGATAAAGAAAAATATGGTATGGACCAGAAGTCCAATAATCTGAGATATCATATGACAATTTTATGAGTTTTAAGGCTATGTTTATAATATTTTCGAAAGATCGGAATTCATCTCCCGAAGAAGATGTTTCCGAGGGGGAGATATATAATGATGAGCGTGGATGTACTTTTTTTTCCCTTATCAGAGTTTTTATCCCATAGGGTTTTTCTGTAAAAAAAGTTTTTAACGAGACATCAAAGAACACGCAAATGATAGACACTTAAAAAGAAAATATTATCATTACAATGATATATGAAAGTCTATCAATCTCTCAAATGTATATCATATATTTATGATATTGAGAGAAACAAAGAGAATGATTAAGATAAATCATCTGAAAGACCCATGAGTTGCAGAAGAAAGGCGATGTACATGTTCAAGATCCATGAGTTGCAGAAGAAAGGCGATGTACATATTTAACAGATTCGTTCAAGTGAAGCTTTGGCAGACTTATTTTTCAAGACACCTCCAGTTAGTACTTTCAAGATGCAAGTTCAACATTTGGGTACGTCGTCACAAAGATATCAAGTTATGCACTCATCAGGGGGAGAAATAGCGCGTTGCACTCTTTTTTCCTTAGCCATGGTTTTATCCTAATTGGGTTTTCCTGGTAAGATTTTTAATGAGGCAACATCTTATGCGCATTAGGATTATTTTTACTATAATGACATCCAAGGGAAAGTGTTATAAACCCATTAGGTGGATGTCCATTATAGGCTCATATTCTAGAAGGTTCTAGAGTTGCTTGCTCTCCAAGTTCTACTTGTTCTCCAAGTCATTGTAATCCTATATATACTCTGTGTTATTCATGGAATAAGACAACACAATTCCTTCTCTCTTTTCCTTATTCATAACAAACAAGATATTATAGAGTAAAATGCCATAATATATTTCAAAACATATGCATATAAGCTACGTTATTTTCTTAAGTGACACGACAAAAATTCGGGGTATGACGTGATCACGCTTTCTCTCTTTTAATTCAAATTTCCTTTAAAATAAATTTATTTGCGCTTTAGAAAGTCTGGACTAAACTTTTTCGGTCAGACTAAATCACTTCTTAAATTTGTTCGACGGTTTAATTAGAATGATGCTTATCCTAATCATCTAAGTTGTTAAATTAGGTAGGTGGAGAGAAGTTTTTCTCTCTCCCTTCTCACTAAAACTTAAAGTCGCCCTAGCCGCAACATCCAACCACTGTTGCCTCACCGGCGGCTGGCTCTCGCCAGCTCCACGTGTTTTTGTGGCCTACGGTGCTTCGTCCGTGGTGGGGTTCCATTTTCCGGTGAAGATTTGGCTTCCTCACTTGCTTTCCGGAGGCGATTCTCGGTATCTCCGGCTAGATCTGGCGACAGCTTCGCGGTGGTGGCTTGTTATGGCTCAAGACCAGATCTGAGCACGAGATCTAGTTTTTCGACATGTCCTGGGTTCTCTTGTTCAAGCTTTCTCGGTGGTTCTTCGGGGTGGCTCAGTCTGGTGCGGCGGTGTGGTCGTCGCACTAATGACTCGTCAGTTGTGTGCTAGTGTGTGGTCTCTCGGTGAAGACTCGACGGATGTCTCTTCTTTTAGTCAGATCTACGAGGGATTGGTAGATCTTCCGGTTAGTCGAGTTCTTTCGGAGATATCTCTTCCACATAGACCTTTTTCCCCTCGCCTGTTCACCTCTTGTCGTGTTCAAGGTAAAACTCCACTCGCTCTCTACTCTGCTCCATGGTTTAGGTTCGTTCTCTGGTTTTGTGTTGGCAATTGTAGTAGTTGATCTCTTCGGCTACTATCTGGTGCGGTGACTTTATCTGTTTCGGCTTTTCTGTTGATTGCCCGCACTTGGTGGAGGTTAGTCGTCGAGTCCTCTCTGCATTCGAAGGTTTTCAGGTTTCGGGTTAGTTGCCTCGCTCTTTAGGTTAGATTATTCGCTCGGCATGCATGGGTCTTCGGTCTATTTGGCGAGTATTGTTCGAGATCTAATAACCTATGCCGTCGGATGTGGTCATGACGACGTCTCTCCTACCAGGCACCACCTTCGCTAATGGTCTTTGTGACTCCGGTTTCTTGGGCGGCGGCGACGGCAACCACTTTTTCCAGCTTCTAGAGATTAGGGTTTGTTACTGCTTAGGGTTTTTAGTTTAAGCGGATCAGGCCCAAATCGTAATTGTGTTAGTGGACCTAAACCAAGCCCATTAGGGGATTGTTGGTTAGGCCTTTGATTTTTTTTATATTTATGTAAAAGCCAAAAAACACAAAAAATTAGTCTAAGAAAAACTTTTTCAAAAAAAAAAAAGTTGTTAAATTAAAAGTATATATATAGTTATGTACTTATGAATTTAACATCAGTCGTTTTTACAATTGTGAAAGTAGAACTTGGTTATAAATGATGCATACTTTTCAAAATAAAAAATTTGAACAAATCCAGTCTAAATCGCTTTTTTAATACGTACGCATTATGGGTTTAGTTTGAAAGTTATACAATGTATGCAAGACCTTTTGCTCTCAAATTCGAATGTTTGGATGAAAAGATGTTGATATTTGTTTTTTTATATATAGTTAAAGTTGAGAAACACTAAGTTTCTATATTCTTACAAAATAATTATACCGTAGGACATAAAGCAACATACAAAATGATATATATCCCAGAAAATCATATCAAAATTTAGTCCAGATTTTGGAATACAATATGTTTTCTCCGCCATCAAATGGTCAAAGGTACTGGCAGTCACCATTAATAAATTGATTAATCATTTATTCCATTGTTTGTGGATATTTTTTGAATTTAGAATTAATAAACTTGATTTTTTGAAGAGAACTTTTGCATAATTTTTGGATCATGTTTCTTTGGGACATGACACGATCAGATATATTCACTTGGTACTAAGTAAGCAGCCTTGGGTCAACTGAATTTCTAACTTAAAGACTTTTGTCTTCGGGTTTTCAGTTGAATGCGAACTTCCCAAGTAAATCTATTTTCTAATTCCTCACTTCTGAAATTGATAAATCTTTAGAAGTAATCATTTAATCAATCTAATTTTTTTTTTTGAAATTTTAATCAATCTATTGAAACTTGTAGTGTTCATTTTCATGAAACATATCTTTTTATCACTTTTGTATAATAGTTTATTTATATTTTAGAATAAAGTATATATTTAAATGGATTCGAGAACTTTATGCACATGGATTACTTAATACACCTGAGTGGTGAAAATCGTGTTCGTGTATGCACACCTTCTGGTGCTATGCGCATGACATTTATCCCCTTGTTTTCTCTGAAAAGTTTCTTGACATCTAAATTTCATTTTGATATATTACGAAATTACATTAGGAAAAAGGTACAAGAAATGTGGGTGGGGAAGCTAATTTCTTTCTAGATAATGAAAAGTGCTTTCTTTATCTTTGAGCTTTAAGAAAGCTTTAGTTTTGGAGATGCTTAAAGGAAAAAGAAAATGATTCATATTCTCTCCAACCAACTCTCTACTTGCCACGTGTTGTTATTACTTTAGTGACGTTGCAATTAAGTCACTCTGCTAGCCCCCATTTGATTTTGTCTTACAATAGATTTTTACGGAAAAAGATGTCGGTGTTATAAAAACAATGGTAACTTATCATTTCGATAAATATCAATAAGGACAAAAATATTATATTCGATAAAGAGCGGGATACTGATGAATAAAGATTGAGAGAAGGATGTTTTGCTACTTCTTATTATTGAATTTGTGAATTGTGTGTGTTTACAAACGGATGGAATGCATCTTTTATAGAGGTAAAAAACAAAAGTGAATAGTGACATAAACTCCACATAAATAATATTTTATCCAACTACTTGGAGACCAGTGTCATTATTATATCTTGGTTTACGTAATTAGTTGCCTCATTAATAACCTTTCCAGATAAACCCAGTGGGAAAAACCATAGTAAGGTACAAAAAGTACAACCACGTAAGCTCTCCCTCGAATGATCATGAATCATCTTGTAAATCTCGTTGATGATGCATTCCAATGTTATGGACATGTTTCCTGAACGTAGTGGTAGGTAGTGACTTCTTGAAGAGATCAGCAACATTGTCACATGATCGAACATACTTGACTTCAATGACTTAAGCCTTCTCCAGTTTTTGAGTGTATGAAAAGAACTTTGGAGGGATATGTTTGGTTCTATCAATTTTGATATATCCTTTCTTTATTTGAGCGACACATGCAGCATTGTCTTCGTACAAAACAGTTGGCTCCGTATTTACGTGGATCCCACTGCTTGATTTGATGTGTTGGTTTATTGATCTCAACCATACACATTCTCTACTTGCCTCATGGAGTGCAATGATTTCAGAATGATTTGAAGAAGTTGCCACAAGTGTTTGCTTCTGAGAACGCCAAGAAATAGCAAGCCTCTGATCATGAAAACGTATCCAGTTTGTGATCGGGCCTTATGTGGATCTGATAAATATCCTGCATCTGCAAAACCAATCATTTGAATTCTTAGGATAAAATAAACCTAAGTCAATAGTCCCTTGAAGATATCAGAAGATATGTTTAATCCCATTCCAATGCCTTCTCGTACTGAATTTTGCCAAAAGATTAACAGCAAATGATATATCTGGCCTTTGTACAATTTGCAAGGTACATAAGGGCTCCAATGGCACTAAGATATGGTACTTCAGGACCAAGTATCTCTTCATTCTCCTCATGTGGTCGAAATGGATCATTTTCGACTATGAGTGATCTAACAATCATAGGAGTACTTAGAGGATTTGTCTTATCCATGTTGAATCGTTTTAGTACTCTTTTGGTATATGTGGATTGATGCACAAATATATCCTTTTGAGAATGCTCAATTTGTAGGCCAAGACAGTACTTTGTCTGTCCGAGATCTTTCATCTCAAATTCTCCTTTTAAATAATTTGAGGCTTTTTGTATTTCCCCTCGAGTTCCTATTATGTTTAGATCATCAACATACACCACGATAATCACAAATCTGGATGTTGTTTTCTTGATAAAAACACATGGGCATAAAAGATCATTTACATATCTTTCTTTTGTTAGATGCTCACTGAGACGGTTATACCACATGCGTCCAAATTGCTTTAACCCATATAATGATCTTTGCAATTTTATTGCACATAACTCTTTAGGTTTAGAATTTAATGCAGCTGGCATCTTAAATCCATCTGGAACTCTCATATAAATATCAGTATCTAATGATCCATATAAATATGCTGTAACGACATCCATGAGACGCATCTCTGGATTTTTGTTAGGCGCTAGACTCAATAAGAATCTAAACGTAATTGCATCCATAACGGAGGAATATGTCTCCTCATAATCGATCCCGGGTCTTTGAGAAAATTCTTGAGCCACAAGGCGAGCTTTATATCTCATAATTTCATTTTCTCATTTCGTTTACGAACGAAGACCCATTTGTATCCAACAGGTTTCACATCTTTGGGTGTGAGTATAATAGGTCCGAATACATTTCTTTTATTAAGCGAATCAAACTCGACTTGTATAGCATCTTTCCATTTCATCCAATCTTGTCTGTTTTGACATTCATATACAGACTTTGGTTCTGGATCATCATTTTCCTCATATATTTCCCTTGACACAAGGTATGAGAAAACGTCATCGACTACATTCATTTCATTACGATTACATATCTTTCCACTATGAATGTAGTTTATAGAAATATCATGATTTCCTTCATGATGCTTTGTATTGTCGTTAGACTCATGATTCGTTTCTTCCAAAATACTTTCAGTAATTTTGGGATCATTATGCTAATCAGCTTCCCTTCGTTTTCTAGAATTCTTATCCTTAGAACCAACGGGTCTACCACGCTTCAAGCGTCTTCTAGACTCATGTGTATTATCTTCTCTTTCACGTTCATTTGGTATCTCAATTCAAGCAGGAGCATTTGCAGCCGGTATATGTGATTTTTTTACCGTTTTAGTATCTAAAAATGCATCAGGTAGCTGGTTTGCTATACTCCGCAAATGCATAATACGTCGAACTTCTAGTTCTGAGCAAATGCATTAGGTAGCTGGTTTCCTATACTCTACAAATGCATAATATGTCAAACTTCTAGTTCTGACTATTTTGTAGGAGGATAAAGGTGTAGCAGAGATGGCACACGCCATTCTATATCCTTTCTTATTTGATTATTTTCTCCCCCTAGAACCGGGAATACTTTTTCGTCAAAATGATAATCGGCAAATCGTGCCGTAAAGACGTCACCAATATGTGATTCTAGGTATCGTATGATTGATGGGTGGTCCCATCTTTGTACGTTGTGGTGGTGCTATAGGCACATATACTGCACAACCAAAGATTCTTAGATGAGATATATTTGGTTCTCGACCAAAAGCTAATTGTAATGGAGAATATTTTTGATATGCACTTGGTCTTATCTGAATGAGTGCTTCTGCATGCAATGGCATGTTTCCATACAAATGTTGGGAGTTTTGATCTCATGATCAATGGTCTTGCAATTAATTGCAGACGTTTAATTAATGATTCAGCCAAACCATTTTGTGTATGAACATGAGGTACCGGATGTTCAACTTCTATTCCCGTAACCATACAATAATCATTAAAGGCTTGGGACGTGAATTCACCAGCGTTGTCTAGTCTAATTTTCTTAATAGGATAATCAGATAACTGAGCCTTTAGTTTGATTATATGAGTTAGAAATCTTGCAAATGCCATATTTCGAGATGATAATAGACAAACGTATGATCATCTGCTAGATGTATCAATTAACACCATAAAATAGTGGAATGATCCACATGATGGATGTATTGGTCCACAAATATCGCCTTGAATTCTTTCAAGAAACTTTGGTGATTCTTTATCAATTTTGGCTGGCGATAGCCTTATGATCAATTTTCCAAGAGACCACGCAACACATGTCATTTTATTCCCCTGGTATATCTCTTGGATTTTCAGTGAATGACCATGTGAGTTCTCAATGATATTATGCATCATTGTGGTGCCTGGGTGACCGAGGCGATCATGCCATAGTGTGAAATCTTCTGGATTTCTTTTAATCACTAGATGCGATTCGATTGCACTTATATAAGTATGATGCAATCCTGAAGGAAGTTTTGGAAACTTTTCCAATATAACCCTTTTTCTGGATTTAGCGGAAGTTACATACATATACTTTTTTTCCATTCTCAGTCGCAGACTGAGTACCAAATTATTGAAGGTATATGTCTTTGAAACTCAACAAATTCCTTTTAGAATTCGAAGAATCTAAGACATTGTTTATGGAAAACTTGGTTCCACTAGGCAACATGAAGTTGACACTGCCACTTCCTTTAATCAAGTCTGTAGGACCTGATATTTTATTGACAATAATATTTGTCGGTTTTAAATTAGAGAAGTATCTCTTGTCCTTCAGAATAGTGTGTGTTGTTCCACTATCTGGTATACAAATTTCTCGAACCATTTCCTTGGGTATCGATTCATCCATTTATGAAATTAACAAAACTTAGATGATTGAAAGTAAATTTTATTTATTAGAAAATACTTAATAATTTTGCATTACAATATTACAAAAACCACATTATTTGTTGAAAATAGAAATACATAATAAATAGATATGGCATAACCGGAGATCATTCAGCAATCTCATTATTACAAGCATTTTAGTTATCCGCTATAGCGGTCTCATCAAAGTCATTCGCAAAGTCAGGAAAATCAAGGTACGATGTACCCTCAAAGTGTTTTGTGAGGTTCACTTCTTTCCCTTTGTCTTTCGTAGACTGTTGGTATAGCTTGCAGAAATGTTCGGGAGTTCGACACACATTGGACCAATGTCCTTTGCACCCGCATCTGTAACAGGTGCTATCACACTTATGCGCGGTGGTCTCTTGAATATCTTTTCCTTTGGGGGTTTGTTTAGAACGAACCCATTGGAAAGAATTTCTCCCACGTGAACTGGAATTTCTTCTCTTCCGGATTGAATATGCAGCCACGACCCCTATAGGTTTGACTTTTCTTCTCTTCCGGATTCTTAACATCCGTTGCATTCACTTCAGGGAATGCTCTAGCTCCCGTAGGGCGAGAGTTGTGATTCTTTATGAGAAGATCATTGCTTTTCTCTGCGATGATGAGTGTTACAATCAACTCAGAGAACCTTGTGTATCCGCAATTTCTATACATTGCTTGTAGGACACTATGTTCTTTGTGGAATGTAAGGTATGTCTTTTCGAGCATTTCTACTTCGGTGACAGGTTTACCACAATATTTTAATTGTGATACAATCCTCAACATAGTGGAGATATATTCCTCCATTGTCTTAAAATCCTAAAACTCTGGTTTTTCCACTCTTTCATCGCATGAGGTACCCTCTGAACTTCTTTTTCAAAGCTTTACACAGCTCTGCTGGGTCTCTAATGTGCGCATAGTCATGCGTCACATTTTCATCCAAATGTTTCCGCAGAAATATTATTGCCTTTGCCTTAGCTTGGGCGGATGATTCATTTTCCTCAATGATGGTATCAGATAAATTTTCGATTCCATATAGAGTTCTGCATCGGTTGTCCATGCTATATAATTAGCTCCAGTAATTTTGAGAGCTGGAAACTTAAGCTTCTCAACGGTGGCTATTTGATTTCTAAAAACAAAATCGAAAAATATTATTAGAAATATTAAATGGTTTTTTGAAACCGTTTACATTAATCATAACAGCAATTACAGTAAGCATTATTGCATAAAATAGTAAACCAATATTTATGTTAAATTCTTCGCGGGTAAATCTCCAACGAAGAGAACATAAATAGCAGTAAGAATTACACCGATAATAAAAATCAAAAACCAACGAAACATTTTTTACAAAAATGAGAACTAAAAATATTTCTTGTAAAAGTGTTTAGAAGAAGATGAAACGTTTGAGTGATTTTGAAAGAGTGAAATATGAGTATATTTATAGATTGAAAATATTGTTCATAGCCGTTGGAAAAGTAGATGAATTTTGAAATTTTTTCTTTGTGACCGTTGGGGGTAAATGATTAAAGTAAAAATCAGTCTGAAAATATTTAATAATCAATCAGATAAATTTACCAGTTCAAATATTAATTTATAAATAGGTGTTTAAATATTTTATATAATAATCATAAGATAAACAAGAATTTAATGGCATATTTATGGTGACAGAGTCATCCACATCAATTAATAAATAAATAAATGATTTAAAGCAATAGATAAATTATCAGGTGGTTGAACCGACCTTAAATAAATAAACCAGTTTATGGTGAAAAAGTCATCCACATATATATAGTATATAAAATATCAAGCGGTTTTAGCCGACCAATGAATATATAGTTATGGTGCCTTGAACAACCATGATATAAGAATAGTAAAATAGTACCGAGGCGAAAACCGCCTACAGTAAAAATTAAATTAATAGTGGTGTGTTAAACAACCACTGAAAAATAATATTTTATTATGGGGTGAGATACCGCTTACTATAATAAATTATACAGTATATATATATATACATAACTATTTAGCATAACCATAGAGTGATCGTGCTGATAACGTGTTATAAAAAGAATGGTTAATTTATCATTTCGATAAATATCAATAAGGACAAAAATTTTATTGTAACGCCCGTGATCCAAAAAGTAATTTTTGGATGGGTGTCGATCGACACAAGGTTTGTGTGTCGATCGACACGGCTGTTTTGACTCAAGAGGAGTCGAGCAGAGAGGGCTATGTCGATCGACACAGTTGGGGTGTGTCGATCGACACGGGTTTTCGATTGCCGTCAGTTTGACGTATTGATTGGTCATGTGTCGATCGACACAAGTTGTGTATGTCGATCGACACAGTGTCGGCAGACGGGCTATTTAAGTCAAAAATCGGATTTTCTGGACAGAAAAACCGATTTTTGAGAAAGAAAGTGAGAGGATTGAGAGGAGAGGTTGTTGGTGTTGTTTCCTTCGTGTTCCTCAATCTTATTAGGCTTGTGGGAGTGTTTGTGAGGTTGTGGAAGCGTGGGAGGATCGTACGGTGAAGGATTTCGGATTTGTTCTTCGTGTTCTTCGTGTTCTTCGTCGGATTCTTGTCTTCTTCTATCCGAATTCGAGGTGAGTGCGTGACCATAGGCTTATCTGGGTAAATGAATTGATAGGATGCGATTGTGTGTTGTTTGGGTCGATTCTCGTATGTTGTTTTGACTCAAGAGGAGTCGAGCAGAGAGGGCTGTGTCAATCGACACAGTTGGGGTGTGTCGATCGACACGGGTTTTCGATTGCCGTCAGTTTGACGTATTGACTGGTCATGCGTCGATCGACACAAGTTGTGTATGTCGATCGACATAGTGTCGGCCGGGTGTGTCGATCGACACAAGGAGGTTGTGTCGATCGACACGGGTTTTTGATTACCGTCAGTTTGACATATTGAACGTGTTGTTCTCGTTTGGTTGTTGTGTGATGCATTATTGTTTGTTTATCCTGGTATTGTATCTTTTGCTTATGCCTGGGTGTATAGCCTGTAGATGGGATGACCGTATCACTGGGTATTTATGATAATACTCACGCATCTCTTATAACCATGTGATGCAGGTAAAGACAGTCAGTGATCGTGGAATCATGGCCGGGACGAGGGGAATGATCTAGTGGCTCATTTTCGTGTAATAAGTTAGAATTGCTAGGGTGTTAGCAATTTCAGAACTATGTGTATTACCGAATTGAACTAGTAATTAATAAGTATGGGCTTGTTAAACGATAATTGTAATTGATTGTTTGAATCTTTGTTTCCGCGCTGTTTGTTTATTGGACCGTTGAGGATTATTATTTATGATAATAGTGATCCGGGTCAAAAAATTTTTTATTTGACGGGTTTGGTCGTCACAATTATACCCAGTAAAGAACGAGATACTGATGAAATGAGGATTGAGAGAGAAGTATATTTTGTTACTTCTTATTATTGATGTTGTGTATTGAGTGTGTTTACAAACGGATGAAATAAATCTTTGAGGTAGGAAAAAGTAAATAGTGATGTGGGCTCCACATAAATAATATGTTATCAAATTCTTTTGACATTTGCTGCATAATTTTACGACTTCTAGCTGTCTATTTAACAGTTGGAAGATATTAAAGAGTTGTTCGTTTGTTCATTTAGTGGGGGTTATTCTTCTTCTATTTTAATGGATTTGAAAATCCACACAAAATCTAGTGTTATTGGTTCTTTGATTTTAAAATCCATATTCAAATCCAGTGTTATTGGTTCTATGATTTATAAATACTAATTCAAATCACGTATTATTCAATCTACGGATTTAGTTATAGATTTGACTTGGATCTGATTTTAAATTAGATTTGAATGGATTTGGAAGGATTTCCAAGTAAAAAATACAAAGAACCATATCCGAGGGTAAACCCTCATATTTCTAAAAATTTCGAAATCCTATAAAATTTACAAATCCATTAAAATATACAAACCAATAACCCTAGATGAGCCATTTAAATAAAGATGAGAATTGATGTTTATTTATTGTGAAAATGAACGATATTTAAATGGACTCTATGAATAATTTTTAAAATTTAGATAATATTTTTGAAATCAAATTGGACCATTTCGATGGAGATTTTCTATAAAAAAAAGTTACAAATTTAGTATTCCTAAGTTCTTAATACTCCTAAGTTTTAAAGAAATTAATAATGAAACAAACATGTTAGAATGATTTATGAACCCACTCTTTATTTTGATTAAAATGTAAAAAGTACACTTATACACAACCATTCATAATTTATGTAAAATACACATTTTAATTTATTTATTTTTAATAATTTAATCTAATTTTTTTATTTAGATAATATTAGTTGTTTAATTAGATTACATGACAAATTTTGATTGGTTAATTAAGAGGGGGTGAATAAGACCCAAGAGTTTTTCTTTTATAAGCAAATGATTAATATTAGGGAAATTAGGCCATATATTAGTCTTCTTAGACATAATTATGTATCTAACATTAAGTAAAATATAATTAGGTATCTAAAATTTTTGCTACCAAAGTTTCATTTTTAGCCTTGTCTATTTACCTAGGTTCTTTATTTTTACTTTACATTTAAAATTAAAATTAAATATAAACATAAGAAAAAAAGAAATCAAACCAACTTAACCCTAATCTATTCTTCCTCTTCCTATTTTTTTGTTTCCGTTGTTGTCGTCCTTCTCTCACTGCCGCTGTCATTCAAATCTTTAGATCTATCACGCTTTGCTTATTCTTTTTTTTTTTCTCTCTTCCAATTCTTCTCATTGTCATAGATCAATTCTCCACTCCTCGATTAAGATAATGATTCTTTTTCTCCGCTAAACTCTTTACCACAATCTTCTCTCTTGGTCATACTAAACCACCGCTGGAGATTAGTCGTAGTTAACTATGTTCGAACATCAGTATAATAGGTAACAATTATTTTTCATTATAACATGTAGCTGTATTTCTGATAATAGTTAACTATATTTCTGAACGTAGTTAACTATATTTCTGAAAATAAGTAACTATTACAACATTTTTATGTAGTTAACTATGATATGAAAAGTAGTTAACTATGTTTTTAAACAGATAACTACTATGAAAATAGTTAACTATGTTTTTAAAGTTAATTATTTTCACAAAATAGTTAACTATGTTTTAGATTGTTCAAAATAGAGTAAAATAGTTAACTATGTTTTGAAATCAATTAAATATATAATTTCAAAAATAGCTACAAATAATGTGATGTAGTCAACTATCCTGTGAGAGTGTTTCGAAAATAGTTAACTATCTCAGTTACATTATTATGTAACTACAACATAAACAAAATCAGAAATTAGTTAACTATACGAACCTCTCTTTGCTTCCCAACCCGCCGCCAACCATGTTTTCCATCGTCTTCACCATTGTCAGTTTTGTGCTCATTCTCTGTTGATTTTTTTCTAAAGCGTTTAATTGATGACAATACAACCAATTTCCATTTTATAGCAAAAGACATGAGATATACGATTAAATGGTTAATATTCATAAACTATCAGATCGGATACAACAAGATAAATCAATATCATTATGCATCGATCAAGCAAAATCTGAGATTTTATTTCTCCTTCGCAGATATCGCCAATTACGTTTCGATGGAAGAAAATATTTTTTGTGATTTTAGCGACTAATGGTAAATATTTTTGATTGATTTTTACACATTTCCCTTCTTACTTTTTGTAGGGTATTTTTGTCCACTTTATCCTTCTCTCTCCTAGATAACTAAATTTCATTATGATAGTTACCTAATTATGCACCCCAAAACAAATATTAAGCTAATTTACCCTTAATATTATCCATCGATATTATAATTATCAATTTTAAAAAAAACATTATGGGATATTAAACCCTAATATAAAAACGTGTACCCTCCCAAATTTGCATACACATTAAAAAAAACCTAATATAAGAACATTAAAAAATACCCTAATATTAGAACGTCCTTAAACTCTAGCATCAAGGACAATTCACTCAGACCCTATTAGATCCTCGACAGACGATACTTCCTGTTCCATGCTTTCGATGGACACCTTCTAATAAAGTAACAATTCTTCATAATTTGTTATAAAATAATAAATTTAGACATTAAACAAAAAACTTTAGCATCAAAGCCAAAGTTTGAAGAACTCTATTAAAATACCTCATTTTATTTTTATTTTTTGAAGATTGAAAATATGAAGTTTAAATGTGAACACAAAAGGACGATTTGTTTTTCTAAAAATGTATAATGAATCTACAAAGCTTTATATATTGAATACTACGGGTTAAGTATAATCCACCACTCGGGAGAAAATGACATATCATCAAGAATCATAACATGCTTTTCTTCTTCTATAAACTTCAGCATTCCAGTAAACATTATCAAGGAAACCCATTTATATCTGCTTAGAACCGGGATTTAGCATCCTTAAAGGCACCTTCGCCTGATGAGTTGTTCCACTATACCACTCTATCGTATAGATACGTAAAACCGTCTCGCCTCAAGAAATTTCCACACCAAACATTATCAAGGAAACCCATTTATTTCTGCTTAGAACCAGGATTTAGCATCCTTAAAGACACTTTCGCCTGATGAGTTGTTCCACTATACCACTCTATTGTATAGATTCGTAAAACCGTCTCGCCTCAAGAACTTTCCACACTGAACCAATCACACACATAACTCCTTCTCCCACATGCATAATTAATGGTTTGCAATTAGATGCAAAAACACATAAGAATTTGAGATTTAGACACTATGTGTAGGGTCGGACTACCCCGGTAAGATCAAAGCAGAAAATGACTAAGTAAAGAAACTGGATGAAGGATGACTGGGTGAACCCAGTCAGTTAAAGACAGATTGAGTGACAAGGTGATAGCCAGACTGGGTGACGAGATAACCTGTCTGGCATGACAGATTGGGTGACGAGCAGACTAGTCTGGCAAGACAGACTGCGTGCCAAGGTAACTAATCCGGTGAGATGCAACGAAGCTGTCGAAATGACAAGACATGAGTGGCAAGCCCGGCGAGTCCAAGAACTCTACTTGGCGGAAAAGACAAGTTCGTAATGGACAAGTGGGCTGACATACGCAACCAGCCCACAAGGCAAGCCAGCTACGAGTTGAGGGCCAAAACGTTACGAGTTGGGCCGAGTCCAAAACATGGCAAGATGGACCGATGCAGCCCGCTAGGTTGGCGGACTTCAAAGAAAGGAAACTCCTAAAAGATAAGAAAATTTTCTTTTTTTCTCTAGGGTTGACCTAGCCGACCTAGTCTACTATATATACTAATGTATCTCCCTTGAGAAAGAGATCCGCAACTTACTCTATAGAAACTCTTGTACTTTCAAACTTAGCAAAAACAGCAATAAAGAACATCTCTAACCTCTTGTTTTGTGATTTCATACATGGAAGACTCAGTCCTCCTTCAACCCTTGACAAATTTAACTGTGCAGGATCTGCCGTCCACAGTTTGGCACCGTCTAAGGGGAACCAGAGATCTTCTTACTCGAAAGAATCACCTCACAAGCAACCTAGAAGATGACCGACGGACGTAGAAACCTCGGCGATAATCGCGGTGACAACCTCAGTGACAATCGCGGTGACAACCTCGGCAACAACCGTGGTGACAACCTCGGCAACCACCTCGGTGACAACCATGGCGACAACCTCGACGACAACCGCAACGACAACCTCGGCTACAACCTCGGACTACTCGGCGACAAAGACACCGGTGCTAATCATACTGGAAACATTACACGGAATGCTAACGTGACGGATGCGACGCCTGCACTAGAAGTGGTAAACTAGATCAAAGCGGCGTTGGACGCGATGCTCAAAAAGCAGGAGAACCACGATAAGCTAAACTCAGCGGTGACCGAGATACTCAATATCCTCACCACGGCGAGCCAAGCTCGAGGCCGAGGTCAAGGCACGCTTAGGCAACCAGGAAGGCGACTCGCCCTGCTGACTCTCTTCTCAACGCCAGACAACGCGCCTAGAACTCAAACCTTCTTGCCATTGCACACCACCTCAGAGACTGGCGAGGCGAGCCCAGCAAGACGGACCACTTGCCCCTAGAAAAGGGCGCACAAACTACAGACAGGGCAGCATATATTGTCAACCTCGACGAGGATGTGGCAGCCAAGGTCAACCCATTAAGGCGCGTGGCAACTGGACACACCGTGGTGGACCAGGTCAGGATAATCCGAGGTGACGAGGATACCGAGCGTGACTACGTCAGCTGAAACAACCCGACCCGTTTTTTTTTTTTTTTTTTTTTTTTTACATTGGATTCGCATTAACATTCCCATAAATGCTAACTCTCAATAACCCAATCAACCAATTAATCAAACAGCGGAAAACAAGACAAATAACCCAGTAAACCATTCAATAATTCCATCCATAACAATAATCAAAAACCAATATCAAATCCATGACACAATTCAATATCTAAACCAAGTCTAGATTCCACAATCTCTAGAATTCGCTAGCAACCTAGCAATTCAACGTAAACGCAACAACCGAGACGCTAGATCATCTTCCCTTCCTTGCCCGATTCCACGATCACACTTTCTCTTTACCTGCAACACATGGCAAAAAGAGTTGCGTGAGTATTATCATAAATACCCAGTGAGACGGTCCTCCCATCTACAGGCCAAATACTTAGATAGAGAACACATGAAATACCAGGGTTATCACACAACGATGCAAAACAAGCAACAACAACCAAAACAGCAGAAACAGTGTCGATCGACACAACCTCTAGGTGTCGATCGACAGACTGTATGTGTCGCTCGACACGCAACCCTGGTGTCGCGCGACACAGTGCAACACGTGTCGATCGACAGAACCACTCGTGTCGATCGACAGAGCACCTGCTGCTCGAAGGGTTCGAGCCACTCATGGCCGAAACTCCACATTCCAATTCAATCTCTGCGAAAACAATCAACCAAAACACCAAGCACAACCAACAAACAAACGCATCACATCCATTCCTCAACCTAAGGACCTATGGTCACGCACTCACATGATTTCTGAAGAGTAATGAACGAAGAACGCGAAGAACCCTAAAGTTCAGCCTCAGATTTCGCCCAGAAATCGATCTCCACTCCGTTCCAGACCCTCTCCCACGAAATCCCAGCAAGAACAAGGTTTAGGATTGAGAACACAAGAGAATTCCACAAGAAAACCTCGAAGAACACTCAATCCTCTTTTCTCTCTCTCTAAAACCCTTTCTCTGATCCCAAAAACGGCCAAAAAGGAACTGAGACGCGTCCCAATCCTTTTTATACGGAACCCTAGGTTCCCGCAAACCGCCCAGCTCAAACCGAACCAGAAATCAAAACCCTAATTCTGATTTTTGACCCATGTCGATCGACACATCCAACCTTGTCGATCGACACAGTCACAACCGTTCGATTTCTTCGAGGAGATAACAACCCGTGTCGATCGACGCACACACCCATGTCGATCGACACCCACCAAAACCAACTCCCAATTCTCACTTCGAAACCGTGTCGATCGACACACACTCTGTGTCGATCGACACAGACCTCACTGGTCGAATCCAACACGCGAACAAACACCCGTGTCGATCGACACACACCTGTTGCGTCGATCGACACCCTACCAAAAATCCTATTTTTGGATCACGGGCGTTACAATTCTCCCCCACTGACAAGGATTCGTCCCCGAATCACAAGCCAATAACCACTCAGATCCGTGCTAAGGTCACCACTTAAGTTCAGAAACCCGACCCAACCTTCCTGGAGATACACCACAACCGGGCCCAGTCTGCCCGATCGATCGAACAACAATCAGACAAGAACATGTCCGACCCACCGTAGACCCGGCATAAAGGACTAACTGATCGTGCAACAATCAGACAAGAACATGCACGACCAGGACGCTACATTTCTCTCCGAAATTGCCTGAATCGAGGTTCCAGCACAAATACTAACCCTAGACCAGACCCTACCATCCAACCCACACACTTGACCCCACCGGTCAACCCACCTGAGATCCTTCTCGATCCCCGATGGCCATTCGGTCGCCCACTTGCAACCTGCTCAGACGCTATTGCTCATACTCATACTCATGACTCGTACACATATACACCACACCTACTCACAGGATCGTCACCCTTTGAGCTACGGTGTGCAGAGAATCCACTATTCCCTAGAGAGACCCACTATCCCTCAAAGTAAATGTAGGAGACCCACCGTCCCCAGAGGCCCACTACCCCTCGAGTGCATGCAGGGAATCCACTATCCCCTGGAGAGATCCACTATCCCTCAAGTATACAGGAACCCACCGTCCCTAGAGAGGCCCACTATCCCCTCGAATGCATGCAGGGAAACCACTATCCCCTGGAGAGATCCACTATCCCTCATATCTACAGGAACCCACCGTCCCTAGAGAGCAATACTCTGCAGCGTGCCGTCATAGGCATCTATCGACCCACACGCCTCCATGGCTCACCATGACATTTCCCCACTGGAATTACGATCCAACAATAATAAGAAAACATATCTTATTAATCTCCAAAACGTACAATCGTTACAACAAAACGAAAATACAACAACTGTAGCCACATACTACTACAAAACCAAAACCAGCAAAAGAAAGAACTCAAACCTCCGCTTGCTTCTCGAACCACTTCGGAAACTTGGCCTTCATCTTCACCTCCGGCTCCCAAGTCTCCTCCTCGACACCATCGCAGTCCCACACGACTCTCACCAATGGTATCCTCTTACGACGCAGAACCTTGACTCTCCTCTCGAGAATCCTCACAGGCCTCGCCGCTAAAGTCATGTTGGGCTGAAGATCCTCCGGGATCCTAGCCAACACCTCCTCAGACTCATGTAGACACTTCCGCAGCATCGACACATGAAAGACATCGTGAAAAGCCCTCATACTCTGTGGCAACTCCAACCTGTAAGCTACCGTCCCAACCCGCTCAACCACTCTGAACGGACCCATAAACCTCGGACTCAACTTGTTCTCTGCAATGGATCTGTTAGGACCCCTCAACATGGCTGCCTTGAGATACATCATATCTCCCAGCACGAACTCCAACTCCCTCCTCCGCTTATCGGCATAACTCTTCTGCCGATCCTGAGCCTCCTTCATGTTCAGCTTCAAGACACGGATCTTCTCCGTCGTCTCCTGAACGAAATCTGCACCAAACATGCTCCTCTCCCCCACCTAAGTCCAGCAGAATGGTGTCCTACATGGCCTCCCATACAGAGCCTCATACGGAGCCATCCCAATACTCGCCTGATAATTGTTGTTGTACGCAAAGTCTACCAAGCTCAGATGATCTGCCCAATGACCACCGTAGTCTAACACACACATCCTCAGCAAGTCCTCCAATGTCTGAATCGTCCTCTCGGACTGCCCATCCGTCTGAGGATGATATGCCGTACTCATATGCACCTTCGTGCCCATCTCAGCCTGAAATGCTCCCCAGAACTCCAAAGCAAATCTCGGATCTCGGTCTGACACAATGCTCGCAGGCACCCCATGCAACCTCACAATCTCCCGCACATACTTCCTAGCCAACACTGCAGCCCCATCAGTCTTCTTAATGGCCAGAATATGTGCTGTCTTGGTCAGACGATCCACAATCACCCAGATCGCATCATAAGTCCGCGAGATCGGCAAACCTGTCACAAAGTCCATAGTCACCATATCCCACTTCCACTCCGGCATAGGCAGACTCTGCAATAACCCGCTCGGAACCTGATGCTCAGCCTTCACCAGCTGACACACGTTGCACCTCGAAACCCAACTCGCAACATCCCTCTTCATCCCGACCCAGTGATAGTACCTCTTCAAGTCCCGGTACATCTTGGTCGCTCCAGGATGAATCGACAGCATGCTCGAATGAGCCTCACTCAGAATCTCCTGCCTGAGACTCTTATCCTTGGGTACACAGACCCGACCGTTCACCAGTATCATCCCACTCCCGGAGACCTGATACTCCGAACCCGCCTGCTGAGAAGCATCAATCAAACCCTGATCCTTCTCCTGAGCTACCCGAACTCTGCTCAGCAAGTCCGCTCGGTTAGCTGCCTCTAACCCCAACGGCTCCTGCGAGATAACACACAGGCTCAACGCGCCAATCTCGCTCGCCAGCTCCTCTAAATCCCGCTCCTGAGCCGAAGCAACCCTCTTCCGACTCAACGCATCTGCAACCAGATTAGCCTTCCCCGGATGGTACTCAATCTCCAGGTCGTAATCCGCTACCAGTTCCATCCAACGCCTCTGCCTCAGGTTCAGCTCTGGCTGAGTGAAGAAATACTTCAGGCTCTTGTGGTCCGTGAACACCTGGACCTTCCCACCATAAAAGTAAGATCGCCAGATCTTCAGGGCGAAGATCACTGCAGCCAACTCCAAGTCATGTGTAGGGTAATTACACTCATGCTTCCTCAACTGCCTCGAAGCATAAGCAATCACCTTCCCCTGCTGCATCAGAACACACCCCAACCCCACACCAGATGCATCCGTATACACCACATATGGCTCGCCTGCATCAGGCAACGCCAAAACTGGAGTACTAGTCAGCATCTCCTTCAGCTTCCCGAAGCTCTCCTCACATTCCGCAAACCACACAAACTGAACATCCTTACCCGTCAACTTTGTCAACGCCTGCGCCATGCTCGCAAAACCCTTGACGAACCTCCGGTAATACCCAGCTAATCCAAGGAAACTCCTGATCTCCGTCGCATTCCTCGGTCTCGGCCAATCCCTAATAGCCTCGATCTTAGCCGGATCCACTGAAACTCCCTCGGCAGACACGACATGCCCCAAAAAACCCATCTCCCGCTGCCAGAAACTACACTTATTGAGCTTCGCATACAACTTCTGTTCCCGCAGCTTCTCCAGAACCAACCTCAGATGAACCTCATGTTCCTCCGGAGTCTTCGAGTACACCAAGATATCGTCGATAAAGATAATAACGAACTCATCCAAGTACTCTTGAAACACCCCGTTCATCAGCCTCATGAATGCCGCTGGCGCATTCGTCAACCCAAACGGCATCACCACGAACTCGTAGTGTCCATACCTCGTCCTGAAAGCCGTCTTCCTCACATCGGCCTCATCTATCGGAATCTGATGGTATCCCGAAGCCAAATCGATCTTGGAAAAACAAGTAGCCCCCCGCAACTGATCCAACAACTCATCAATTCGCGGCAGAGGATACCTGTTCTTCACAGTAACCCGGTTAAGGCCCCAGTAGTCGATACATAACCGAAAACTACCATCCTTCTTCTTCACAAACAACACCGGCGCTCCCCACGGTGAACTACTCGGTCGGATGAACCCCTTACCCAGCAAATCATCCAACTGCTTCTTCAGCTCTGCCATCTCCGCTGGAGCCATGCGGTAAGGTGCCTTAGATATCGGAGTAGTCCCAGGCTCCAACTCAATCGTGAAAGGATCAGACCTAGACGGCGGCAATCCCTGCAACGACTGAAACACATCCTGGAAATCCCGGACAACCCGAATATCAACCAAAGCGACCTCTCCAATAGACTCTGGCATCACAATCGTCAGCAAGTACGCCTCACAGCCCTTATCAATCAACTGCGCGGCCTGAATTGCTGAAATCATCAAACTCCCGGAAGTCGGCCTGATGCCCTGATAAACCAACCTCCCCGACTCCCGCTCAAACACCACTCGACCTTGATGACAATCCAAATGAACCTTGTAACGATCCAGCCAATCCATCCCCAAAATGACATCGTACAAATCCACTGGACTGATAACCAAATCTGCCGGCATGACCTTTCCTGCCACCAGAACATCTACTCCACAAGCCCGCCCGAAAGTAGCCAAAGTCTTCCCTCCAGCCACTCTAACCACTCCCGGCTGCTCCCCGGAATCGCTCCGGATCCCACTGCACTCCGCACACTCCGGTGTAATGAAGCTATTCGAAGCTCCAGAATCGAACAAAACATGGGAATCACGCCAGCCTACTACTAAGGTCCCTGTGATCGGCCTGGCGCTAGGACCCCCCGTCTCTGCCGAAGTGAACACACGCGGCGCAGCAAGCTGTCTCAACGGCTGCACATCAATTGCCGCCCCCTGCACCGGCTGCACCACTGCCACTGCCATCTGCAACTTGGGACACCTCACCCTAATGTGCCCCGTCTCTCCGCAATGGAAACACGCCTGTGTAGTCCGAACCTCTCTCCTCTTCGGACAAGCTGCCACCCGGTGCTCCGTGCTCCCACAACCATAGCACCCCGTACCACTCTGACCACTCTGGGCCCTCTGACCGGAACCCGAAGAGCCCTCCCACTTCCTCTTCTGTCCCTGAGCCGGCTTACCACCCCGGCTCGCACCTGCCTGCTGCTGCTGCGGCCTCCTCTGCTGCTGCTGCTGCTGCTGCACCGGTCGGCTAAGCGCTGCAGCCAGCTCCGTCTCCATATCAACCTCAATGGCTGCCGCAGTCTCAACCAACTCCGCCCTCGTGGCGTACTTACGAGCCCTGCACAGCGTCCTCAGCACCGGTCGAAGTCCCTGCATGAACCTCCTGATCTGGGACTCCTCGCTCCCAAACTCTCTACCAGCATACACCAACAGCCGACCAAACTGCTCATCAATACCCCGAACTGAACTCACTCCCTGAGTCAGCGCCAAAAACTGCGCCTGCATCCGGTCCACCGCCTCTTGCGGAAAATACATGGCGTCAAACTCAGCCAAGAAATCCGCCCAGGTCTGTGATGGTCCCATCCACACCTTGGATCAAAATCACCCTGTTGTTGACCATTCTGGCTGCTTTCATTGCTGCTCGGTTAGCTCGCTCTAAAGCTCTTAACTCAGAAATAAAATCTACTAACTCTTGATTCTTGTTGCTTCTGGTTTTGCGACTAAGCATGCACCTGAAGCAGCAAAAACAAAAGAAAATAGAAGTAAGTAAATAAATAAAAAAATAAAAACTTAGACAAAATCCTAGTAACTAAAATCGAATGGTAAATTCGATTCCCCGGCAACGGCGCCAAAATTTGATATGCTCAAATTTAACCCTGAGCTACTCTCTCAAATTAAGAGATCCTCGTAGTACTTAGGGATCGAATCCACAGGGAATCAATTTACACAATCAATTCAAGTATTCAGATTTTGCTAAGCAAGAAATATGTAATGAAAAGCAATTAATAAAACAAGCAAGAGATAGCGATTTTGGTTTCTAGTAATTCAAGGAGACAAAAGCTAGGCGATGGGTAATTCTTCGGGAATGAATCGAAATCGATGAGAATCTACTGTCAGGGTTTGATTAAACACCGTTCTAGAACTCAAACACGAATATAAAGCCAATCAACTTCCGTTGCAGAGACTATCTATCCCTAGATCCCTAAATTCCAAATTCCTTTGCAAATCGAGTGAATCCAAGCAAGCATTAACGTTCAGGTTCAATTGTTCACAAAATCCCTAAGCCAAATTCCTTTGCGAATAGGTGATTTTGCTCATCTAAGACTATGTCCAGTTGTTAATGACACTTCTGTGTCTATTAAACAACCTAGGGTTTCCAATTTTAGTTGGCCAGTCCTAAAATCAGAGTTAAAACAATCTAGATGAAGAACCAAAAGATGAACCCTAACAGATCTATAATCCTAACAATTTCTCATCAAACCCTAGAATCCCCCACAACCTAACAAGCAAACTACTCAGACATAGATGATGAAAACATTATCATATATGAATAGAATTGCATAAATAAAACAGAGTTAGAGATACAGAGGGTTTGTATGCTGTGAAATCTCTCTGAAAAGCTCCCTAAGCAATCTCTCTCCAGGTCTCAATGAAAAACAACCGATCATGAAAAAACCTAAGTTAAACTATATATACAAGGGTAAAAAATCGTCATGGGCCTTGAAAAGAATGTGTGGAAGTCTTCATTAAAGCCCGTGTCGATCGACAGTAGCAATTTGTGTCGATCGACAGGCTTCTCTCGGGTAAAATCTTCTGCTTCGTCAACTCACGTGTCGATCGACAGGCTTAGTCACTGTCGATCGACAGAGAAGCATCTGTCGCTTGATTCCAACTCGATCTTTACAGCTAAATTCTCCTCAAGACTCCAAAATGTTCCAAAAGCTTCCATTAAATTCCAAACGACCAAATACCTGTAAAGACACTAAAAACACCAAAAAGACTCTACAAAAACGACTTATATCATGGTCGAAAACGGGTAAAAACCATGATATATCAACGAGGTACTGCGAGCCCAGAAGGCAGAGATAGCCGAGATACGCTGCAGAATGGAGTGAGCAGCCGAAGCATGAAGGCTGAAACAACCCGACCCGTTTTTTTTTTTTTAAACATCGAATTAGTATTCCCATAAATACTAATTCTCAACAATTATCAGCAACGTACTAAACTAGCAGGAACAAATCGACTAAACCAGACAAATCTCAACCAGTCAATTCCAATAAACCAATCAACCAATTATCAATATTCAATTCCACAACACCCAACAGGCTAACAACTTGATCGAGTCTAACATGTTCCACAATCCAGAATCACTAACACCCTAGCAATTCCAAACAATCGAGACCCTAGGATCATCCTCTCTTCCCGGCCTTGATTCCACGATCACATCTTTTCTTTACCTGCAACACATGGTTATAAGAGTTGCGTGAGTATTATCATAAATACCCAGTGAGACGGTCATCCCATCTACAGGTCAATTACTCAAATGAACGAATGCACCAAATACCAGGATTATCACTCAACAATGCATAGACAATCAACATCACAAAACAGGACAGCAGCATCTCTATCGATCGACACAACCTCTAGGTGTCGATCGACAGACAATTCTGTTCCTCTGTCGATCGACAGACAACAGTCCTGTCGATCGACACGGACCTGCAGAACCCTAAGATCGAACCTATCCTCTCATGGAACGAATCTCAGGCCTACAGATCGCTTTCCAGCACAAATCCACAGCAATTCCACACCAAAACACACAGAAATCAATGTATTCCATCCATTCCTACATCTGAGAACCTATGGTCACGCACTCACCTCAAAGGATCGAAAAGAACGGATGAACGACGTTTACTAAAACCCCCGTACACGACAAACCACCGATCCAATTCCGAAACAGGCGACTGTTACGGAAACTAGACACCCACAGCTACCTCCAGAATCCCTATGGTTCAATCGGAATCCCCCCTCAAACCCGACTGATCGCAGACAATAATCCTCCAAAAATCAGCCCAATCCACATCAGAGGATACCTGTTCTTCATTGTAACCCGGTTAAGGCCCCGGTAGTCGATACATAACCGAAAACTACCATCCTTCTTCTTCACAAACAACACCGGCGCTCCCCACGGTGAACTACTCGGTCGGATGAAACCCTTACCCAGCAAATCATCCAACTGCTTCTTCAGCTCTGCCATCTCCGCTGGAGCCATGCGGTAAGGTGCCTTAGATATCGGAGTAGTCCCAGGCTCCAACTCAATCGTGAAAGGATCAGACCTAGACGGCGGCAATCCCTGCAACGACTGAAACACATCCTGGAAATCCCGGACAACCCGAATATCAACCAAAGCGACCTCCCCAACAGACTCTGGCATCACAATCGTCAGCAAGTACGCCTCACAGCCCTTATCAATCAACTGCGCGGCCTGAATCGCCGAAATCATCAAACTCCCGGAAGTCGGCCTGATGCCCTGATAGACCAACCTCCCCGCCTCACGCTCAAACACCACTCTGCCTCGATGACAATCCAGATGAATCCTGTAACGATTCAGCCAATCCATCCCCAAAATGACGTCGTATAACTCCACTGGACTGATAACCAAATCTGCCGGCATGACCTCAATTGCCACCAGAACCTCTACTCCACAAGCACGCCCGAAAGTAGCCAAGGTCTTCCCTCCAGCCACCCTAACCACTCCCGGCTGCTCCCCGGAATCGCTCCGGATCCCACTGCACTCCGCACACTCCGGTGTAATGAAGCTATTCGAAGCTCCAAAATCGAACAAGACATGGGAATCACGCCCGCCTACTACTAAGGTCCCTACACAATTCATGTGCCACAGAGCCTAAAGTATTATCACAAATACAAGACTCCCAAAACAAGCAATTCGCAACATATAGTTGAAATTCACCAAGTTAAGGTTAATGTACCTGTGATCGGCCTGGCGCTAGGACCTCCCGTCTCTGCCGAAGTGAACACACGCGGCACTGCAAGCTGCCTCAACGGCTGCACATCAACCGCCGTCCCCTGCACTGGCTGCACCACTGCCACTGCCATCTGCAACTTGGGACACCTCACCCTAATGTGCCCCGCCTCTCCGCAATGGAAGCACGCCTGTGTAGTCCGAACCTCTCTCCTCTTCGGACAAGCTGCCACCCGGTGCTCCGTGCTCCCACAACCATAACACCCCGCACCACTCTGACCACTCTGGGCCCTCTGACCGGAACCCGAAGAGCCCTCCCACTTCCTCTTCTGTCCCTGAGCCGGCTTACCGCCCTGGCTCGCGCCTGCCTGCTGCTGCTGCGGCCTCCTCTGCTGCTGCTGCTGCACCGGTGGGCTAAGCGCTGCAGCCAGCTCCGTCCCCATATCAACCTCAATGGCTGCCGCAGTCTCAACCAACTCCGCCCTCGTGGCGTACTTACGAGCCCTGCACAGCGTCCTCAGCACCGGTCGAAGTCCCTGCATGAACCTCCTGATCTGGGACTCCTCGCTCCCAAACTCTCTACCAGCATACGCCAACAGCCGGCCGAACTGCTCATCATAACCCCGAACCGAACTCACTCCCTGGGTCAGCGCTAAAAACTGCGCCTGCATTCGGTCCACCGCCTCCTGCGGAAAATACATGGCGTCAAACTCCGCCAAGAAATCCGCCCAGGTCATACCCGCCTGCGGCCTCCTGCTCGTCACACCTCTCCACCACAGATGTGCATCACCCTCTAAATAGTGAACCGCAAGGTCCACTCTGTATCCTTCGGGACACCTCAGCGCCTGGAAATTACGCTCCAGACGACTCCTCCACGCCGCAGCCTCCTCAGGCTTAGCACCGCCCGAGAAATACCCAGTAGTAATCCTGTGCATCTGCTCCAAAATCCTCAGGTAGGAAGGAGCCCCCCGGACCACTGCTGGCTGAACACCCGCCGCTAACGGCTCAACACCAGCCACCCTTGGCTGTACACCCGGAGCATACCCCTGAGCCGGTGCCCCACCTGGCAACCGCTCAAGGACCTGGAGCATCATCGCTTCCAAACGGTCCAACCGACCCTGAGCATCGCCCCCGGCAGGACCCCCACCTGGGCCCTGCGCCACACTGGCTAACTCAGTACCACCCACTAGCTCTGGAGGTATCTGCGACTCTGCAACCTCCTCCTGCGTGGCCTCCGGAGTCCCACTCGACTCAACAGGATCAACCGCCGGTTCCCGACCACGGCCGCGACCACGCCCTCTAGCCCCACGGGCTCCACGACCTCTGCCTCTAGCCATCTCTCACTGACTAATCACAGAAGACTAAGCATTAGAAACAGAAATCCCAAACAAAACACTTACCGTGGAATCATATTGAAGGCTCGGAGAAGATGATCCAGGACTCCAAACCCAAGAAACAATCAATTGACTAACTCACATAATCAATTAACGCTATTCCACACAATCAGCAATACATGCAGTTACTAAGTTCTCCCGCCCTAGAACCGTAAGGGCTGTGATACCAAATTGAAACAACCCGACCCGTTTTTTTTTTTTTAAAGATCGAATTAGTATTCCCATAAATACTAATTCTCAACAATTATCAGCAACGTACTAAACTAGCAGGAACAAATCGACTAAACCAGACAAATCTCAACCAGTCAATTCCAATAAACCAATCAACCAATTATCAATATTCAATTCCACAACACCCAACAGGCTAACAACTTGATCGAGTCTAACATGTTCCACAATCCAGAATCACTAACACCCTAGCAATTCCAAACAATCGAGACCCTAGGATCATCCTCTCTTCCCGGCCTTGATTCCACGATCACATCTTTTCTTTACCTGCAACACATGGTTATAAGAGTTGCGTGAGTATTATCATAAATACCCAGTGAGACGGTCATCCAATCTACAGGTCAATTACTCAAATGAACGAATGCACCAAATACCAGGATTATCACTCAACAATGCATAGACAATCAACAGCACAAAACAGGACAGCAGCATCTCTGTCGATCGACACAACCTCTAGGTGTCGATCGACAGACAATTCTGTTCCTCTGTCGATCGACAGACAACAATCCTGTCGATCGACACGGACCTGCAGAACCCTAAGATCGAACCTATCCTCTCATGGAACGAATCTCAGGCCTACAGATCGCTTTCCAGCACAAATCCACAGCAATTCCACACCAAAACACAGAAATCAATGTATTCCATCCATTCCTACATCCGAGAACCTATGGTCACGCACTCACCTCAAAGGATCGAAAAGAACGGATGAACGACGTTTACTAAAACCCCTGTACATGACAAACCACCGATCCAATTCCGAAACAGGCGACTGTTACGGAAACTAGACACCCACAGCTACACGTCGGTATATGGATCACCTCCAGAATCCCTCTGGTTCAATCGGAATCCCCCCTCAAACCCGACTGATCGCAGACAACAATCCTCCAAAAATCAGCCCAATCCGCCAAGCAAAGCCCCGCCGTTTGCCCTCACAAAAATCCGATCAGAAACTGTCTCACTCACACAAACTCTCAACTTCTCCCAAACCTTTTCACTTCAGATTTCTGATCCAACCAAACGGCCAGGACCCTGTTCCAGCCTTTTATATCAAACCTAGGGTTCTCCCTTAACCAACCCGCAAACCGTGCGATTAACAAATCAACACTCGGTTCGATCTAACCCCCTGTCGATCGACACACACAGACTGTGTCGATCGACACAACCTTCACTGCCTGACTCCTCGCGAGTCAAAACACCCGTGTCGATCGACACCCTACCAAAAATCCTATTTTTTGGATCACGGGCGTTACAAAGGCGGTTCAATCCCATATGCATAGAGCCACGAGTAAAGCCGCTCAGCTCTGTTTACCACGCAGAACACTCTGTGTACCACTCGGATCACCAGGGCGGGTATCTCTGACTCGAGAAAGATAAGGCTGCCAACCTACGAAGGGAAGACTGATCCAACGGATCATATTATGAACTTCATCATAGCAATGAGCCAAGCTAACTTCAAGGAGGAAGAGAAAGATGCAGGCCAATGCCTTATGTTTGTCGAGCAGTTGAAGGGGCCGGCTCAACAATGGTTCTCCCATTACTTGGATGGGTGACCTCCTGGGAAGTCCTCGTGTTGCACCCCTCCTTCTTTTTTTCAGTTTTGCCGATTTTTTTCTACCTTTTCTTTGGTAGGACTTGGTAGCTTCAAGGCGATTTGATTTTTACACGCCAAATTTCATCTCATCATGTCTCCTTGTGTTCGTATTGCCCACCAACGACCATGTCTCCTTTGAAATCCACACCAGCCGATTTAAAAAAACCGCATAAAAAGTTTATATATGCAATTGCATTCCATGTGCAAACGGGTGCCATAATACTAGCACTAATGCTTCGGATCCCATCAGAACGCCGCAGTTAAGCGCTCTTGGCCGAAAGTAGTACTTGGATGGGTGACCTCCTGGGAAGTCCTCGTGTTGCACCCCTCCTTCTTTTTTTCAGTTTTGCCGATTTTTTTCTACCTTTTCTTTGGTAGAACTTGGTAGCTTCAAGGCGAGTTGATTTTTACAGGCCAAGTGTTATCTCATCACATCTCCTTGTGTTCGTATTACCCGCCCACCCACGACCGTGCCTCTGTTGAGATCCATACCGGACAATTTTAAAAAACCGCATAAAAAGGTTATATATGCAATTCCATTACAAATGCTAACAGGTTCGATCATACCAGCACTAAATGCATCGGATCCCATCAGAACTCTGCGGTAAAGCATTCCTGGATGAGAGTAGTACTAGGATGGGTGACCTCCTGGGAAGTACTTGTGTTGCACCCATCCCTATTTTTTTCATTTTTGCTGATTTATTTCTACCTTTTGTTTGGTAGGACTTGGTAGCTTCAAGGCGACTTGATTTTTACACGCCAAATGTCGTCTCATCACATCTCCTTGTGTTCGTATTACCCGCCCACGACCATGTCTCCTTTGAGCTCCACACCAAACGATTTAAAGTAACCGCATAAAAAGGTTATATATGCAATTGCATTAGATGTGCAAACGGGTGCAATCATACTAGCACTAATGCACCCGATTTCATCAGAACTCCACAGCTAAGCGTGCTTGGGAGAGAGTAGTACTAGGATGGGTGACCTCCTAGGAAGTCCTCATGTTGCACCCTTCCTTCTTTTTTCATTTTGTTGATTTTTTTCTACCTTTTGTATTGTAGGACTTAGTAGCTTCAAGGTGACTTGATTTTACACGCCAAATGTCATCTCATCACGTCTCCTTGTGTTCTTATTGCCCTCCCATGACCATGTCTCTTTTGAGATCCACACCAGACGATTTAAAAAAACTGCATAAAAAGGTTATATATGCGATTGCATTACATATGCTAACGAGTGCGGTCATATCAGCACCAATGCATGAAATCCCATTACAACTCCAGAGTCAATCGTGCTTGGGCGAGAGTATTACTAGGATGGATGACCTCCTGGGAAGTCCCGTGTTGCATCCCTCCCTTTTTTTTTCATTTTTGCTGATTTTTTTCTACCTTGGTGATCAATCAACCATAAATGAACTTTGTTTTTCTTAACTTTTGATTTTAGTTCATATAACTTTATATAATTTGCATTTTTTAAAGATAATAAAAACAAAAAACTAGACTTAATATTACTACTTACTACTACTACTAAAACTAAAATTAACGGCCTCTAATTTAAAAAAAAAAGGCCACAGGCCATTGCGTCTTTTTTTATAACATAGGCACGGGCCTGGAGTTCATACCAGCACTAATGCACCGGATTCCATCGGAACTCTGAGTTACGCATGCTTGGGTGAGACTAGTACTAGGATGGGTGACCTCCTGGGAAGTCCTCGTGTTGCACCCCTCCCTCTTTTTTTTTCATTTTTGCCGATTTGTTGCCACCTTTTCTTTTTTAGACTTTTTTTCAAGGTGACTTGATTTTTACACGCCAAATGTCATCTCATCACGTCTCCTTGTGTTCTTACTGCCTGCCCACGACCATGTCTCTTTTGAGATCCACACCAGACGATTTAAAAAAAAATGCATGAAAAGGTTATATATTCAATTGCATTACAGATGTTAATGGGTGTGGTCATACCAGCACTAATGCATATAATCCCATCAGAACTACGCAGTAAAGCGTGCTTAGACAAGAGTAGTACTAGGATGGATGACCTCCTAGGAAGTCCTCGTGTTGCACCCATCCCTCTTTTTTTCATTTTTACCGATTTTTTTCTACCTTTTGTTTGGTAGGACTTGGTAGCTTCAAGGTGACTTAATTTTTACATGCCAAATGTAATCTCATCACGTCTGCTTGTGTTTGTATTGCCCGTCCATGACCATCCTTTGAGATCCACACTAGATGATTTAAAAAAACAGCATAAAAATGTTATATATGCAGTTGCATTACATATGCTAACAGGTGTGATCATACCATCACTAATGCACCGGATCCCATCGAAACTCTGAGTTAAACGTGCTTGAGCGAGAGTAGTACTAGGATGGGTGACCTCCTGGGAAGTCCTCGTGTTGCACCCCTCCTTCTTTTTTTCATTTTTGCCGATTTTTTTCTATCTTTTCTTTGGTAGAACTTGGTATCTTCATGGCGACTTGATATTTACACGCCAAATCTCATCTCATCACGTCTCCTTGTGTTCGTATTGTCCACCAATGAACATGTCTCCTTTGAAATAATCCACACCAACAGATTTAAAAAAACTTCATAAAAAGGTTATATATGCAACTGCATTACTTGTGGAAATGAGTGCGATCATACCAGCACTAATGCTTCGGATCCCATCAGAACGCCGTAGTCAAGCGCTCTTTGGCGAAAGTAGTACTAGGATGGGTGATCTCCTTGGAAGTCCTCGAGTTGCACCCCTCCCTCTTTTTTTCATTTTTTCCGATTTGTTTCTACCTTTTCTTTTGTAGACTTTAGTAGCTTCAAGGTGACTTGATTTTTACATGCCAAATATCATCTCATCACGTCTCCTTGTGTTCTTACTGCCCGCCCACGACCAGCTCTCCTTTGAGATCCATACCAGACGATTTAAAAAATTTGCATAAAAAGGTTATATATGCAATTGCATTACAGATGCTAATGGGTGCGGTTATACCAGCACTAATGCATATAATCCCATCAGAACTACGTAGTAAAGCGTGCTTGGACGAGAGTAGTACTAGGATGGGTGACCTCCTAGGAAGTCCTCGTTTTGCACCCATCCCTCTTTTTTTCATTTTTACCGATTTTTTTCTACCTTTTGTTTGGTATGACTTGGTAGCTTCAAGGTGACTTGATTTTTACACGCCAAATGTCATCTCATCATGTCTCCTCGTGTTCGTGTTCCCCGCCCACGACCATGTCTCCTTTGAGATCCACACTAGACGATTTAAAAAAATCGCATAAAAAGGTTATATATGCAGTTGCATTACATATCCTAACGGATGCGATCATACCGGCACTAATGCACCGGATCCCATCGAAACTCTGAGTTAAACGTGCTTGGGCGAGAGTAGTATTAGGATGGGTGACCTCCGGAGAAGTCTTCGTGTTGCACCCCTCCTTCTTTTTGTCATTTTTGCCGATTTTTTTTCTACCTTTTCTTTTGTAGGACTTGGTAGCTTCAAGGCGTCTTAATTTTTACATGCCAAATATCATCTTATGACGTCTACTTGTGTTTGTATTGCCCACCAACGACCATGTCTCCTTTGAGATCCACACTAGACGATTTAAAAAAACCGCATAAAATGGTAATATATGCAATTGCATTACATGTGCAAACGTGTGCGATCATACCAGCACTAATGCTTCGAATCCCATCAGAACACCGCAGTCAAGCGCTCTTGGGCGAAAGTAGTACTAGGATGGGTGACCTCCTGCGATGTCCTCGTGTTTTATCCTTCCCTCTATTTTTCATTTTTGCCGATTTTTTTCTATCTTTTCTTTGGTAGGACTTGGTAGTTTCAAGGCGACTTGATTTTTACAGGCCGAATGTCATCTCATCACATCTCCTTCTGTTCGTATTGCGCACCAACGACCATGTCTCCTTTGAGATCCAGTTCAGCCGATTTAAAAAAACTGCATAAAAAGGTTATATATGCAATTGCATTACATGTGCAAACGGGTGCGATCATACCAGCACTAATGCTTCGGATCCCATCAGAACGCCGCAGTCAATCTCTCTTATGCGAAAGTAGTAGTAGGATGGGTGACCTCCTGGGAAGTCCTCGTGTTGCACCTACTACAAGAAATATGCGTAATGATAGCACATTATAATAGCTTATTTTTTGTAATTGCTATGAAAACTAGTATTCGGGATTAGGAATTATATGATAGCATTTTATGTACGCTAAGAAAAAAAGTAAACAAGCAGGAACATAAAATCACATATTTCCGCCAACATTTAGCGAAATTCACTTGAGCGCCAAAGCCAAATTCACTTAAAGAGTAAAACAAAACTAATTTCCCCAACATTTAACAAAATAGAAAAAAAAAGTAGAAAAAAAGAAAAATCAGATAAAAAAAAAATTCCTCCTATCTCTTCTTCGTCTCCTTATCCTCTTCTCTTTGTATCCTTCTCCTCTGCGATCTCCTCTTATCTCTTCGGCTCTCTCTTCTCTCCTCTTCTCCTCTTCGATCTGCATCTTTGACCAAAAAAATTCTCCTTTGGTTTCACCGACGGAAACCCTCTCGACCCTTTTCGATTTCTAGTGTCGATCTCGACATCTCAGCCACCGTGTGGTGTCATAGCCGATGTCTTCCTTCAAGAATCGCTCCGACAAAAAGAAGGAGGAGGAGCCACCAAATCTATCGGAACACGTGCCGCTGGAAAAAGAAACGGAGGCATGTGTCGGCTCTCGTTGACAGGTTAGATTCAAAGATTCCGTTTCTTCTTCTACTTATCTCACGTTCTCCTTAACTTCTCTCTTCCTCTCTAATGGTTAAACTTCAGTTGTTTCTACCCTAATGCCTCCAAGTTTCGAGAAAGTGAAGAGCTTTGTCGGGGATTCGAGAGGTGCAATCTTCAAGGACAAGAGTTTGGCTCTGCTGATGAAATTCTTCAAGCTTGTTGAACAATACTTGGTTTCGACTACCGAAATCGATGAGTCGACAGTGAGGATATCGGAGGAAGACATGGAGATTCCATTTGTGGATTTTTGACAAAGATGCGTTGCCACCCATAATCAATTCATATAGCCTTAAATCACTTCTTCACAGCTTTTGTTTCTCAAGATAATGTCTTTGAAATGATGATGGTAAAGCTTCTTCTGTGTAGGATCATCTTGTATGCCATTGCAGAAACTTGTAGAGACTCACTTACGACCAAAGAGGGGATTGATCGATTGGCTCTATACATTTATTGGCTGGTCATTCATAAATTCTGTGTTTCTTTGCTCTTATACATTTTGCCATTCTCGTTCGTTATACTCAAGTGTAATTTAGTTTTTAACCCCTTTATTCCCTAATTCAGATTTTCAAACTCGGTGGAGGCATTGATATATCCAATTTATGGACAAGGAGAACTTCCACAAGCCTTTTGTCGTCGAGCCGATGTCAATGGATGCATCTATGTACGTTTAGAACACTTTGCTGCATTGTCTACTGTGTTGCTGTTATACTTGTGACTTATCTGGTCTTTCAATGTTTGAACAGGTTATACGAACGCCTATTACTGCTCTGCATCTAGACAAGGAAAGTGAGTTGATTGTTGTAACCAAAGATATGTTTAAGTGGTATGCTTTCGACAACTGATTCTTACTTGATTATTTAACTTTCTCTAGGAAACTGGGGGTTACAAAGGGGTTAGACTAGCTTCGGGTCAAGAGATATTCAACCAAAAGTTGATTCTGGATTGGAGTCACGGATCAGCAGAAAGAAACACTTCGGGTTCTTGTCCCAAAGGTGATAAGCAGTAAGAGAAAATAGCAAGAGGAATATGTATCATTAGAGGTTCTGTGAAAGCTGATACATTAAGCGCTCTTATCGTATATCCACCAAAATGTAAGCTAAATTTTACAAACTCACTACTTAATTATTTTACTAACTTATATATTTTTATTTGCATATCGAAGTTTCTACTCTTAATGAATTTTTTCTTTCTCTTAGCTTTGTTTCCTGAACAGCTAACTACAATCCGAATTCTGCAGCTTGGTAGTGGTTTAGCTGTTTGTCGTGCTGACATGTAAGTTGTGAACTCTTTCTAACATACCTTTGTCTACTTTTCTTTGTACTCACGAGTATCACATCTTCAATGTTGATGATTTTGTCTCTTGATTATTTTCAGAACAGTGAGAATAATGTATACCTGAAGATCCGTCTCAGAGCTGAAGATGTTCAAGGAAGGAATTTATTGACCCAACAGACATCTACACCTTGAGGTAATTAACAATATTAAGTGTGTTTCTTATTTGATCATGTAAACAGAAATGTTGAATAGGATTCTCTGAGATTCACATATTCTATAATATATCTTGGATACCTGATCAGCTTGTTTTCACCTCACTAGATTTTAGGTAAGCTTCCACTCCTTTCTATATGTATGGTTTCTTTGTTCCAACTGTTTGAAACTTTTGAGACAATTATGGTACTTTGTGGTTGCAGCTTCGTGTGGTTTGTGCAGTAGCTATCCAAGAGGTCTTCTTCAGGTTTTTTTGTTTATGTGCTTGAGTGCCTTAAACTGATCGATGTAAGAAACAATTGTATGGCCTTCTCTACTTTCGTTTTATAACAGTTGCATGAGAACTTGTGGATCTTGTTGTTGTACTTTTTAGTTAAGACTTTAATTGAGTATTGAGACTTGAGACTTGTATTGATATTTTCAGGATTCAGACTTGTATGAAGAGTTTTTATATATTGATATTTTCTTGCAATTATGTAACATAATGTCTAAAACTAATAGCATATATAGTATAATGAAGGTAATAATTTATAGCCTTAACGTAAAGCTACAACAAACAAGATAATAATTAGAAAATAGAATTACAAAAAAAATTAGCATAGCATATATAAAGAGTTACAAAACATATAAAAATAACATTAAAATGTGTTATAATCATCACAATTAGAGCACTAATTATACACTATGAATGATAACATATAATAGCACTTTATAATAAACGCTATTGTATATGGACACCCTATTATCACACCGTCAAACATAGCGTTTATGAAATCGTTATTAAAACAATATTATAGCGTTTTTTGTGCGCTAAGAATAGCGATAGTGACCCCTCCCTCTTTTTTTTTTTTTTTTTTTCATTTTTGCCGATTTTTTTCTACCTTTTCTTTGGTAGGACTTGGTAGCTTCAAGGCGACTTGATTTTTATAGGCCAAATGTCATCTCATCACGTCTCCTTCTTTTCGTAATGCCCGCCCACGACCCTGTCTCCTTTGAGATCCACACCAGACGATTTAAAAAAACCGCATAAATAGGTTATATATGCAATTGCATTGCATATGCTAACGGGTTCGATCATACCAGCACTAAATGCACCGGATCCCACCTGAACTCTGTAGTAAAGCGTGCCTGGGCTAGAGTAATACTAGTATGGGTGACCTCCAGGAGTTCTCATGTTGCATCCATCCCTCTTTTTTCATTTTTGACGATTTTTTTCTACCTTTTCTTTGGTAGGACTTGGTATCTTCAAGGCGACTTGATTTTTACATGCCAAATGTCATCTCATCACGTCTCCTTGTGTTCGTATTGCCCACCAACGACCATGTCTCCTTTGATATCCACACCAGCCGATTTAAAAAAATACCGTAAAAAGGTTATATATGCAATTGCATTACATGTGCAAACGGGTGCTATCATACCAACACTAATGCTTCGTATCCCGTCAGAACACCGCAATGAAGCGCTCTTTGGCGAAAGTAGTATTAGGATGGGTGACCTCCTGGGAAGTCCTCGTGTTGCACCCCTCCCTCTTTTTCCATTTTTTTCCGATTTGTTTCTACCTTTTCTTTTGTAGACTTTGGTAGCTTCAAGATGACTTGATTTTTACACGCCAAATATCATCTCATCACATCTCCTTGTGTTCTTACTGCTTGCCCACGACCATGTCTCTTTTGAGATCCACACCAGTCGATTTAAAAAAACTGCATAAAAGGTTATATATGCAATTGCATTACAGATGCTAATGGGTGCGGTCATAGCAGTACTAATGCATATAATCCCATCAGAACTACGCAGTAAATCGTGCTTGGACGAGAGTAGTACTAGGATGGGTGACCTCCTAGGAAGTCTTCGTGTTGTACCCATCCCTCTTTTTTTCATTTTTACTGATTTTTTTCTACCTTTTGTTTGGTAAGACTTGGTAGCTTCACGGCGACTTGATTTTTACACGCCAAATGTCATCTCATCACGTCTTCTTCTGTTCGTATTCCCCACCCACGACCATGTCTCCTTTGAGATCCACACAAGACGATTTAAAAAACCGAATTAAAAGGTTATATATGCAATTGCATTACATATGCTAACGGGTGCGATCATCACAGCATTAGTGCACCGGATCCCATCGGAACTCTAAGTTAAGCGTGCTTAGATGAGAGTAGTACTAGGATGGGTGACCTCCTGGGAAGTCCTTGTGTTGCACCCCTCCCTCTTTTTTTCATTTTTCCCGATTTTTTTCTACCTTTTGTTTGGTAGGACTTGGTAGCTTCAAGGCGACTTGGATTTTACAGGCCGAATGTCATCTCATCACATCTCCTTCTGTTCGTATTGCCCGCCCACGACCATTTCTCCTTTGAGATCCACACTAGACGATTTAAAAAATCCGCATAGAAAGGTAATATATGCAATTGCATTACATATGCAAACGGGTTCGATCATACCAGTACTGAATCCACCGGTTCCCATCAGAACTCCGCAGTCAAGCGTGCATGGGCGAGAGTAGTACTAGGATGGGTGACCTCCTGGGAAGTCCTCGTGTTGCACCCATCCCTCGTTTTTTCATTTTTGTTGATTTTTTTCTACCTTTTATTATGTAGGACTTGGTAGCTTCAAGGCGACTTGATTTTTACACGCCAAATGCCATCTTATCACGTCTCTTTGTGTTCATATTGCCCGCCCACGAACATGTCTCATTTGAGATCCACACCAAACGATTTAAAAAAATCACATAAAAAGGTTATATATGCAATTGCAATACATATGCTAACGGGTGCGATCATCCCAGCATTAATGCACCGGATCCCATCGGAACTCTAAGTTAAGCGTGCTTAGACGAGAGTAGTACTAGGATTGGTGACCTCCTAGGAAGTCCTCGTGTTGCACCCCTCTCTTTTTTTTCATTTTTACTGATTTTTTTCTACCTTTTTTTCGTAGGACTTGGTAGCTTCAAGGCGATTTGATTTCTACACGCCCAATGTCATCTCATCACATCTCCTTATGTTCATATTTCCCGCCCACGACTACATTGCATATGCTAACGGGTGCGATCATACCAGCACTAATGCACCGGATCCCATCAGAACTCTGAGTTAAGCGTGTTTGGGCGAGAGTAGTACTAGGATGGGTGATTGTGGAGGTCGAAACCAACGCAATTGAATTTGTCAAGGGTTTTTAAGGGAAACAAGATCTCTGGGAAAGAATCACAAGAACAACCAAGAACAAAGACAAAAACACGAAAATAGCGTTAAGAAAGCTTTATTGATTTGATGCTAAGTGTTTTTGCCAGAAAGTTGCGGATCCCTTTTTCAAGAAGAGTACAAGAGTATTTATACAAGTCTAAGTTGGCTAGGTTTCACAAATAAGAGATAAGGAAGTTTTCCATATTTCTCGGGATTTCCTATTTCTCGTAGTCGGCGCTTGCCACGGGCTTCGTCATCTTGGGCCTGACCTTGCCATGTTGCCATCTTGCCAATCTTGGGTTTGTGTTCTCGGCCCAACTTCGCATAGTCGGCCTAATAAGCAAATATGGGCCAACTCCGTCGAGCTTTTTATTGCGCCGCTGTCGCGAGGGTTAGTAGTCGGCGCAGATGGTGGTTGGCAGTGACAGTAGTTGGCAAAGAGAAGGAATCGGCAAGAGGCAGAAATGGTCGACGGATCATGCCAGTGCTAGATGAAACGAGCTACCCTGGCAAGTTGTCCAGGTCTTCAGAGTGAACTAGGCACCTTCCCATTTATATTCATTTCTCTACTTAGCCATTTCACAAGAGAAAATTGTCAGAGGGAGTTTTGACCCCAACAGTTAGCCCCCCAGTTTGGTAGTCTTTGTTAGGAAAGTGCCAAGCTTAAAGATAATTCAAGACGAGATCGATGCTACCAGAATTAGATTCGTGTCAAAATGGCGCCAAGTCAAGATGTTCTCGTTTCTGATTGCTCCGCCGAGCTAACTTGCCTCCGTAAGCATCGTAGCTTGATTTACGTTTGCTTCTCCGTTTCGACTAGCCTTGTATTTACTGAGATGTTTTTGTTTTGTTAACTTTGCCGAGTTTACATGCTTCAGGAAATGCTTAACCCGACAAAATTTTATTTTATTTTATTTTATTTTTTTGATGTCTACGAGAGCTCTTAATCGACACCTTAGCTCCATCTCGAGTTCACAGTAGTCGGCAATATCTCCCATTGGGCTATTCGCCACCTCGGCTTCGCGTAGTAGTCGTCGAGAAGAGAAAACTCGTCCATGGGGACCTCGTCAAATTGAGTTTTTGGAGAGGCCGATTAAACTTGATTTCAGCTCACCATGTCGCCGTCCTTAATTTTTGGATGCTGTCATCGTGTTTCCATAGTAATCGGCATTGTCTCCAATCCGCCATCTTGTCTCCTCGGCATCGTTGTGCTTGCATAGTAGTTGTGCCTCAAGACTTGAGAGTTCAGAGGTTGGCATCGTCGTCATTGGATTTGCTTTTGAGGTATACTCGTGCCGACTACTATGATTTGAGTTGAGAATTCGCCGATTACTTTCTTTAACCGTCGCCGAGGTCTCTCTTTTTTGGCCGAGGAGGGGTTGTTTTAGTTTCAGCCCACCAAGGGTTAGTGTTGCCGAGGACTCCTCGTCTAGCCGAGATCAATTTCGAGAAATGTTTTGCCAACATCACTTAGTCTTCTCGTCATCTTTCCCTTTGTTATGTTTTTTTTTTCTTGGGTCGCGTTACTTAGAGAAGTTCTCATGCATGTAGTGATGGAAATTTGGCATTGTCTTTGTCATATGCTCATCCATCTTTGCGATGACCACGAGCTCGTCAAATTAGCCAGTTCATAGCTAGAAAGATCGGCCAGATTGATATGTCTCCATGATAATTGATGTAACTTTCAGACTGTTGGTCCAAATGACTTCGTGTTTCTTTTGCATGAAAGCTTGTTCAATTATCTATCTCGTATCAAAATTTCAGCTCGATCAGAGGTCGTTAAGACTTTTTTCCGTGCTCATCTCTCTAGCTCGGCACGAACGAGCATATCCTTGCATTTCAGCATGATCGATTTGTGATAGCCGGCACCGTAGTTACTTGGTTTTGAGTCAAGGTCTCCTTGCGCTGAGATCTCTTTGCCCCAAGATCTCCT